>JABBWL010000060.1:0-402664 GCA_016758765.1 Suillus cothurnatus | reverse complement strand
TTGCAAAAAGATCTGGGGTTGCACTCCAACACTCCATGCAAAGGACTGCATTCCGGTTGTAGTGTTTGGTGGAAGTAGGAAAATTGTGTTCGGAATCGACTGGTCAATGTAGATAACAGAAGACGGATCGGCCAACTGATCGGCAAAGTCTGATGGTGGGTTATATGGTTGGACGTTCAGCGGATTCCAGTGCATGGAATTTGCATTCAGTGTGATGTCTACAAATCATTAGAAAATCGCATAGCATTATTCAAAATCTAGACATACTGTACGTCAGTGATGCCCAAGCAGTTTGCGAAAGCAGGGGATCTGTAATTCATGACATGCAGTGTAAATCAGATTCTGAATTGTTACTCACAAATGAAAGGCGGCCACTGGACAGCAACCATAGCTAAGGCTGCACACCACTGCGTATGAAAGATGACGTCACGCAACGATGGGGAGCCTGTCGGACCATAAACACCGCAAAGAAGAAAACAGAAGATATGAAATTACTTACAAAATCTCATCAGTGCAGGTGATGTTGAAAGTCGCTCACCACTGATAGCACTAGCAAGAATGAACCCAGTACTCTCAAGCCGGTGCCATATGCCTGGACCAGGTCTACTAAAGCCCCGATTCCAAGCAGATATGATTCGAGCAAAACCAATAATGAGCCAATAAGTTGCTGCAAGACCGATTGTTGCCCAGAAAATAATGTGGGCATTGCCATACGGCGAACCAAGTGGTCCAGGATGAAGTGGTGTGGTTGTGACGCTGAGGCATAATATCTCGTTTCCAGATGGGTCAACAGCTCGGAGTTCGGTGTCCATAGTTGTCAAGGAATTTTTGGTATTGAATGGTATGGATGTAGAGAGTGCAAATTGCCCCGCAGGAATGGGGCAATATGTGGTATTTCCACCGAGAGGTGGTAGAGGAGAAGGTGGAAGTAATGAATCGCACAAAGCAGAGTTATTACTGAAGGTATTCATGGTGAGTGTCGTGGCATCCGTGAAAAGGGTAGCTTGGAGAAAAGAACATGAGACATGCGTTAAAGCACATAAGCAAGCATGCGTACAGAGGCTAGTGCTGTTAGCAGAAGACGCAACGATCTGCTGGGAGGCATTCCCCAAAATCGTGATATTCAGCGTCTGTCCATTGATTATTTGCGAGTACACTGTGTCAACCGAAAGCTTCTGTGATGCACTTCCTGAGAAACAGTCATAAAATGGAAGTGTTGCGGGCTGTGCGAATGTCGAAGGGAGGACACGGAAAATGACAAAAACGAAAGCCCTTAAGACCGAGTAACATGACGAAGAAAAGATTGTGGACATCGTTGAGTACGACGAGCACGGGAAGTGCTGCCAGCCTGAAGGTCCAGGTGCACAGACTTCCCATCGTTTACCACGCCACCAACACGGATTTCATCTCCGTTCGTCGAACACAACACAGGCTCTTGTAGCAGCGGATGTCCAGGGCCGTCCGCTTATGATTAGACATTGTTGATTTCATGTAGTATGCAGAGTGGTCGACCGACAGACCACCATTCTACCCGATGTCAACTTGTACACGTTCCTCAATTATGCAATTAATACCGTACCGCCGTACTAGTAGGCGATCTGAACTTGATCTCGTCTTTCCTCCAAGCCAGCTCGCAAGAACGTGTATGGAGCACATAATTGGATCTGATGGTGGTACTGAGGTTGCGCAGCTGGCATTTAGCAACACATACACCAAAATTATAATCAACCACTCGGCGATTGCGACCGGCATATATAGCCTCAAATAATTGGCAAAACTTGCTGACCCGGATATTAGTCTCGTATGAATTCATATTAGATCTTATAGCTTAAGTACCAGCGTTGCCACTGTTGACAGAGTATATCCCAATTCCCATGGAATTCACCACAACCGTGACGATCCGCAGCAGCAGATTAAGACCAGAGAGATAGAAAGGTATGGAAGTAGCCATTTCAAGTATCTGCTTGTAGACCAGTGTCGAGCACATTTTCCGGGTAGCATTTGATTTTTAATTGTCGCTGCATGCATTGTCCCACCAACACTTACATAGAACATATGGTTACAGTGCCTTTGAATTATTTCTCGTCCTTGTGTTCAGGACATGCAAGGCAATTGCGAGCAGGACTAATTAGGGTTGACTCTGTCGTGTGCTACTAGAAGTCAATTTCTTTGCAAGCATCAGCGGCAATCCTAATGAAGACACATCAGAAATGTTTTATCTTATCCGTCAGCCCGCCGTCTGAACAATGCTGGAGTTGTCTCAGGGCCACTGGGGGAGAGGCTCGGACGAGAGAGTAGAGACGGGGATCTTTAACTGATGGATTTATGCTAGGATTACATACCTAGCGACCGCAAGAAAAAACATTTAGGCCTGTAGTCAGAAGAGTTGAATACGTGTAAAGTTCGATAGATACTCTCACCGTAGTGTTCGATTGACAGATAGTGCTGAGGTAAAACCGTCCAAAGTGACTAGACATAAAAGACTGCTTCGCAACAGAGAACGAAAGGTAAACACGGTGAGCAACGCATCAAGGCGGTGGTACATGACCTGCACCAATGGTTCCCAGGTGATAGGCTGTGTAGGCGCGCTTTCGAGGTCATGGGAGTAATGACAGAGGGGGTGGTGGCGTGGATCGAGACCGAACTGAACACCCCTGAGTCACGGCGTGCGCAGAAAGGGAGCGAGGTAGGGGCGATGTAGCAGGGAACTGCCAAAGGGGCATCAAGTAACTGCGAAGGAGACAGGTAAATGGGACCTACATCCAGATGATGACGCTGATCATTCCAGGCAGGAGGAACTGCATCTTGCGAGAAGAAAGGAGCTTGCAGAGATAACAATGGAATGCACGTGCCGTGAGTGTGCCGTAGAAAAATCCCTCAGTGAGCAGGAGATGGCAGGCAATGTCACTAGGTTACGGCGCATGGCACGACATGTTACGTCAGACTGTAATATTGGTACTAGCAGAGTGGAGTAGATGAGTATGGGTCACGTACTTTGAGTAGATTAGGGAGCGTCGATTATGAGTTATACTGGTCACGAGAAAATATTAGCGCACAAAATGTCACATATGTAGAACTTCATATTTTCCGAGCTTGTGTAAGTTAGCTTGGGTGAGGAGCTGGCGAGATTCAAAGGCCCAGAGCTTGATGGTGTTCAAATTGTCCTTGGAAGCGCTAGCGAGAAGAGCGCAATCGAATGAGAACACAAGAACAAAAACGGTGCAGGTGTGCCCTTCGAATAAGCTCCTCCAGTCATCAGCGTTAACGCATGAGTCAAACTCACAGATTATCCTAGCAGGCTGGTCCGAGTCATCTGTGAAGCGAAATGTGGCTACGATAGTTGTCTTCCGTGGTCCAAAACACTGGCGTATACGTTATTTGTTGGCCAGTACAGCTTGAATAATCACCTAAGTACTCTGACATCCACTGATATCTGTGTTGGGACACCCCACACTTCAAGACATCCTACCTCAATTGCCCTGACTGCGAGCTTTTGAGTCCTGCGAGTGCGAGAATCGAATTACGCCCAGCCATCATCGATTTGGAATGGACTAGTAACCATGAGTTTTCCGGTGTCCAGTCTCTGCCATGTCCGCGCTTTCAATTCGAGTGACGTACTTGCCAGCAGCCTGAGCGTGCTGTCCGCGGACATATTCATGCAGCTGATGGATTGTAATGATTTGTGAGTGGCCTTGGCCTTGAAGTATTCTCACGATCCCCGCTCAACCTCCCCGGGGCCGGCCGTGGCTGAACGTTGAATCCCAGTGAAAATCGACAAGAAGGGGAGGGATACGTGACAATAGACACCTAAGTACCAAATGAAATAGATAGAAATCTAAACAATTCGAGATGAAAGAAATGCAAAGTTATGCAAAATGCAAAATGAGACGCAGTGTTCGAAACTTTGCAAATTGTAACGAAAATTTGGCAACAAAACATCGCAAATTGTTACTGCAACATTGCGCTTTGCAATCGAGGTTCGAATCACTCCGAGTCCATGCATCCTAATAAAGCCGGAATATACGAACTGCATGGTGGTACCAAAATTCATATATGCGACTGTGATACCTGTCTGCGCAAGCATGGAGGCAAGCCCAAGCAAGTCCATCGAAACACTTACTTCGCACATAAGCCTGCCAGAACTGCTAGGCTATTTCCACCACCACCCCCTACTGCCAGTGAAATAGTAGTAGCAGCTGTCCCTTCATCCAGCAAGCGAAGTCTGGACATGTGTGATGACAACGAGCAAGAGCCTGCTCCCAGGAAGAAAGGACGCCAAAGAGACATCCACAGTGACCTCTCGGAGCCAGATAATCATATACTACATGATTCCGACAACGACGAGGTCCCTGATCTAGACATTCATGGTAAGTAATATGTTCTCAACACTCTGATAACGATGAAGCTGATTATATGCAGACAATCCAGATAGCGGCTATGAGCCCGCAATAGACAGTCCAGCCCACGATGTGTCCAATGCTGTTGATCACACCGAAGGTAAGTTATATATTCATACTAGTAGTACTGCTATTATTGATGATTTGAACTACATTCAGATGCCATCTACGAGCACGAGCCTGCAATCAACCACAGCCCAGACCATGATGTCCATCAGGCTGATTTTCATCACCTTGAGGACACCACTCTCATTGACATAGGGCACAACGATACCAGTGAGCAAGTAGATCGCGAGGAAGCTTGTCTCAAGAACCCAGACATCGAGGCTATTGGTCCTGATCACGACGAAGCAAGCATGGCTGACTCAGGGCAAACTATGGGCTGGACAGATGAAGATCTGGAGGAATTGCATCGGATGGCACAGCTCGAAGACGCACAGCATGCAATGGCATTCATTAATGCCCTTAGAAAGGCTTCTCTGGACGATGTACATTCCCAACTACCTCCAGAGGCAATAGATAGGATCCGAAACCCTCTGCACGAACTCCCTGATACGACAGATCCTGACCTCCTACTATCCCTAAAATATTACTTTGCTGACATGACGATCAAAGCTTACAATACTGTCCGTGATGCAACCATGGAATGGCACCCTGAAGACGACATATACAGTTATTACTCTGTTAAGCAAGCTGTTCAGAACTTAGTGGTGTCGTGCCAATCATCCATGATATGTGCATCAACACATGCCTTGCGTTCACAGGCCCTTACTCTGACCTCGATAATTGTCCTAGATGTGGGGAAGATCGATGGGATACGAAAAAAAGCAAGCCTGATAAAAAGGTAGCTCGTCAAACATTTGATACCTTTCCGATTGGTCCCCAGCTCCAGGCTCTATGGCGTCATCCAGACCAAGCCAACAAAATGCGCTGGCGTGAGGAGTATACGAAGAAGATCTTCGATGAGTTGAAGACCTCCAGTGGTATCCCTGACGTATACAAGGATGTTCTCTATGGCAAGCAGTATCTGGATGCTTGCCAATCTGGGAGAATCAAGGAAGGGGATGCTGTGTTAATGTTTTCGATCGACGGGGCACAACTCTATGAATCCAAACAGTCTGACTGCTGGATCTATATCTGGGTCGTCTTTGACCATGCGCCAGATGAGCGCTACAAGAAGAAGTATGTACTCCCAGGCGGAATCATCCCTGGCCCAAAAAAAACCAAGAATCTCGATTCATTCATTTTCCCTGGCCTACATCATCTTCGTGCAATTCAGACTGAAGGGCTTCCGATCTGGGATGGTGCAAAGAAGAGTCTATTTTGTTCCAATCCCTTTCTCTTTGTTGCAACAGCCAATGGCCCTGGCATGGCGTTCCTTACTGGCCTTGTTGGTCACCATGGCAGATTTGCATGTCGCCTCTATTGTGGACTTCCAGGCAGACACAAACCTGGCGCACCTACATACTACCCTGCGCTGTGTCAACCCGACGGCCCTAATCCACTGGATCACCCTGATTTCTTCATCCATCAACTTCCCCTTCCTGGATCGTTTGATTATGAACGGAATCTTGAGCGTGTGATTCGTTGCACCAACATGACAGAATATGAACTTGCACGCCTTGAGACAGGCATTACAAAACCAAGCATTTTCTGTGGATTCGACACTGACCATATTTTGCTCGTACCGCTGTGCTTTGGCTCTGATATCATGCACATTGCTGCCATCAATGTTGGCGATCTCCTTCTACCCCTCTGGAGAGGAACATTTAGAGCTGAGGCTACGGATGATAAATCCACATGGGACTGGGTGGTTCTGACAAAGGCAGCCTGGAAGGCACATGGATCTCTGATCGCAGATGCGACACCTTTTCTGCCGGGTTCATTTGATCGACCACCTCGGAACCCTGCAGAAAAAATCAACAGTGGCTATAAAGCATGGGAATGGCTCCTCTACCTGTATGGTATGGCGCCTGCTACACTCTATGGTATACTCCCTCAGCCGTATTGGACCAACTTTTGTCATCTTGCCCGAGGGCTTCGTCTCATGCAACAATATCACATATCTCGCTCAGATCTGGTTGACGGTCACCATCACCTTCTTGACTTTGCAGATGAATTCGAAGAATTATATTACCAGCGCTGGATTGATCGGCTTCATTTCATTCGACCATGGCTTCACTCAATCACCCATATTGCTGGTGAGACAGTCAACAAGGGTCTGCCCATCTGCTCATCACAGTGGACCATGGAACGGACAATTGGAAATCTTGCGCAAGAAATACGCCTTCACAACTCGTCAGTCTATGCCAACCTTTCCCAACGTGCTGCCCGTCGCTGTCAAATCAATGCTATTAAGGCTATCATTCCCACAATCGAACCCTCAACAAATGCCCTACCCAAAGGATCATTGGATCTTGGCCAGGGCTATATCTTGCTGCGGCGAAGGGAAAGGAGTGCTCACATTGTGCGCCCATGTGAAGCTGATGCTATTCTTCGATACTTGTCCACCAATGGCATTGACATTGTGTCTGCTCCTTCTGTTACTCGATGGGCCCGACTACGTCTTCCTAATGGACAGGTTGCACGATCAGCCTGGAAGGAAAACACCATGTCAAGGCATCCAAGGATCGCACGGAATGTGAAGGTAAGTTTTTTTTATCTATCTAGATCATTGAACCGTTCTAACTTGAATTCAAAGTTATCCATCAATGACCATACATCCATCACCAAGGTCTACTTTTACTTTAAGATGGCAATCCATGATCAGGAGAAGACATTTGCACTCGTTTCTGAATTCAGTCCACCCCATCCAGGTCTTCTCGAAGATTCATTTCAGACAGTCTTTGCATGTAGCTATCATGCAGATGCCTCCTTACGACTGGTTGAAGCTCACACTATTCAATCAGTGGTGGCAATGGTTCCTCACCAATTTCCAGGTATTGACGGCACTCTTTTCTATCTTATAGAAAGGCCAGGTTTGGATGTATTGACAATAGGCGGCGTCGAGGAAGTGATACCTGATGAGGATTAATCATAGACAGAGGTCATTACATATTTACATCTTTCTGTGCTCCTACAGTAGAACTAATCTATTGATCACAAAGCTCTTGCAACTCCTCTTTCATTTGGCGAACAGCACGAAAGCTGTCATCAGTACCCAAACGATCATACCACTTTGCATCTTCCTCACATGACACATATTTCCAATAGATGGAATCAGGACCAGGTGGACTTGGTGTGCTGAAGAAGCTCTTTCTTTTGATGACCGGAGTCATCACACTGGTGTTCTGTAGAGTCGTGGTGATGGAAGGTGCATCTGGCTCGCTTTCGGATTCTGTGACACTACTGGGATCGTTTCCAGGAGGGAGGGCTGCCTTAGGTGCGTCCATTTCACTTTCTGACTCGGTCATGCTGCCAGATTCATAGTTCAGAGGAGGAGGAATAGGCAGGACTTTCTGCAGAGCGAAAGGTGTGTGTGGCTCAACAGCGATGGGCTCATGCTCACTCTCTGGTTCTGTGGTACTGCCAGGGTCGTGTTTCGGAGTCTCAAGAGAGTTGATACTGGTTGTTGGGGGTGGTACATCACTTTCCGGTTCGGTGGTACTGCCAGGGTCGTAATTCAGAGTCTCCAGAGAGTCGACACTGGTTGTTGGGGGTAGTACATCACTTTCCGGTTCGGTGGTACTGCCAGGGTCGTATTTTGGATGGGGGACAGTTGATACAGTGACAATAGGCTCGGGCTCGCTCTCAGGTTCCGTGATACTGCCGCTATCTGATCTACTACCTGCTTCAGTTTCACTTTTTGAATAAAACAATATAAATGCACTGTGCTTTGACTGGTTTGTGATGGACCAATGATGTAAAGAAATTCCTGTTCAGAAGAGAGGGCCCAAGAGGATTGAGGGGATTGAAAAGTTCCAAAATAAAGTCATCAGACGGGGTCATCACAGGGGAACTAGAGTGAGTGTTGCCATTGCCAGTATTGTCAAAACTAGACAATATTGTAAATACCTGTTGCATTAGAAAATGAAGCAAAGCATACCTTATATCACCCTGATAACCATCTAGGTCAGGATCTGATGGTATGTTTAAAAAATCTTGAACTGCTTGTGGCAGCATTATGGTAGTAGCGAACTTGGTGAGGTTTCGGTGAGTTTCCTTTCTTGACTTCAGTCAAACATACGCATACCTTATTTCTATACCATCATCATGTCTGCCGACAACATTGCAGCAATTCCCCCCTCCGGATACACAGACTTTCTTAACACTCGCATTAATTCCCAACAGTTCTTCTCTCCGCCTTTGATTCCAGCGCCTCCCATCAAACATTGTATGTGCGTGACCCAGAAAATACAACCCCTGATTCGAATAGCGTGAGTTTATAACTCTGATTGCAATGGGATAAACTGATACATGACTCGTTGACATGACTTAAGTCTCTTCTACGTCAAGGCAGTATGAGCTTACAGTCTATTCTTGAGCAAGACAATTTATTATACCGGCAATCTGATAATGGTGCAGTAGTAGCGCAGCTCAAGCGCCAACTTGCAGAACAACAGCATGCAGTTGCAAGTCTTCAAGCTGATTTACTCAGGGTCATGAATGAGAATGCATCTTTGACCTTGACCTGCCAAACATTACAGTAAGTGTATCATTTTGCGCATATATTCACTTAAAATGTGCATATAAACACATACAGGAATGTAATTGTAAATATGCGGGGTTCTGCCAGCTCTGTGGCATCAAGCTCATCGTCATTATCCCTTTCCGACAATACCTGTGATGAACAGAAACCTTCCCTACTGGACGGAATGATTGAAGAAGATTGCGATCACGAACTTGATCGAAACAACTATCAATTGGTGAAGTCATGGACGAAAAAAGAATGGCCAGAACATCACCCAGCAACCACATCAGCCATTCCTGGAAGTTCTTCATGTCGTGGTTCTGGACGCATGGCACGAGGTATTAATGTGTCATGCACTTATCTCCAGGATGAGAAAGGTGTTCCTGTGTCGGCTGAGCGTGCTAGGGTCATCCGTCAAATAATGTTGTCAAGCTTTCGTCAACTGGAGACTCGGGGACTTGCACCTGAATCGATCGGTCAAGCATCACTAGATGTTCTCAAGTGGCTCATTCACACGTTGCGGAAACACTCGATCGAATTCCGTCTTTGCGCTGACAACTGGAAGATAATGAAACTCATGACGGACAACTATTCTCAATGGTACAATTACCACGTCAAGAAAAAGGCCAGCAAGTGTATTATGAAGGCCAAGTCTGAAGACGTGACATCAATATCGACTACTAGAAAAAGGTCTTCATCTGAGACTGAGGACTCAGATGACATCAAGGACACTACCACTCAGAAGCGACCACGCATCGATTCAGATATGGATGAATTAGTAAGGTTTATTCTTTTTTGCTTCTTGCTACTCACATGCTTGGTTCAAATTACAGGAAGCATCACCTCCTTCATCAGAAGAAGAAATAGTATGTTTCATGCTTGTTTGCTTCTCCCTCATAATGTAATCGATCTACAGCTACTAGCATCACCCACTTCCCCGTCATGCCATGACACACCACTCGACCGTGAGCCAACTCCCCCACCACGAACCAACAAAGGAAAAGAGAAGGAGGTAATCATGGTGGAGGTGAGTTGGATGTAATATCTGCTGTGTTGATGCTAACTTCATACATATGTCTTACAGGTCATCAATCCTCTGTAAGTTCATTTTATTTCAATCATTGATTCTACTGACACATTGCTTTAGTTCTAATCTTGTATTGAAGCCAAGACCCAAACCGATTCAGAAGACAATTCCTACTCCTCCTGTCGACACCTCTACATCTGAAATCAACTCTAACCCTACTACTTCTCTCACTGACACCTCTACGTCTGAGATCAACATCAACTCTAACCCTGCTACTCCTCTCATCGATACCTCTACGTCCGAGATCAACTCTAACATCACCAAGGTGTTGTCGGACAACACAACACCTTCCTCCATACCATCAAGCACCCACACGGCTTCACTGGCGGTCAAGGTTGAACTTGTTAATCGTCCCAAGACCACAATCGCGATCGATGCAAAGCCTGATACCATCAAGAAGTGCCAGCCAAGCACCAAGCCAATGCGGGTGAGCACAAAGATTACTGCACAGTAGGGTATTCTATTATTGTCAGACCAATCAAAACTAATTCTATGTTTCATGTCATACAGGAACCTGTGCGCTCTCGACTGGCAATCAAACGGCCATCAAAAGGAACCAGCATCTGTCTTCGCATCTTACTGGAATGGGCTGTCTAAAGCCGACAAAGAGGTGCGTCATTTCTATATATATTGATATCTATCTAATACTGTCAACTGCGGCTGTTTGTAGGTCTACAAGTGCAAAGCAGATGCTCAAGTGAGCGCTACCCACCATATTCTGTCTCATACTACACTAACGGTCCTGTTTTATAGCTCAAATCAGCTGGAGTCAGTACTACTGGCAACGATGTGGAGTAGTGGATGGCGGGATTGGTGGGATTAGCAGGCGAGGCGCAGCGAGCAGCGATACCCTACACCCTCCCCTAATGATAGCGATACCATCCTAAGCCTAGCGATACCCATAGATATCCTCATTTGTCCGCATTAGTTGTATATCGATATATTTTTCGATTCAAATTGAGTGATAATTTGTATGTAAATGCCTATCTAGCAATCTAAAGGCATCGATAATCCTATCTAAACGTTAAAAACTTGTCTCAGTCTCTATCTTTCTGCGTCTCGAAAAGTCACAATTTGACGAACGACCTCAAAACGGAGCGATAAAAACTTCTACTTGGGTTTTTTTTCGACTTCTATCTATACATATCTACCTCTAACTTGTCAATTTTCACTGGGCTTCAACGTCCGTCCGTTTCAAAATGAAACGAACCCAAACAAACGAAACGAGAGGTTGCTGAACGGGCCCTTAGCTTCTTCGAGCCTTCGGATTCATCGTCTCTCTCTCTCGAAATCTCTTTTGAAGTCCTTGACTGTAACTATTTGTACTTGTATTCTGCGACTTTGACACAAATATAAAAAACGTGACCGAGACCCCCGAGCATGGAGCTGGGGGACTCTGTATGCCCTATTAAACTTGTGACCTTTCCTAAGCGTAGATTGATTCACTTCGATGACATTGGCGGTTGCACAAAGTAGGCGGTGACTAAGCGAACCGCACCATAGTACGAAGCAAGAGGTGTGGGAACCCTGAAAAACTGTGCCGCCACATAGAAATACTTCTATGTACGTTCTCGTACCTCGAACTAACATAGAATACACCATCGCAACTGTCGAAGTTAGTCACAAAACCAACTAGCAAAAGATGAGGCGATACCAGGGTTCGAACCTGGGTTTCGGGAATATTTAATTATCAAAATCCCGAGTGATAACCACTACACTATATCGCCTTGGTATTTTGTTTGGTTTAATTGTATTCTGGACGGATTATGCAAGACACGTCGGCGTGCAAACTGCGGTTACCACCACAGTTACATCCGCTCCGTTCTACCATGAACAGCGACGAATCGTTCGCAGCATTGGTCAATACTGCCAATCCAGCGACATCTGGATACGGTCAACGAGAAAACAACAACCCATTCATCCATTCAGATTATAATACTCATATTACTACACCTGGTTATCCTCCACAACCAAATCTCATGGATCCCTTCTTTGATGATGACGACGACGACGCTTCTCATTCTAATTTTGCTATGTACTCTGCTCAAAGACCAATGCAGTCCCAGGAGAGCGGTCTTCCTCTCGCTCGCTCTGCTGCACCCCCAGCTGGCATAGGAGCATCTTCTGCCTCTCTTGCAATAACACCTAACGGGCAACCACAAGGCTGGGCATTTGACGATGACTCTATGTCGCCCGCGTTCTCACCTGCCCCTTCCTTCCCGGCAGAACCATCCTCAATGCCCATGCGCCTGCTTAAACGACGTAGAAAGTGGAAATGGCCTTGGCAAAGAGGCAAGGAACTCGTTGGCGAGCGTGTAATCGCTGTCAACAACCCACTCATGAATGACGACTACTGCTCAAATTTTGTGTCCACGAGCAAGTACAACATGGTCTCGTTTCTTCCCAAGTTTCTTACCGGTCTGTCCCATCTGGTATTGCGTACACCACACAACATCAACTAATGCATTATTCTCGTAGAGCAATTCTCGAAATACGCTAATCTATTCTTTTTGTTCACGGCGTGCATTCAGCAAATTCCCGGTGTATCCCCCACGAATCAGTACACTACCATCGCACCCTTGGCCGTGGTCCTCCTCGCTTCTGCATTCAAGGAAGTCCAAGAGGATCTTGTACGTTGTTCCTCTAATCACTGACCCATTCTTACTTTACCTCAGAAACGACACCAATCCGACTCCGAGCTCAACGCACGACTTGGTAAGGCGCTCTCCGGAAACACTTTCACCACACGGAAATGGAAAGATATGTGTGTCGGCGACATCGTGCGCGTGGAGTCAGATGAATTTATACCGGCCGACCTAGTACTCATATCCTCGAGTGAGCCCGAGGGATTATGTTACATAGAGACTTCCAACCTCGACGGGTGCGTTCCTCCCTTGAATTTCCTTCTTTCACTGACAGACACTCCAGCGAGACGAACCTCAAAATCAAACAAGCTTCCCCACAAACTCACTCGCTCACCTCCCCATCCCTTGCAAGCGCTTTGCATGGTACGTTACGCTCAGAACAGCCAAATAACTCATTGTACACATATGAGGGAACGTTGGAACTATTGAGCGATATGAATGTACCGAAGACTGTACCGTTGGGCCCAGATCAGATGTTGTTGAGAGGCGCGCAGTTGAGGAATACACCGTGGGTATATGGGATCGTGGTGTTCACGGGTCATGAGACGAAGCTCATGCGAAATGCAACGTGAGTAGTTTGACCTTGTTTAGTCTGCAGAATCCTTGCAATTCCCTGCAATGCTAACCTTGGGTACAGCGCGGCACCCATCAAACGTACGGCAGTCGAGCGCCAAGTAAACATTCACATCATCTTCCTCTTCGTCTTCCTCCTTGCTCTCTCACTTGGAAGTACGATCGGTGCTAGCATCAATACAGTGTGTTCGATCTACCCACTTCATCAGAGATTAGGGCTGACAGAACTTCTGCAGTGGTTCTTGTCCGGCCAACAATGGTATTTAGTGGAGCCAAGCACATTCACCGGGAAAGGTGAGTACCTCCTTCTGAGAAGCTTGCCCCAACCGCCGATTGATTATGTTTGATCAGTAAAAGCATTCATTGAAGGTCAGACATGATTATTTCTTTTACTTGCCCTCCCTTACTCAAACTCTTCAGACATTCTCACCTTTATCATCCTCTACAACAATCTCATCCCCATTTCACTCATCGTTACCATGGAAGTCGTCAAATTCCAGCAAGCCCAACTCATCAACGCCGATCTGGACATGTACTACGCGCCCTCTGACACGCCTGCACTCTGCCGCACAAGCTCACTCGTCGAGGAGCTCGGACAGATCGAATTCGTGTTTAGCGATAAAACGGGAACGCTGACGAGGAACGAGATGGAATTTAAAAAGTGCTCAGTTGCAGGGATTCCGTATGCAGTTGTGGCGGAGGAAGGTGGGGAGGAGGGTACGAGAACGTTTGAGGAGCTGCGGGGGTTATTGTACAAAGATGCGGGAAAGCCAGTCAGTACGGGGGCGATCGAGGACAGAGAGCGGGAGATGGCTAGAGAGTTTATGGCGTTGCTGGCGGTTTGCCACACGGTGATACCAGAGGTGAGAGATGGGAAGACGCATTATCAGGCCAGTAGTCCAGATGAGGCGGCATTAGTGGCAGGGGCGGAGATGCTGGGATATCAGTTCCATGTGGGTCACTCATTCCTTTGTCAAATGCTGTTTCACACGTTCCTCATAACCCCTTCTCTACACCCCTGCCTCTTTTTAATCACACACATTACTCACCCTTCCGCAGACTCGCAAACCCCGTTCTGTCTTTCTATCAATCAACAACGCTCCTGCCGAATACGAGATCCTCAACGTGTGCGAGTTCAACTCGACACGCAAACGTATGTCGACGATCGTGCGAACACCTAGCGGTTCGATCAAGCTTTTCTGCAAGGGTGCAGACACTGTCATCCTCGAGCGTCTCGCTAAGGTACAACTGTACACTGAGAAGACACTTATTCATCTCGAGGTTCGTTACTCTTAGTACCACCAATGTTCATCGTGCTCACCCAATAAACCCACAGGACTATGCGACTGAAGGCCTGCGCACTCTTTGCATAGCATACCGCGACATCCCAGAGGCCGAATACCGGCAGTGGGCCTCTATATACGACCAAGCAGCTGCAACGATCAATGGCCGCGCAGATGCCCTTGACAGTGCAGCGGAGTTGATTGAAAAGGACATGTTTTTACTCGGGGCGACAGCTATCGAAGATAAGCTCCAGGACGGCGTACCAGATACGATACATACTTTACAAATGGCTGGTATCAAGGTACGCTTTCCACAAGCATTTGATCATGACGTCCATATTTACGATGCTGATGTGGTGCGTAGATCTGGGTGCTTACGGGTGACAGACAAGAGACAGCGATCAATATCGGCATGTCTTGTCGGCTGATCTCAGAGTCTATGAACTTGGTAAGTTGGGGACGCGGTGGCGATATTCCAATGCTAATGCTCTGCCTCTGCAGGTCATTGTGAACGAAGTCAGCTCGCGTGACACTGCAGATTTCATCCAGAAGCGACTCTCAGCGATCAAGAATCAGCGGAGTACGGGAGAGCTCGAAGATCTGGCTCTGGTCATAGGTTAGCGCGCGCGAAATCAATCAATATCCTTTAACTAAAATCTCTCCTTTGCAGACGGCAAAAGCCTGGGTTTCGCACTGGAGAAAGAGCTCTCCAAGTCCTTTTTGGAGCTCGCGCTCATGTGTCGCGCAGTCATCTGTTGCAGGGTATCTCCACTTCAAAAAGCTCTCGTCGTCAAACTTGTCAAGAAGAACCAGAAGAGCATTCTCTTGGCAATCGGTGACGGTGCGAACGACGTGAGCATGATCCAGGCAGCGCATGTGGGTGTGGGGATCTCTGGAGTCGAGGTACGTGACCACCACTGTGCAACATTGCGTTTGTGTTGAAAGCGACCTCTACAGGGTCTACAAGCTGCGCGGTCTGCGGATGTAGCAATCTCACAGTTCAGATTTCTCAAGAAGCTATTACTAGTTCATGGCGCGTGGAGTTATCAGAGACTGTCGAAGCTTATCCTTTGTACGTACATCTGTTTCTCTCTGTTTTACGCATATTTATCACCCAGGACTACAGACTCATTTTATAAGAACATTACGCTTTACATGACACAGTTTTGGGTATGCATCCGCCCGCTCACTCACTAACGTCTAGCTGATCATTATCTGATAGTATTCCTTCTTTAATAACTTCTCAGGACAGATTGCCTACGAATCATGGACGATATCCTTTTACAACGTCATATTTACCGTTCTCCCCCCTCTCGTCATCGGCGTGTTTGATCAGTTCGTATCTGCACGGATACTAGACCGATACCCGCAGCTATATGCACTCGGGCAGAAGAACGTCTTCTTCACGAAGACAGCATTCTGGCTCTGGGTAGGTAATGCGCTGTATCACAGTCTTGTGAGTCTTATTCTAAACGACGAAAAATTCAACGATGGTGATGATGATAATGGCTTTTCTAGATTTTGTTCACGTTCACTGTGATTTTGTTCTGGGGAGATTTGAAGCAAGCGACGGGTTTGGACTCCGGACATTGGTTCTGGGGTGCCATGCTTTACCTGGCTGTCCTGCTCACTGTCCTTGGCAAGGCCGCTTTGGTTTCTGAGTACGTGTTCTTATTTTGGTCTCACACTCGTATACTGATGCGTATTAGTTTGTGGACAAAGTACACTGTTGCTGGTGAGCACGAATCTTCCTCTATAAACAAATATCCAACTGACACCTTTTCTTCAGCGATTCCCGGATCGTTTGTTTTTACTATGCTCTTCCTCCCTTTATACGCCGTTGTTGCCCCTGCCATTGGATTCTCTACCGAATATTACGGACTTGTGCCCCGTCTATGGACTGACGCTGTGTTTTACTTTGTCCTTGTTCTTGTTCCCATCGTCTGCCTGACCCGCGACTTTGTTTGGAAATAGTACGTCCGCGCACAGTGGAACAGGATAACTACTAACACTTTAATATAGCTACCGACGGACATACATCCCTCTTCCATATCATATCGCCCAAGAGCTCCAAAAGTACAATATTCCTGATTACCGTCCGCGTCAAGAACAGTATGTGTCACTTCAAATGGCATATGCCGGTTGATACTAAACCGCTATGACGTCAGATTCCAAAAAGCGATCAAGAAAGTCCGTGCCGTTCAGCGCATGCGTCGGAACCGCGGATTTGCATTCAGTCAGACAGAGAACGGTCGTCAAGATCAAGCAAAACTCATTCGTGCTTACGATACATCCAAGTCGAGCGCACGACCGTCAGGATATTAGACACGAGAGAGAGAGAGCGTTATTTGCTTCATCTGACATTCATGGATTGTATTGTATCACTGGGACTAATTCATACACCGCCATTTGTAGAACGATTCTTCAACGGATTTATGGTTGTGTTTTCGTTTTTATTCGATGGGACGACGTTGAAACAGTGCCGTTTTCGATTCTCTGCCGATCCATGCGAGGGATGGGAACCTTTATTGTGGAGGTACATCTTTGTCCACTGTATTGTGAATTCCAGCTGAAGAGTCACATACATAGAGGGGGAGAAGCACGAACAGAGTAATAAGCTTGACATACAGTCGGGAAATGGAAATCTGTAGAGGTAAGGACCTGTAAGGACAGTTGCAAATCTTCCAATGCGATGCGCTTATGTAACTCGTAGTAAGATTATATAGGCACCATGTACATCAAGAAATACCTCAATTGTATATACATGCTTGTAAATAATAAACACTAGAGTAGGGGCAGGAAAAGGTAAGATTCAGACATTTCTGGATGACTATAGTTCAACCGTTGATTGGTCAAAATACACCAAAGTTTATCCGAAGCCAATTTGTGCATAGTATTGCGGTATGGAGAGGTACAGGAACAGCAGTAGCGGTAATTAAAACTACCTAGCAAGAGAATGCACATGCAACATGTCACGAGTCTAGTGTAGGGGTACTTCAGTGGTCGCGGGACTTCCTAACAAGATGTGAGTGATGGATTGACAGGGAATGAAAACATTTACCTATATTCTCCCTCTGCAGCAACACTGAGCTCTTCAATTTCACCTTGTGCGGAGGAGAGGGCTTCAGCAGCTGCTGCGAAGTAAAGTAGCTGCAAACCGAAGTAAGTCCCCGCGACCTTCTTGTCGTAGGACACATACCTGAGCTTTCACAAGTTCATTGAGATTCTTCAGAGGTTCTGGCTGCAAACAATAAGGTAAAATGTCATAGAAGTGAGTAGCTGTGACATACGTTTTCAAGAACTGTCTTCATGAGGGTGATGGCAACCTCAGTCTTCTGGACGAGGTCATCCTCTGCATTCTCAACGTCAAGCCTTGCCTGCTCTTGCTTGACGGGACTCGTAGTTTTCAGGCTGTATGAGAAAAATGTAAACACTTGAAGGGCTAAGGCTTGGTGAAAGTAATGACGTTTGCTTAGCGGCATCTAACTCAAGTCTGCTGACGCGAACGGCTTGGCGTGCTTTCATCGCGACGTTAATAGACGTTGAAAGTGTTGTCTGCCACGGGCGGAGGTATTGGGACTGAATGGATTCGTCTTGCTCGACGCGAGCTGATGCAATGTTGTCGAAAACATCTGCATACACAGTCAGTGCTTTGCCGAGTTTATCTTCATTGCCACCAGGGGTGCGTTGCACGGCGGCGGCAGCATTAGTCGCGGCGCGACCGAGAGCATGAGGGAGAGTCTTGTGTTGGGAAACTTGCGGGGCGACAGGTGAGGGCGTAGGAAGATTGGTGCCCTTGAGGTTTGTAGCAGCGAAGTTTGTAATACCATGGCCAATAGTGGTCGAGAGTTCTGAAATAGACTCCTGAATCTGAGTCGGGTAGTCATACGATTCGTTCTCATAGACCTTGGTTACTCTGATGGAGGTGAGATATCAGCGCTCAGCCAATACACAAACGAGATGCACAAACTTGAGAAGTGCCAGGTGTGCCTGACGCAACGCGTCTACGCGAGCTTCCAAATCCTTGTACTCTGAAATAAATATTGAGATTCAATATCTAAACTATGAGAGAGCTGGCCTACCTTGAGGTAACTCTGTAATTTCGTCCGGGGCAACTTGACCTAAACGCTCCTTGGTTGCCTGAAAACTGGAGTTGAAGCCCTTCGCAAACTTGTTTGCGGACTGCCCCAGGTTTAGGCCGGAAAGGCTCGATTGAAATTTATTCCAGCCGTCCATTAGTTTACTTGAAAATGATGATAATGATACAAGAACTAGAGGAACGAAGGGTTCAAGAATCAAGATATGACAACCTCTGACCCCGCAGCTGAAGCCGCCCAAGCAGTGCCAATTGTGTGCAAATATGGAAATAGGTTCAAGGGGTCCTAGTCAGACGCGTAACACGAATGCCCAGGCTTCCCCCAAGCTTTAAGATAATCCTCCACAATGTCACAACAATCAGGCTTCTGTTCTCCTGGATTCGACTTTTCTAACTCTGTTAGGTGAATAAGACATCATATTATTTTCCATAGCTATCATCTGAGCAGTCGATAGAAATAACTTCCTTCAGGAGAAGGGCATTCCCCTTCCAAAGGCTACCAGCACCGGTACCACAATCGTAGGCTGTCTCTTCAAAGATGGCATTATCCTCGGTGCCGACACGCGCGCCACAGAAGGTGAAATAATTGCAGACAAGAATTGTGAAAAGGTCCGTTGTTGGAGATCGATATCATTCTGCTTCAGCTAATATGTATTTCAGATCCACTACATAACAGAATCAATCCGGTGCTGTGGTGCAGGTACTGCTGCAGACACTGAATTTACCACCGCGTCAATATCATCAAATATGGAACTCCATGCTCTGTCTACTGGGAGAAAGCCAAGAGTGGTCACTGTGATGACTATGTTGAAACAATACCTTTTCCAGTGAGCCTAACTGTCCTCAGCATTCAATATTGTATTATTTATACGATGTGTAGATACCAGGGCCATGTCGGAGCTGCTCTTGTCCTTGGTGGCGTTGACTCTACTGGGCCACATCTTTTCACCATCCATCCACATGGATCTACAGACAAGTTACCCTACGTGACCATGGGCTCTGGAAGCTTGGCGGCCATGGCGGTTTTTGAAAGCAGCTGGAAGCCAAACATGGAGGTACGTTCCACTGTTCTCATATGTGGCCGATGTTCAATACCGGTCCCGTCTAGCGCAACGATGCTCTGGCCCTAGTGTCTGCCGCTGTCTCAGCTGGTATCTTCAACGACCTTGGCTCAGGGTCCAACGTTGACGCGTGTATCATTACCGCCACGCAAACAGAGATGCTTCGCAATTTTGTCAAGCCCAACGAGCGGGTAGAGAAGGAACGCCATTATACATTCAGAAGAGGAACCACAGCATGGAAGAGCGAAAACATAAGAGATTTGATCGTTAACGAAGACATTACGCTTGTAGGCGCCACCGGTGATGCTATGGACATTAGCTAGACGAGATTGACAAATGACACTTGGATTCCTTGCACACAGACAAGTTTCAGGCGGCAATGTTTCCTTCGTTCTGTGGACGCTTTATTTTATGTTAACTTGACATTGATGTTTGCTGTTCCTGCTCAGTCGTACAATTCGAGGACTCAGGACAGTAATCTTTGAGTGCCTCGATCGTTTCCACGGTCCGATTATTCACTCTCAATTCTATGTAACTATCAGTGGTATTTTTGCTCATGAACTCGAAGACAAGCGCGAAAGGTGCACCGGTGAATGTTTTTGCTGTTCTGAAAATTTGTTCACAAAAGCATGGAATGATTCATGGTCGATGCGTCCAAAATCATTAAAGTAGTTCTGCATACTATAGTGTCTTTAGGGGTGCTGATTGACTGAGAGATCAATCGGTGAAGTTGTTTTAGCGCTAGCTGGTGGACCGAGCTTGCCTTTTGTAGGTTGCAGCTGTGTCCCTGCGAACATGGAGGGAGGCACGAGTCAGTCAGTCATCATCAAGCCTCATTGCAGCTACCATCACCATCGACGACATGCCTGTCGTCCAGTTCGCGCCCTTTGCGTCCCTTGTTCAGCCGGGTTTTTGGCATGAGCTCACTCGCATGAAGATAGATGTCCTCCGTCTCTCAGAAGACGCTATCACCGTGAATGGATCATACTCTGTCGGTCGATCAATCAGAGATCGCGAAACAGGGCAAGATATTGCTCTTGGATGTAACCTCACAGTTGGGGAAGATGCTTACCAGAAGGCACCTCAGTTTGTTGCGATCGGACAGCGTTGAAGTTGATATGCTGACTCTACCCTAGGTTGCCGCCCATGTCCATCCAAGCCACTGGCATCTTCAAGAACTTCAATACTATCGAGGACTTCAAGGCTGCAGATAAGGCTGCACTCATTAATGACGTCGTTTCCAAGGTACGATCATGACTTGACGCGTCCGATAGCAAATGGTAACACTTGTCCAATAAGATCTGGGACAGCATCATCACGACCAAAGACACGTCTCTCCTCACGCAGTTCTTACTGATAACATTCGCCGATCTCAAGAAGTATCAGTACTTCTACTGGTTCGCGTTCCCCGCGTTTGTGTCCAAACCAGCCTGGCAGATTTCAGACAATGGTTGGAAGCCAGCAAACGAAGAGATCCAGGGGGTATGTTCTTCTTCGATGAGCATTTTCACGTTCTCACAAACACTCTTAGTTGGAATCTATTTACGATTCGCTCCTCCAGTCAACTCGATCATTCTTTCTCGTGAAGGAGATTAGCGGCATAACTGAAGTGGGTTCGATAGAGCAATACGAAGAATTCTTTGCTGGCGTCACTCCAGAAAACGTAATTTGTGCATTCCGTCTTATGGGCCAACCCTTACTACTCTTGCACAGCGAGTAATCGGCTTTTTAGATCCATCCGCTCTTCCAGAAAACCCAGGTTGGCCGCTTCGTAACCTCCTCACCTTCCTTCGCGCGGTGTATCCATCTCAAACATCTTCTGTCCGAGTTCTTTGCTGGAGGGATAGCGAAAAACCGACCGCCGGAAAACCATGGAGGAGCCGGTTTGGAGTGGTCTCTGTTGGAGAAGGAGATCCAATCACAAAACCCAGTGCTATAGGATGGGAGCGCCATCCGACAACCAACAAGCTCAGTGCTCGAGTCGCTGATTTAGCACCTATGATGGATCCGAAGAGGTATAAGTCGTTCAAGGACTTATGGTGAATACTGCTGACGTGCTTTTAGGCTCGCCGATCAAGCTGTGGACCTGAACTTGAAGTTAATGCGCTGGCGTATTTTACCTTCGCTAGACCTCGATAAGGTGGCAACGACAAGGTGCCTGCTTCTCGGCGCCGGGACACTTGGATGCTACGTTGCGCGTACCCTCATGGTTTGTGCCGATGGATTCAAACCTGCAGTTATTACTGATTTCCACCACTAGGGATGGGGTGTCCGTACGATTACTTTCGTTGATTCTGCGCGTGTATCATTCTCGAATCCCGTCCGCCAACCCTTGTTTGAATTCGAGGATTGTCTCAACGGCGGTAAACCCAAGGCCGCTTGCGCCGCCCAGCGCCTGACGAAAATCTTCCCCGGTATTGTAAGTTTCGACCTGCTCGCTTTGAACGATCCCTGATGACCTGCAAATTAGAATGCCACTGGCCATGATATGTCGATACCCATGCCAGGCCACCCTATACCCCCGGCGTCCACTGAACAAGCAAAGAAAGACGTCGAGCGTTTAGAGACGCTATTCGACGAACACGATGTTGTATTTCTCTTAATGGATTCTAGAGAAAGCCGCTGGCTGCCAACTGTTATGGGCGCTGCCAAGGGCAAGGTACGGCACAAGACCCTATGCATATTGCTCGTACTGAACCCTCGCGCAGATAGTCCTTAACGCTGCCCTTGGGTTCGACACGTACCTTGTCATGCGCCATGGCGCTCGAGCGTCCTTGACAACGGGAAATCGACTGGGTTGCTATTACTGCAATGATATCGTCGCTCCTGCTGATGTATTACTTTTCGACTCTCGATACTGACATTCACTCACACATATCTTTCCATATAGTCATTGACGGATCGCACCCTGGATCAAATGTGTACCGTGACAAGACCCGGCCTTGCCTCGATCGCAGCTTCTACAGCGGTCGAACTCCTTGTTTCTTTGCTACAACATCCTGATGGGTAGGTCTAATTTTACCTCAAGACGCAGTTCCTGACGTCGTCCGCAGGCTTCATGCACCCCCGCCCCCTCCTCAAGCCAATGGCGCTGCTGCAGACCCTAGCACATCTGGCAGTGTTCTCGGTCTCGTCCCGCATCAATTGCGTGGGTTCTTGGCGCAGTTCAGAAACCTCCCTATCACAGGTGCAGCGTACGACAAGTGTACGGGTTGCAGCGAGATAGTAAGCGCGATCACTCATTCTCTATATCTCTATACTCATGAATGGCCCAGGTTCTGAAAGCGTACGAGGAACAAGGCTTTAATATGCTCTTGAAGGCATTCAACGAGCCCGGATTCCTTGAAAAGTTGACCGGACTAGACAAGCTCTATAACGAAGGTGATGCAGCAATGGAGAGTGTGGACTGGGAAGAGGAGGATGAGGATGAGTAGATTCTACTGTGCGATATAACACACTGTTTTCTGTAATTCTAAGACTACTGAACTATTCCTGTACTTGTCTTGTGTTGTTTTTACGTCGTTGCGATGTGGTACTACAACTTGCTCTGTAAAGGCATTTCATTACCATGAGGCTGGCCCAGATACCATAACGTCGCATCCTTCAGCTCGCTCAACCACTCCACGACAATCTTGTCGCTGAAGACATGCTGGTCGTAGAAGGCAAAATATTGCAGCTGCTGGCACACAGTTGACGCACCAAGATACAGCTCGGCAGGCGGTGTATAAGGATGGGTACGCCAGTACTCAACATGGAGTCGCGGTATTTTTGCATCCTCCAAAGCGGCAGCTTGTGGTGACCACAGTGGATAACCTGCCCGATGGGCGTGAGGCGTGCTGTGCAGGGGAGACAGGTAGTGCTCGGGAGGAAGGGGATATGTTGTAGGCACCAGATTATCCATCTGGAATCGCAACGTTTAGTTCACTTGAATCTATATCATGAGAACCACTGACATTGCCCAGCGTGGCTCCAACTTGTGTGTACATCGGGTTCAGAGATTGAACGGATACACTTTTATCGTCGTTCTCTGGGTGAGCGCTGTCTCTCATCTTCAAAGTAACTTCCCTCCCGAAAGCAGCCCAATAGAGTCTCAGGCTAGCAGCACATATATCAACCAACCGTGGGTGCTCGAGCAGCTTCTGAGCTTGCGCCTTCACATTAGCACATCGTAGAAGAAACCGATCGAAAGACATGAGCGCCGGGAAGTCCGGTGCCCCGTCGACGAGTTCCAGCCTACTAGGATCCCCCCTAGATATTTTGCCAAGAGGCATGAAGGGAAGCATATACCGGACGACGCCGGCTCCGAGACCAACATCGCCCGAGCCGCCCGTCTCAAACCAGTCTTTATCTTGATACGGGCGCAAGTTCAGCGGTCCAAGGACATACATGGGCTGGCGCTTCCTGTACTCCCATTCTTCTTCAGAGATCTGGCCCTTGAGGTATTGTCGACATAGAACGCGTGACATTGCTACTTGACTGAGTGCATAATACGCGGAGTTCATGGTAATGCCGTGGCGATGGCAATTGGCAAGAATGGTTGATGACACTGCTCTCGAAAATACTGAGACGTGGCTACGGTTTTTAGGGGAAGTACGAGGTGTGGATTCCCTGAAGTCTCCGGGGAGAGTGTGACCACCCTGCTTCAATGTTTTAGCTCTATTGAAAGACACCACAAACTAAACACTAAAGACCTTGAATCGGGACATCCATACCAAGTCGATTGCATAACCCAAAGCCCGCCTCCACCGTTGTTTGACAAGTGGAAGATCCCTAGAACTCAGATTATTCTCTAAAGCCCGATACATATGCACTCTCTCGCCTAGAGGGATGTACGGTGGTTCAATCTGAGATGAAAGTGTGTCCAAGAACGTCCTAAGCACTGTGCTTGTACCAGCTGCATCTGTAATGCAATGGGCAAGCACAACCACGATGTGGAAATGGTCACTTCTATCTGTTCGGCGCAGAATATATGCACGAGTGAGTAACTGGGATGAAAGGCGCCGAGGACCATCCATAATGTCGTATACGAAACATTCAGCATGGTGAAAGGAATTGACCTCCGTGAATGTAACATCATCAGGTCGGATATTCATGACTGTTTCTTCACGGATAATGAAGCGTAGACCAGATTCGTGTTCATCCACTCCAGCCGCGATGAGGGGAAAGCGCCTTTTGACAGACGCCCAAGCACGCGTGACATTCGATTTGGAAAGAATGTCTTGGTCACTGGCTTCTGTGGTACGAAGGTGCATATGCATCACAATATCTGCGGTGTTATTTAGAACGCCAGACCAATAGAAAGTAGTTTCTGCAATTCCGAGTGGACGAAAGAAAATGCGCCGGCCTGGAGTAGAATCTAGCGACGTCCATGGCTCAGAGGTCATAATGTTGAAGTTGGCAGTGAGTCTAGAAGAAAGTGCGAGAAGAACACAAAAGTGGGTGACAACGGAATGCCACTTATGCCCTCTCCTCAAGCACATATAAAAATCCCGGCAACTTCATGGGAGTGTCACGGTGACTTACGGAAACCTTCAACTTGAAGCTTGACCCTAGAGAAGGTTAGGGTTGTGGTATACATTTTTGACACTTGCGGAAGTCTAGTGACCTAGAGCGCGTTCCGCTAGGTCAATGAGGCGACCTACAACGTCCATTTCGCGAGGCTGTCAACACATTTAATACTAGCCAAACAGGTAAAGAAACTTGAAGCGGCGGCAACAGAGGCTATAGCAGCAGCTGCTGCAGGTCCTTGCTCAGTAGTGAATTATATAAACCCAACGAGTGTGGGAGATATTGGCGATGCCAAGTTCTCGGAAAATCTGACGGTGCCTCACGACAAACTCACCAGGCGGATCGCACTGCAGTAACATGTCAGTAGATCATGTTTGCCCACGAGATGATTGACAGAATCGCACGTACGCCACACATGCCATTCCTAAGAACGCGGCAGTGACTCGGATCACGCGCACGGGTGATTATCTTGGCAGATCTGTGTGCTTACTGTCATGACCGATGGCAGTCGCGAAGGAATCAATGTGGGAGACTGTCCATTGGAACCGTAAAGCTGCAATACTATATAAAAACTTCTTAATGCTGTGGTGCGCAGAGCCTACTAGCTCAGTGTCACGGGAATCGGACAGGGCATGAAGAGTACGTAACCGTGCGCACCGTGGGTGCTATGGCCTTGGAAGAGTGAAAATGATACTTACAACTCTTGACAGGGACTTGAGCGTATTACCGTCCAGTGTTTTATGGAAGCTATGATATTTAAGTTTTACTTCCACTATATATGGACAAACATTGTACTTTGAACGCTCTCGGCGGCCACCTCTGAAATTCGCTCCATCCTACTTATTCCAAACAACAGGGGTCATCACTTTGACTCACAAGCACACGCTTGACCCTGCTCAGAACATTCACAATTTTCCCCTTTTCCAGCGCAAGAGCACTGCAGAGAGTCGCAATTAGTGCTATTCCACAATCAACGTCTAGACTATCGTGACCGTACCTTATTTGAATGCGCGCTGTTGACACATTTCTGACAGTTACATTGGTTCTTTGGGCAAGCACAGCCGGTCCCTGAGGGGCCACAGGCTCTATAAGAAAATTTAGTGTGAGACAGCGGCAATAAGGTGAGAACTCACGGGCATTCGCTGGCGCAGGTACATCCACTGCAAGTCGCCATTATGGTTTTTGTCAAAGGTAATTGGAAAGCGGTGGTGTAATAGGTCCATTATAAGCGACCCCTAGGATGACGTTGACTAAATAGGGGCAACATTGATGTCATAAAGGGTCACATGTCATGATCAAGCGTGATCGTGGCAAAAGTGCAATTGCACCTAATCCAACAATCGCAACTTCATGTGGCTGGGAAAGTGACCGTAGAGGTAGAGGGTCCACTCTATAACTGTACTTGAACTCATCAAGCTCAGGAATAGGCCAATCTCGAGTTTACACGATCTCCCATTTCGACCGGGACGGAGAAAAAAATGCTAAGGAATGAAATTTAGAACAAGAATGGCAAACCAATATACGATGCACTGTCAACCGAACAGTTCCTCGCCACCATGAACGTAAAAATATTAAAGTTGATTGATTCTTGGCGCAGCAACAGCAGCACCTTATACATTGTACCAATTGCTTACACATGACCACCGCAGAACGCCAGTCACCAAGTATAAGCCGCGGAGCAAGGTCCACGTCGGCAGAGTCGACCCCTGGGTCGGTCGAAGTTCAGCTGCAATGATTGAATCGTGAGGTTCAAATCTCCTTGTCAAATCTCTTGCTTAATCATCTCAGAAACGATATACCAAGGATCGGCCAGGCAAGAAGTAGATATACAATACATTGACTGCTTAGAATAACATTTTTACAAAGAACACCATGCTCATCCTCATGCATCATACACTATCCGCGCACCAACCCATGGGTATGGATAATTGGGTTGATAAAAGTTCCTGAGCGTTCGCCGCCCAGCAAGGCGCGGAATTGTCGCGTACGATGCTCCAAGCTGCATAACCCATTGTATCAACCGATAATAAGATAAAACAACGGCCAAGACTTACAACAACATGGTGCTTCCCATCGAAGAAATCTGTTGAGTACCCTGGGAAGTGCTCCGTTGGCGATAATCCATTGTGGCTATCGAACAGTGTCGAAGTCCATTCCCAGACACCACCATTGCTTCCACGACCGCCGTTTGGCTCGAGACCAGTGGTCGCTCTTACAAACGAATTTATGAGATGAAATAATTGAGAACACATACTAAGTGACTTACGGAACGGGGTGCCAGTTTCTGAAGCCTACGTTTGCGCCACCTTCGAATCCAATTTCATATGTATCGAGGAAGAGCCTTAGCTCCGGTTCGGTGGGTAGTCGTCCATCTTTACTCTTCGCATATTCACTGAGCATGTCGTAGCTCGAAAGCACCGGCCAATGTTTCGCAACGCTCAGTGGCACAGGACCGTAGAGAGTGAGAACCTGGCAATTTAACTCAGCCCTAGCCATCCATGACTGATTGAATAACAAACCTGGATCCCTTCTTCTCCTTCCACCCAACTGGGTGGTATACCGATTTCCTTCCTGTTCACCCACCAAGCATGGAACTCCCCATTGCTGATTGGTCGCCACTCAACACGGAATTTACCCACTTGTACCTGTCGTGAAGGGCTCTCATTGTCCCAGCCGAACTCGTGTCCCTCGACCTGGTCACACACGCCTTCATCGAAATCATTACCCTCGCAATCGTCATGCCCAAGTGTGACGACAGTAGGGCCAAGAGTGACAGTCGACGAAGAAAGGGGTGTACACGAAGCGTCCCATTGTGCAGACAGCGCTTCCCATGGCGGGGTGACGAATCCTGGAGGGGGGAGCGTCCCTGTTCCGGCACGCTGGATGAGCATGTAGAGAAGTGTCTATACCATGTCAAACCCTCTTCAGTCTCGATCAATACAAACAACGAAATTCTATACTAACCTCGACGTGCCACCCTTCATGTTCAAGGGTCATCGCAAGCATGCGGCCGATATTCCTATTGATTTTGCGCTTTCCAGATGCTAAATCGTCGTACAACGACAAAAGGCGCGCACGCACACGGTCGCGGAAAGCAAGGATCGTTCGAAGGGTAGGCCAATCCTCGTCCTTTGTAGGAACTTCAGAGTGTCTCTTCAATACAAAATTGATATCAGGGGAAAACAAACGAGGAAAGTAAATAAATACATGGCAGTGTTCCGGATCATCTACATGGGGGTCAATGCCCCGCTAATGTCAGGAGTCAGGGACGATGATTTGAACTAAAAATTGGTTGGCACCTCAAATATCTGCGCGAAATAAGGCTCAGAATTTGGCTGGTTGAGAGCACGGGCCATAAGCATGTCGAGGAATCTGTTTTGGTACTCAGATACAAACGAGAAAGCACCTCGATGTACAACTCACGTAGGTATGTGCCCAATGTAAAATAAGCATTTGTGTCGCAGTTCAATAGGTTTCTGGTGTAGCATATCGCTTGGGATCATGCCAAGTGTAACAAGATCCCAGGCGGCCCACAGGTCCTTCCATTCCTGCAACATCATTCATCATACAACAGACAAGAGCCACGAAAAATCGACATACTTGTTTTGTAGGGACACCCCACGGGCTCGCAAGATCAAGAGGTGGGAAGGATACAGCCGGGAGCTCGAGGACGTATAAGGTGCTGCTTCCGCATGGCGAAGATTGTCCAAAGATCGCACGAAGGCCAATGGACGCGAAGATACTCAAGGCTTGTGCTGGACTTGTCTACAATGAAGAGAATGAGCGGCACGAGATGGGAAGCAGGACGAAATATAAGCAATCAAAAATGAAAATGTCCATCTACTTCCTCTGTCAAGGTGCAAGAGAAAGTGGACGTAAATTTGGAAGGATCATAACTTACAGCTTTGCCAGTGCTCGTGCAAATCTTCACCCATTCCCCAATGTCAGCGCCGTCGCGTGTTTCAGTGAAGTAACAGCTTTCTACGATGGGTCAGTATTATCATCTCACTAGGTTAGACTTGTGCGATACCATCAACAAGATGTTTCTCCCAGTGCTTTCCCTCGAAATCAACAGAAGGTAATGTTTTGATAGCATCCTGGATCCACCCGTTGGTGGATGCATCAGAGTGGTTAACAGAAATCAAAATCATGTCCCCGGATCCCTTATCCAACTGCTTAGAAAAATCTTTCAAGAATTGTATGTCGAGCAGCGTGGGGGAAAGGAGAAAATTTTTGGTAGGCTGAAAGTCAGATACAGAGGATGGTGTATTCGACCTGAAAGTCGATGGGGAGTTGGAGAGAGAGGAATCAGAGTGGCAAGACATGGTGATGCTGCCCACAACTTCGCATTCAATATGAAGTTTGGAGGACGACATTGAAGAGCTCAGAACTTAATGCAGGTCCACAAGGTGAAACAACGATTTTATAGGAATGCACAAGATGTACGTACAAACAAAGCAACGAGTCGGTATCTGAGATACGGAGGGCCGTCACCCGGTGGACATCACATAAATGAGGATAAATGGAATCCACAAGGTCATCCATTGAGTTCGGAGTTAGTTGTACCGGTGACAGATGGAGTATAGAAGGACGGTTATGTGAAGCGGCGCACAAAGAAAGGCGTAGAATTTGATGTGAGAAGCGAATAGTGACTTGAAACGAGTGCAGAAACGGAGTAAATTGTAACTTGAAAGCGTAAGAGAAGCCCCAACACCCGATCGGGAGGTCACAAGGACGGTGACACGACACCACTGATCGGATAATATCGGGACCAACGACATGATCAGATAGCGGAGTCTAAAAGGGTGAGCAAGAGTCGCGATAAGACGTAGGCCTACATACTTGTTAGATACGGCTAGAGACGTAAATAAGGTGAGTAATGCGCTTGAAAATGTTAATTGTGCAATCTTGCGATGATTGGGAGGAGTTATTGACGTATTGGAGAGATATTTGGATGACTTTTCAGCTCTTCTACGGGCTTGGTGAGTCACTGCATGTGAAGCTGGTTATCAGCCTAATTCCCAACTTGGTAGACAAAGGCGTTGATAATGTCGAATACTGATAAGAGTGTGTCAGATGGTAAGAACGTAGTAGACTATGTTCATGATCATGAACGCGGTCAAGGTGACGGGGTGAGACTAGATTTCAATGCTTTGCTAGTATCTTACTTATATATAACAGTCATGGCGTGCTACACACTTGCGATGGTGTGCTCAGCTCCCATCACGTGAGCGCGTCTAGTAACTAAATAACTAAATAACTAAATAACTGAATCGTCCGGGTAAGATCCGACATCTTCCTTCGGGACTGATCAGCTCGATCCGATGTCGTGCCTAGACTGGCCATGGTGACCAGCCCCTCTATGAGGCAAACCCTCGATAGATCGTGTTCCGTGTTCAAGCCTGATCAGGCTTGTGGCGGCATACTCGAACTACTGGGAGTTTGCGTGGAAAAGCGGTATATCATAACAAGAGGATACCACGCGTAAAACCAAATCATCGATCAAGCTTCAAGGGAAACTCATCATAGCAAATCAAAGGAACGGTCAGTATGATATTTTGACCTACATCAATTGAAATCAATCAGTTTTTCTTGGATCTACAAAGTCTCATTGCAACCTGAACAAGGACCCTTTCATGGTGATCATGGCGATCATCACGACCATGCATTCTTTGATTGACGGTATACTGTGGCGACTCTTTATTGGCGCTGCAGACGACCATGACTGTACTCATGTATCCACAACATAATGGATACAACCCATTTCCCTCCCTATATAAGAGACATTTAAGATGGCACATATCCTCATCAGTATCATCTCATTCCATCATGTCCTCCACACTTACCTATCCTCTTCCCGTTCTCCCTTCTATCCCAGATGATCTCGAACATCTCGACTCACGCTATGCTTTACCCCATTTAATGGCACTAATGAAGAATACCCTCGTTCGTGGTCTGAATCGCGTCCATGCATGCGCGCCTCTCGTCATTGTCGGCCACCCTGCTCTTCTGCCTTTCCTCGACTATGTGCGATCGCTCCTCGCGCAATTGAATCTGCACCTCGAGGAGGACTCCACTTTCTTCTCTGCAAACGCACTGGCAGAGGTTGCCACAACCGAAACTAACCCCGATACTACGACTATCAGGAAATCTATAATTTCACTAACGAGTTTAGTGTCGGCATGGATTTTGGTAGGTATTTCCTTACCTTTTCACTCGCAATTCATAACTCGTAAACAGGATGAGTCCAATTATTGTTCGAGTGCTCTATGCGAGGGACTCTCGTTTGGACCTCCGCTGGTTACTGTTATGCAGGCACAAATCAGGGCGCTTACCCCCACGCTGCTCAGCCCGATTATATCCCACTTGGACCTTCTTGAATTAATTACAGGTGCGAATCTTCTTATTCCAGTCTCTCGAATACTGAAGGTATGGCAGCCAGCGTCGGTCGCATCAGTGAACACTCGGATATGACCTTCCTGCTTCCTTTTATTGTCTCGCACCATGATCGTACCACCTCTACCCATTGGCCCAAAATTCCCGAAGGTTGTGTTGACATGTTCTCAACCCTCATTCTCAATCACCCAGGGTCTGTTTTACTCCTTTGCCTTGGTTTACTCCCGAATAACTCTTTGGAAAAGATGCTGGCAATTCGCGCCATACAATCCTCTCACCAATGAGATTCAGAGCTTAATCGTCAACTAATCACCATTCCCGCTTGATATTTCTCTAGTGAATGCATGACTGAATTGACGATTACACGCACGTCTAGAGATTGTCTTTCAAGCGACGTAACCTCCTATACGCATTGTGACTGCCTTGTCCAACTCAGATTCTGCAGAGTGCTTCAGCTGGTTTGTACACAACAAGCAAAACATCGTTCTTACCTGTTAGCTGGTCAGTGATTCTCAAAAAATACAGGGAATTGATTATATCTTGCTCGTGGTTAGATGTTGATGTTCATGCAGCATAACAGTGGGTGGCAGTGATAAAGCCGATCACGGGCCACCCTCAACCATGGCACCGGATCTAAGTATGTCTCTCTTCCAGCAGGCTCTCCTCCGAGTCCTACGGACCAGATGGAGCCGAAAATATTGGAATAACTGTAGAAAGGGTATGTTTTACTACTGTCGAGACAGTTTTCACATTGCGCACATTCGGCGCGACGATTTGCTCCAACTTGAACGCTCAACAGAGGAGCGAGTTCATTATTCTGTAGCATTTCTGCTAGTGCGGGAATGATATAATACCTTTTGGAAAGTGGCTTCGACGGAACGCGTCATAGCACAGACTGACGACGTGTCGAAGGTTCATGCACTGCTAGTTCAGCGATGAACGGAGTAGTCATGACGCGACGGACTCGTCTCTGACCTAGTCTTCATCTTCTCGGCTGTCTTGATAGAGTGTTTTTTTGTGATCCAAGTCACTGGCACCTGGTGGTGGCATAACACGTCAGGCGGCTCTGTGTCACGAAACGTGCCCGAGCCAGTATTAAGCGCTAGAGTTAGTGTTGCCAATAGTCACGGATGTGTGAGCGAGAGTACTGGGGAGCCCGTCCGCCTGTGCTCAAATTGATGTAGGCGAAATATACTTGGCTGACTATCTTAAACGAAATCAAGGTAAATCTTGTAAATTAGCGAATTGAGTCATTCGACAAACGCAGGCGTGACTAGTGACACACTACTTGGCGTGTGACACGTGACTGTCGAATCTACAGTGAATCGTTGGAGGAGTGTGCGTAGATCAATCGTAGATCTCGCAAATAAGCAATGCGCAGCATGTGTAAAGCACACATTATCGTTTCACCCATTTATAATTATGTGTACTATGGTATGTCTTCAGACATTAAGTCACGGTCACCAGCGTCATTTCAAGGCATAAGCGCGCACAGCGACGTGCTGATCACGTGGCGTCGAGATGCAATGAGGCTTGAGCATTGTGAACGGCTTCCAACACGTCTGGCAAATCCACAACAGGTGTCGACGCTGTATACCTCTGACCACCACCACGACCACCATTAACGAGTCACTATGAACCGACTACGCACTTCACGTGCCCCTTCCCCGACACCTACTACTTTCTCCGGAATCTCTAATTACCGCACTGAGTCATATCGTCCGATCAAGGATAAAGGCAATGTCCCGGCCGTGCCAGCCGTAAATTCCAGGGTGGTCGCACGCACGCATTTTGACGAGTTAGCCAGTTTCCTAGTGTCATATCTTGTGAAAGGTGTGGTCGGGTGTTTCATGTGGTTCCAATTTTATGCTGATACCATGTACCTTCAGCTCCGCAGGAGTCGCGGGCCCACGCACGCTCAAAATTAACTAATCTTACCAGACAGCAGTTCCATGAGTTATCAACTGACGTATACGATGAACTCGTCCGACGTCGAAGGAACACTCCCGAGAACGACGGTAAGTCACCTGACCTACATCATATCATTTGACGAAGTCGCTTTTCTAGTCCCTTTCCTTCCCGTACGTGATGAATTTCATCCCAAGCGGAATCAGGCGCGCCAGAAATTGGCAACGCTGCCTAGCGCCAAGTTTGAAGATCTTTGTAGCGATGTCTATTTTGAAATCATGAGAAGATATCCCGAATTTACAGAGGTAGGTAGTTTCATCCTTAATTGTTGTTTAATTTATGCCAAGTCTGGTGTCAGATGGAGGACCAAGGGGTAGCGTCTCCTGCATCAGCATACGACGATGTACCCTCGCCTGAATTCCACACATCCTCGCGGCCTGACATGCCCATACTCCCACCCAGTGCCCGCACAGGGCGACCATCCGAAGAGCGGGGCAGCGCACGCGAAGAAGAGCCTCGGCGGAGCGAGGACACCCACGCATCCCGTCGAAAAGCCTCTCAAGACCAAGGAGCGGATTTTGGCCGAAGACCAAGTGCCTCTGCAAGTATCCGGAGTGACTCGACCGGAACTACAAATGCGCAGAGTGCAACCGCAACGAGCGGGATGGTGATACCAAACAAGAGTACCATCGCAGAGGAAGACATTGAGGTGCCGTACGGACGGGAGATGCGGGAGAGCTCTGGAACAGCCATCGATACGCGTGAAGGCGTCAGGGAGTTTGATACCACCGACGGTGAACACGAGCATTGGGACCAGCGGGGTGGACTAAATGGGCTCAGCGCACGACTGAGGAACGTGCATACGGAAGATGACGATGCGGGGGATGTGAGGAGCGACGAGTATGATAAAGTCTCTCTGGGACGTACATCAGTGACGTCCGATCGGTCCATCGGTGGACCGAGGATGCCCAGTGCAGCGGGCGATGAACAAGAGCGTTTGAGGCGAGATTACGAGTTCAAGATCGCCACGATGCAGAGTCGTATCACGAGTCTGGAACGAGACCTTGAGCAACAAGAATTGAACACGCAGCAGACGGTGCGCCATTTGGAAGAAGAGCTGGAAGGTTTCCGAAAGGCAGGTTCTGATGATTCTTTCCTCTGATCGCTGCTAAATTGAGCTTACAGCGTGCCGAAGAGCACGGATCTGCTATGAAAGCTCTGCAAAGGGAGCTGGACGATATTCGGGACCTCCGGACAAGAGAGAAGGAACGCGAAGTCAGACGAGCACAGGCCGATGAGGAAGAACTGCAGATACTCCGTGACCGCTGCGAACGCCTTGAAGAAGAGCGCAGTTCTGGCTTCGGAATAGTACGTTAGTAATCCGAGGTTGATGATACTGAATTTGACATATTTTTGCAGGACAACAGTGAAATTATCGAGCAGCTACGTGCTGATATGGAAGGGTTGATGTCAGAACTTAGCGACCTGTCGCGCAGGAATGACGAGTTGATGACTGCGAAAGATTCGGACCTCACTGTGATCCGTGATCTGGATAGCCAGCTCAAAGAATACAAACGCAAGTACGAGCAAGCTAAAACCGAGCTCAGAAGCGTCAAAGGTCCGCAAAGATATTATTTTGATGCAATTGGTTCTGTCCTAATATTTTCATGATTAGCAACATCCCAGCTTTTCCTACAGGCGCCCAAGATGGAAGACCAACTGCCAATGGGCCCTGATGGGGGTCTCGTCGACATCCATGTCACTGCCTTCGTGTCTGCCATTGATAGTCTTTTGACAGCTGGTCGTTCTAGCGCTCCGACGCGCGTTCTGGTGCCAATGAAAGCTGTCGTCACATCTACGACAGCCATTATCGATGATGTCCGTGCATACGAACAACGCCCATCCCGCACGGACATTGACGTCGATATCCTACACACTCTCCGGGAGCGCGCCGAGGCTACCCTAACCAACCTTGTAGCTGCATCCAAGACGCATGCCACTGCATCCGGCATGTCTCCTGTAAGCCTATTGGACGCAGCCGCAAGCCACGTCTCCGTAACATTGACAGAGATCGCGAAGATGATCTACATCCGCAAGGCTAGTCGTGCCGAGCAAGAGGAGTTCATGTCTTCTTCAAGCTCTGGTTCGCTTTCGTATCTATCTTCTGGGCGCTCGACGGAAGACGTGAGACCGAGCTTTGAACGCAAGGGTTCTACCTTTAGCATAAGACGATCAGAAGATGTTGTATCGCCCCCTATGACCACAGCATCGCGATTTGCGGAGGCTCATAGCAGACGAACGCCGTCTGAGCCATCTAGTTCACTCACAAGTTCTCCTCCGCCTATATTTGACAAGTCTCCTATCACCAGCGCATTGGGTGCAATCAGCGACGATTCAGCACCGCCTGAAGGCGGCGAGGACGCTTGGTCCGAGCTCAAGGTCAGCCCTACTAACACACCTATCTGCTTTATCGATTGACAAGTATCGCTCTCTAGCCTTACCTTGAAGCGCAGACCGAGTCTATCGTTTACGCGATCCAAAGCGTCCTTTCTGGCGTCCGCAGTCCTGTGCCGCCGCCAACACTAAACGAAAACCTAACTCAGATCATCACGATCGTGTCGAGTATCGTCGCTGTTTGCAGCGACAATCTGCCCCCTGCATCTGCACAGCAGGGTACAGAGTTGCTGCGGGAGCTAGGCGAACACGCACGGAAGCTGTCCGAGGTACAGACGCTGCCAGAAGTCACGAAAGAATCGCGACAAGTCATGGCTAAATCGAGCTTTGCGGTCGCGAATGCGATGAAGGGACTCATGAAGTTGTGAGTTTGAAGGAGGTTTAGTGTGATGGGATTATGATGAATGGCTGGTCCATGCATTGACGTGTGATGGTAGTATTATGAGACGATCTTGGTTAATTATGATATGCTTTCTGTAGTTTAGTCGTTCAGATACTCTGTTCAAGGCCGTCCTCTACGATCATATTAGTAGATCTAGTACTTAGTAGAATACTTGCAGCTATTTACACTGAACGGCGATACCCACGCCGAATCGCAAAACTAGCGATCTTGGTTTCTTTGATGACATGACACCAACGCACCCAGGACACCATGACCTATCGCTAACTGCGAGGGGAGAACTTCGAAGCGTGGCAAAATTTTGTGAAGGAGACAGTCTTGCAAGAAGACGGTACGCATGTCATTGCGAGAGATGATTTCATACTGCAGATGACGATACCAACTTCAGTCGACTGAACGATATACCTTGAATGTTGTAGTAAAGTGTCCAGGGATCTTGAATTCTAGGTGCTCCGAGTCATCGGTCGATAGTACTGCAAGGTGAAGGAGAACTGCTGTCCGACTGTGGCCATGCATTCCCATGATGTCCTGGCTGGCTTACCAACCAAATAACTTTTTTTGAACGGTTGAAGCACCGGTTCAAGTTGGCGCGGTGTGCACAGTGCGTCTGGCCTGTGCTGGATCTCAAAGAGAAACATTAACAATATTAGCATGTACTGCAGTGTTCATTGGTGAGGTAAATGAAGGGATTTTCACACGATGACAGTACTCCCTGTGTGAGATGGGAAATAACCAGATTCCTTTGAACGTACGTCGAGGGCAGTGGCCCCCAAGGTAAAGTTATGTGACACGGGATATCTGACGATTAGCTTACATAATGTAAATTATGTCCTAACTCCGAGGAAACTTTTTCGAGCTGATGGCCGTTATGCTTGTCCATCAATATATATTATGCTACAGCCATGTTACTATACCTCACGGCTGAGTCGTCACCCCCGCAAGTCGTCAGGTCACGCTTTTGTCACAGCAGGACACTGCTGCCGCTTTCGGAATCCGCTCGGCAATGCCTAAGAAATTCAGTTACAGGTCAAAAATTATGATTATGATTGGTTAGTGTGATGTGGAATATAGTATGGGATGTGGTTGCAATTATAATAATGGCTGTGTGGTGCAGGATATGATATGCTACATGAGAATGAGATTCGTGATCCCCTGGATGGCAGTCTGGATCCGCTACTCATATGTGGGATCACGCGACTCTCGTGATTTGCCTTTTGGGTGGCTATTTCGTAGAGCCATGTCCGTTAATGCGTCGGCTCACTGACAAGTCGCCACAGCCAGTGGTAGTATTTGTTTAGAACTCCGCTACGGCAGTGCTCGGCTGGCTGTCACCAGCGTGACTAACTTCACCATTTCTTAACAAAAATTGGTCGTTCAACCTCGCAATGAAAGGTGCATGATAGAAACATTGATTTAAGTTGTAAATTGTGTGTGGAAGTAAGAATTGAGTGAGATATTTAGGTCGTGACGACTTGTGGGGGTGACGACTCAGCCGTGAGGTATAGTATGCATTGACCCAGGCCCCCACTGCAAAAAACTCAACTGCACTACACTCTCCCTTCAAGCGAATTATGGTAAAACTTGGACTCTGTTATAAATCTCTGTTCATGTGCCATCCCACTAGAAGAAATGTTGTTGCAGTCATTGACAATATAACGGCTTATCTGTCTAACCAAGCCTGTACCAGCTTTGCTAGCCCAGTTCAGATTACAAGAAACGTCTACAAGAAATACGAGCAAAGTGCGCTGTCCATTAACATGACCTGGACATCAGGTGTTAAGTTGGAGGCTATCAAACGGCTTTACATTCTAATTATAATACAGTACACTTTCTCATAATGCATCACTTTGGGCAGGTCCCGTTGCGGGACGCGGGCAATATGCATGCAAAACGCATAACGCATAACGCATAAGCCTCTGGGCTGATTTATGCATTATGAGGTTGTGTTCGGGTCAGCATCAATCACTGTCAGCACCTATACTAATGTAGTTTAGACTATCTAAGTACATAGCGGTGTCAAAAATTGTCTTTGTTCTCCTCTCAAATGTCCAATATGACCCGCAAACCGCGGGAGAAGCCAGCTCCCTACAAGCAGCGCTCGGAGACAGTCACAAAGAATAAAGATGCACCCGCTACCTCAGCCAAACCTCATAAGGTCACGACTCGAAAAAATCTCACCTTGAATGACTGGCTCGTTGTCTTCGCATACATTGATACCCATCCCCATCAGTCACAAGCCGAAATTGTTTTACACTTCGAAAATGAACTCACAGGGGCTTTAGCCCTTAGTCAATCAGCTTTATCTCGCGCCCTTAAATGACGGCCAGAGTTAGAAGCACGAATCAACTCTAATCCGAACGCTTTATCATCAAAACGTCCATGTGTTGTAAGCTGACAATCGAAGAGATTTTGGATCCTGTTGAAGAGAGGGAAGTTGGTGATGATTGTGATTACGAGTTTCCAGGTGGGGACAACGAGATTGTCGAGGAAGTTCGAAGACAAATGGCAATTGAAAGGGGGGATATCATGGAGGTGGATTCAGATAGCGAGGACGGCGACGAAGCTGAAAACGTGACGCCGGAGTACACTTTCACGCAAGTATTCACGCTGTGCCAACAACTTGAAGACGCTTGCCTTCAATTTGGTGAACTAGAGGTTTCGTTTGATCTCTCAAAACGGCTGCGGGCATTTAGGGCTTGTGTGCACAGAGAGGAAATTCGCGGAGCAAAGCAGACAACAATAGATTCATACTTCAGCGGTAAATGGAAAATGATATGTTGTGTACCGCTCTCCGCTGTCACGCTCTTGAGGGAGGTCACATGGCGTCACAATGTGTCACATATGTCACACAACTTGATAATGCATAAGTGGTCATAATGCATAGCCTGGGAGGGGTCCCGACGTTATGCGTTATGAGAAAGTGTACTGTATTCCATCTATAATCGTTCAAGGCAGCTGATCACAAGCCTACCGTTCTTAGTTCTCTGGCCTTCATTTTGTTATCGCTGCGGGCACGGGACATGTCATGCGCCCACAAAGAAGATATGCGTATCTGACAGTTTCTCTCAGGTACGAGACCATACATATATTATAACCAAGCCTGAATTATATTTGCGCTATCTCTCTCTCCTAACAATGACTACAGTTTCGTTTAAAGAGAAAATCAAAGGCGTAGACGGCGATGCATCATACAAGGCAAAAGCTCGCGTCTTTCAGCAACAACTTGAAGCCAAGATTCCAGCGAGTCTTAGACTCTCACTAGCGATTCTTGAGGACCCACCTCTTGATGTTACTCACATCCCCCAGACCTGTGGATTGCTCACCACCCAAGAACTAGCTATTACCGAGCTAGATGCAACTGCTGTGTGCCAAAGGATCGCTTCAGGCGAGCTGACTGCAGTTGATGCTGTCACTGCCTTTGGAAAACGCGCAGCTATCGCTCATCAGCTCACAGCTTGTCTCATCGACTTCTTCCTCGATGAAGGCATAAAACAGGCGCAGCAGCTAGACGAGTACTTCCGGAAAGAAGGCAAAGTCATTGGGCCACTGCATGGATTGCCAATTTCAATCAAAGTAAGTGTAGAGCGACCAAATAGCGATGATCCACCTCATTTGACCACCGTCAGGGTATGCTCCCGGTCAAGGGGACAGTTGGGTCTGCAGGCTTCCTCATGAACATCGAGACTGCGACCGAAGACTGCGATATGACTAGAATTCTGCGTTCACTAGGAGCAGGTATGTAATTTGCGCTTAAAATTATATTCTGTTGGTCGAGCATAGTCGTAGTCTTCTATGTCAAGACGAATCAACCACAGACTTTGATGCACCTTGAGTCCCAGTCTACCTACGGTCGAGTCGTAAGCCACCTCTCGAGCAAAAAACGTGTTTCTGTAACTCAAATCTCATAGTTGAACCCCTACAATACGGATCTTACTGCAGGGGGATCTTCTGGCGGTGAATCAGCCCTTATTGCCATGAAGGGATCTTGCATAGGTGTGGGCACGTAAGTCTGTGTTCCTCCACGTCACACCAGAATTTGATGTATTGCCATCAAGCGATGGTGGGGGATCCATCCGAGCCCCGTCCGCTCATTGCGGTATATATGGGTTCCGTCCATCCTGTCGGACGACGCCTCTCCATGGGGTCCTATGGTAGTAAGTATACCAACCTACGTTGTGACATTATATTGATATCACCTAAGTCAACCTGGCCAGGACGGATTCTTCAGTTCTGTAGGTCCAATGTGTCGCTCAGCACGAGACATGCGACTTTTCCTTGAAGCTGTACTTGGAGCCAATCCTGCACTCCTTGACCCAGATGTGTTGCCAGTGCCACTGAAAGTACCAGACTTGACCAAGAAGAAACTACGTGTAGGAATCATGATGCACGATGGGGTTGTGATGCCCCATCCCCCGACCATTCGAGCACTGAAGTGGGCAAAGGCAAAGCTGGAAGCCTCGTCGGAGGTTGAGGTGGTGGATTATACTCCATATGACCACGATCGCGGATACAGTATAGTTGTGGGTCCGGTGATCTGTAGGGTAATGGGGTCACTTACCTGCGTCTAGCGCGAGCTCTACTTTGAGGATGGAGGAGCCACAGTTCGACGCCTTCTTAAGGAGAGTGGAGAAGAGATGCATCTCCTGACAGAGTGGGTCATTAGTCCACCACACGTGAGAGATCATGATGCTGCAGAAGTCTGGAAGGTAAGACAACATTTTACTGCCTGTCGATGCTCGTGCTGACCTTGATTAGCTGCGTGATCAACGTGATAATTACAGGAGGGAATACTCTGATTACTGGTGGTCCCAAAACGTTGATGTCGTCCTTTGTCCACCCTTCCCAGGTACAGCCAGCCGGCATGACACTGCAAAATACTGGGGGTGCGTCATGGTATCTTGCTTTGCATCAGACATCTAATAGCTCATTAGTTACACCGCCATCTGGAATTTGCTGGACTATCCCGGGACGGCTTTCCCGTCAGGTTTAGTTGCTGACCCAGCCATTGACATATATCAGGAACTACCCAGCCCGATGAGCGCGGCGGATGAGTACAACCTCTCCCTTTGTCAGTCTCTCTCTTTCTCGTGTTAGATAGCATCAACTGACCCTTGCATACAGATGATGCAACGAAATTCAAAGGGGCTCCTGTATCGCTGCAGATCGTGAGCCGCATATTCAACGACGGTTTAGTGCTTGCTGCACAGGAAGTAGTTGAACGCATACTCAAATCTTAGTCACGCTGGAACCCGCACCATATGCAATTTTATCATGCCTTCCGGAACTTGTATTGTGAAGCGCAACGACAACTGAAGCTTGCCTAGATCGTTATCGTAGATCATCTATGTCAACCCCCCATATTACTACTAGTAGTTTTGAAACCTGCCTTCCAAATAGCTTTTTACACATTCACTCATGGACAGCTCCTCCGAGTCAGCACTCAGCGGTGTTTCATTGATTTAAGTAGACTAGCAGCCTGAGCTGGGTGGTTAACTGGTAGAACGGATCCGAAATCTGCGTGTTGGATGGTATATGTTGGAAACCTGCCGACAACACTCTTTTCCTGTGATTATCCCTCCGACAGACATTCTTTCACAGATATCGATAGGTCTTTAAAGGTCCATCATAAGGAGTCAGCGCTCCTGAGCAGATGTCAAACCTGCTAGCTGATAGTCTTTTCCTCTTATCAAACCTACGAGGCCTATTAAAATCAGTCGCGCTAGCTAAGCAGGTACCATAACAGATTTGAAATCGATTTGTTCCTCCTGGAAGCCCTCGGTTCTAAAACATGCCGACAATAATTCGAAATCTGCTGGTCTGATGCTAGAAACAACAACAATTATCGCGACTGGTCTCAACGAAGATCCCGGTATCACTTCTTTGACAGACACTACTCGCCTTGATTCGGTGAATGATAGCCCAACCCATTAATTCATAATAGTACATAAAATAGATCGAAACAACGATGAATAGATGTGACAAATCGCCCCTCGTTTGTATCCCTTAGCTCTGCCACTTCACGGGAGTTTGTGCGAAGAAATCCTCGTCGCTCACCATATCTATTCCGTGTCTGTAAAAAGTGAGATCAGCCTATCACGAGAGTCATCCACAAAACTACTCACAATCCTTTCAAATGCGATCGAAGCGCATTAAAATCCATTGATCTGAGCTTGCTCTTCTTGTTTCTCTGGCGTCTCTCCTGATTCCCCGTTCGTAAATCTTCCGCGTGTGACTCCTTTGCAATAGATTCCTCAGTAGAGACCCGCCCCTCCCCGTTCATACCAGCGCCAGCTGATTCGCTAGCTGGGACGCAATGACGGCACCGATAATTCGCCTCGCTCCTCAACTTCAGTGACTTGGAACCCATATCCATAAGTTTCGCAGACAAACCCGCCTCAAAGGCACGCTCTAACCCTTCTCCTTTGGGCAGTATAGCCACCTGCATATTGACATGCCGGTGCGAGTGACCAATCTACGAGTAGCTGTGGTGAGCGTCTCTCAATGAAAAGAAACGAAGAAGAGCGACTGACGAGAGTGGGGAAGTCCATGATGATGAATGCATGTTCGCAGGAAAGACACCGAATGCGTGCTCCAAGAATCTCGACAGTATCACATGCGTTCGCATCCTCGTCGGTGATTCCGACGAGCGTCAGGAGGCGTGCAACTGCATTTGACGCCTACGAATGTATCAGGACGATATTGAGCTGTTTTTGTTTCCGGCAGAATATCAAACAAACCTTTTCATCTTTTACGAAGCGATCGACACTCCAATCCACTGGTTTCTTGTTTTTCTTGTCATCACTGGGACATTCATGTGCGCAAACGCCTGCAAAATCGAGACATCGTTCCTTCTCGTACCGCTTCGCAACCTTCCCACATCCCTGGCACCTGAACCGTGCAGTGATCCTATCTAGTGGATGCAGCTTTGTCTTGCTCGCACTCCTCCACTTGGGAAACCCAAGCAATTCGGACAGTTTTTCCCGTGCAGACGCCATCCACGTCTTCAAATCAGCTGCGACAAGTTCTGCGACGAGGGCCGAGTTCTTCATGTCTTTTGCAAGGCCACTGGAATTAGGCCTTGAACCCGTCACGCTCCCTTGCATGGTTGTCATAACCGAGAGTTTGCGGAACTCATAAAGCGACGGGACAACTGTTCCAGCAGACCGTAGGCGATTGTAGTATTGTTCGACGTCGTCGCGACGCTGACGGTAAGATGCTTCGTTTTCTTTATTTTGACGGTGTGTTTCCATTTTCAAAAGCTGGGCTTCAACAAGGGGCTTGATTGGAAGGAAATCTGAAAGGACAACACTGGGTAAGACTATGATCCATCCACACAAGCCTGACTGCATTCGCATACCGCGTAGTGTGACTTCCTCCAGCACATAATTCTTGTGCCTGTGCAACGAACCATAGGATTGGGAGTTAAGCAAATCATGCTCATTCCAGCCTTCCCGGGCAGCAAGAGCCTTCGCCCTACATTGCCGTTAGGCTTCTGTTTGTGACGGTTAGTCAAACCCTACTCACCACGTTTCGTTTTTAGTCTTGACGGTACGGTGCATGGTGGCATAGGTGCACTTCCACTTTTGTAACGCAACTGCCAACTGAAATACCGGTCATATTGGCACAAACTCTGGCAAAAAGTATATACCTCCATGACCTTCGGAAATTTCGCGATCTGATTAGTGCATGCCTAAAGAACTATGTCAGATAATCCCTAGCGATGCAAAGGTGTCTTCATCCAACCTTCCGTAGCCCTTCAGACGGAGGTGGAGATAGAGCTGAGAACGCTGCATAATCAGCTCGAAAATGCTCCCACTCTGACTTCCTCATCAATATGGTGATATTATCGGGCCCTATAACTTCAATTAAGCCACAACAGACTCAAGGAACGTGCGGAAAAATCATACATGCTTTGTCGAGGTTTGGATCTGAAAAGTTATGATTGAATATGAGGATGATCGGAAACGGAATCTAGTCACCAAAGCAATGGGTGGACTCCACGTAGGGAATCCATATCTCATCACGTGCATGACCTTTGAAAATAGTGGTAACATCCATAAGATGTTTGCTGCAACGAGGTAATTAATAATTAAATAGATTCGTTCAGTTGAGTCATCTCCCACCTGATGTTCTTCTTGCAACGCGACTGTTGTAATACAGCAATCGTGTTCAGCACACATTGCAAGTTGGAAAATTGTGACTCACATCACGACATAAACGAATTCGTGTAGCAAAGCTCGCATAAAACTCTTTTGTGTCTTTCTTACACACCTGCATAATCAGATTCCATCACCGTCAGTCCACATTATTTCCGCTCAGGGGAAGCGATTCTTGTTTACATCACAAGACCCTCCATCATACACGAACGCTGCATATGCCGCCTCACTAAAGTTTGGAGTGGGATCAGGCAATGCGTGAGGCAAGCAATTCTTGCGAATGGTACGCCAGATGAAATCGGCAGCGGGATTACAGACAAGTGTCGAGCACAAAAGCTTGGATGTGCGAGCGACAGATAAAACATCGCGAGGAGAATTAGCTTGGATCAGTATTTCTGCAAGGAGCTCGAGCGGAAGTGTTGGGAAAAGACATCGTCCTGGTACACTTTCGGACTCTAGGAGGTCGTGAAGCTCTCGTACGGAAGAGCGACGTTTCTTCATTGAAGGGAGAGTTGGAACTTTAGGTAGAGAATCGTGGTCAGTTGCAGTGCTTCCACTAGGCATAGGTGCTGCTGGCCGTCACAACCAACTTGAAGTACCTAAGAAGAATTTGTGAGCTTAAAATGCAAGTGTAACTGTCTAAGGAACAAAGGGCTTGATCGGCTCGCATATTGGTCATTTTGAAAGCCGACGCAAACTAACTTCCATATATATAAATTTATTATCGATCGTCTGTTTCTTGCTCATGGACTCACATTTGACAATTGTACATGTGACACTTACAAGTGAGTTTTGGGGCCTTTTTCTGCCAACCGGCCGGACTGAGAAGATCCAATATCATGTATACAGAATCAGGAACACCGGCCGCTTTCAAGTCATACTGATACTTAGCGCGTTGTTTATATGTCCTCGGTTTTCTAACAATTCCTACAGAAGTTGCAGCCTCAAGGCCTCAACGTTAATATTTACCTTGCACCTTTGATAATTGTGGAACCTTCCCGACCTTGGTGCATTATAGACCGTTCAGTTTTCAATCAAAGTCAAATATTGATCAGCATCTGGCTTGACTAGCAGGAGACTTCAGTCTGTGATCGATATGAGCAAGATATAGGAACTTCAGGAATAGACAGTTGACTCGGATAGGACTCGGTACGGTAGGGTCGGGTAAATTAGATTCCAGAAAGAGTAAGTAGTGGAGCAGGTATGCGAAGAGCGCAGTCGACTCATGAACGTTAACCTTGAACGTTCTGAACATTGAACTCGTGGTGATCAGAGACATACAGCTGAGCTGGGTTTGCCACAAGGTCGTTCGAGCTTCGCATCTCGATGCTACATAATCGGCGCGCGCGCTCACTGTGATCGCTATTAACACTAGTAACCGTGACAATGGACGTAGTAAATGGGCGAAGTGGTGCACATATGCTGCGCATTGCTTGTTTGCAGGATCTGCGCTTGATCTGCGCACCCTCCTCGAACGGTGCACCGACGGCCATTTTCTACCCACTCATCTCCTTGAGAGAGCCAGATAAAAGCAATACTATTCATCGACGTACACATACTAGTACACAACGGAAGCAGATACAACAAGACTGCGTATATGCGGGAAACACTTTCAATAACTCGACCTTGAACACCTCTGCAAGGTGGTGCCTAGTTGCTAATTGGTTGGAGTTTAGAAACCAAGGTAAATTCCCACTTCTGGCAGGCACTTCCTTTGTCGTGATTCTCAAGTTTTACCTTTTGAACGTTATCAGTAAAGGGCTTTGAAAAAAATATCCATCAACTTACTGCACAATCCTTTGCGTTTGGAATGGATAGCACCAGGTTCTTTTTCCCGAGAGTAAAGCTTATACTGTACATGCGAGTGGTTAAATCAGCAAAAATAAGTTGCTGAGGACTACATCGAATTCTTACGTATGATTATCGTCCGCGCGTCCAACAAGATCAACTAGAAACGCCTGCCTAGTATAAACAACTGGTTCACCAGAATCCTGCCCACGTCTGCGTCAACCAACAAGCAAATGAAAGAATGAATGGCGATCAAGCATACCTGGCTCGCAACAGCAAAGCATCCATTGCCATTGTTTCCGTTGTTGTTGGACTGCATGCTGACAGTTATGTTGGTGGACCCTGGCTCGTTTTGTCTCTTGATCACCCACTAGCATACGTGATGTGTATTAGAACCGGCCATAAAGTGGGTGCGAACGTGTATATATACCTGTTGAGCCTGGGTGCCATTGTGGGGGTAACCTTGGATCTGGTTGCCTTCAGTGGTGCTGTCGCCCCTCAGATCGAGCATGAGGTCTCTGCCAATGTTTCTGACAGTATACACTCCATCGACGGAAAAAGGCATTGTATAAAATGTAGGTCGCTAGTATGATGATTCAAATGAAATGAGGAACTGACGAAGGAAAGATCAGAGAGGATTGGGTTTTTATACTGAGCATCTTGGGCTGTGTTCGATAGATGGGGCCAAGATGGATTGGCAAGAACACAGACAAAATGGCAATAGGAGCTACAAATCAACTGAGCGCGACAATACTAACTCGGTCCTTTGAATTTGCGTACTATTATTTTCAAATGCTAGTAGAAGGTCTCCGCTTTGGCACCATTATTATCACAGCCTGGATTCGACAGGGGCCGATGGAGATGAAAAATAGGGGCTAGCGGTAGTGCAGCGGATATTCGAAGCTCTTGTGCGTGATGGGCCTATATCAAGAAACTCTTGAAATGTCGGGTTGAGAGTAAGAGGACTCACGCGTGCACGAGCAGTCCTGATGCTAGACACATTAACATTTGCGACGAACTGCATGGTAGATCAAGTAAGATAATTATGTAAGTTACGATATTAAGTTGTCGTACTTTTTTTGTTGTTATAATTACACGGACGAGCAAATTTCACATATTGGCTTCTTGGATTGGACACAAAAAGCCAAAGCATCCAATTGCGGTTCTCGTGACTTAGTACTTAGGTCCTGGCAGCTTCCTTTGATATTATTAGGTTTGCTTCAAAACATCTTGGAGAAGTAATCTATACTATAGGCCTATCCAGTCAGGTCCCGACTCTCTAGGTCCACCGTCAGATGTCCACCGCTTGGTCACATTTCGGCACCATCCGAGTCTGGCCATAGCACTCCGACCAGCCTGCTGCAAATATTGTCCCCGTTTACTTTCCTGCCAGTGGACCCAGGCTAACCATGAAATTGTGCTGCATACTCTCCCCTTCTGTGTCATCCTGCTGCCTCCCTTCCCTGCACTATGTTTATATGATTTTGGCAGGTTGTCGTAAGCCAACGAGTACCTTAGTTCTCAGCCAAATTTCCGCTAGAAGGTTCTAACATCGAGAACGTCTGGGGAATGGACGCTCTAGCCCAGGGAAAGTCTGTCACAGACTGGGGTGTGTCTGGGTCGACCTGTCAGCTGCTCTACTTCGGTCGTAATTTCATTATATCAGGCGTAGCCCCTGGAATCGAATATGTCATAGGAAAGGCGCTGATGGGCCTATCAGGGTGACTGAGTGACTGCGGGCGCAGGGAGCATGAAAGAACCAGGCGGGATTACGACAAGTGGGGCACATGTGAAGGTGGGCCAGATCCATGACCAGAAGAAAAGGTCACGAACAGGGTAGCATCACTCAGTAGTGATTAAACAGGTGGAGCAAAGCACTGGAGAGTATGATGCATTAACGTACTACAATACTACAAGTACGTCGTTCGCCTGTGGATGATGCCCTCAATAGTTGTAGATTGACAAACTCTGTCACAAAATTTTTCTTCGATGTTGCAGTGGTAAATATTTACAGTTTGCACGTCACGCCGACATAAAAGTTTCGAACGTGCAGTGTACAGTTGCCCAATATTGGCGAAGCCTTTGATCTATGTGGAGATTTAGGGCAGCTTTCTGAAGAGTGAGTGCTTGAGAGTTATTGGAGGTGGTAGCTGATCCTGCCATAGTAGACTATATCAAAGTTGATCAATGCGATATCAATAAATGATCCCTAGTGTATTCGGTTGATCAGTCGGCCGACGACGTTGTTATGTCACCTGCGCGAAATTCGAATGTCAATTGCTCACGGAAGACATTCGTCTACAGGTGCTGCAGGTGCCAACATTATTTCACTGCCAAAAGGTGTTCGGGCAGTGCCGCCATACGACCAATCATTCTCTCACCACTGCATCAGCTTTCCATACCTAGAGTCTGCATGCTCGAGTCTGCCTATCCTGCTAATTTCTGAGACTGCAGCCTCAAGAAGCGCTTAGCGGGTTAAGCGCCGGTACTGTGATAGGAAAGCAGAGCCCACTCAAACAATTGAGGACTCGGACAATGGCAGGAAGGAGTGAACGAGAGAGTAGCACAGTATTTCGAGAGGTGAAGGGATAAGTCAGCTCGCAGAAAACCTCATTGAAGTTGTTGATGAAGAGGAAGTTGTTTCCGCCGAGGAAACGATGCACTCGCCGCTGATTCATTCGCCCGCATTACCATCAGCGAATTACTCGACTATTCTCGCGTTGAGGAATGGTCAGAATCTTTCTACAACGGCCGAATATCTGGGGTTTAAATGGCGAGCTTGGCTGGATGGACTTCTCACTTGGATGCAGAAGGAATCAAAGATCCAGAGTTGACTGAAGTGGATGATAAGTCGTCAATGATATGATAGATTTATTGCTGTATCAATGTACCATACAAGGTACATTGTGTACTGTGCTGAGACCGTTTAAGCGAACATGTCGTAGCGGGGATGTTAACATGAGAACCTGCTCTCTTCGTTGTCCGATCATAACATTGCAATTATTCCCGACTCCACGCGGCCGTCGTCAGGAAGAAGGGACTTTGTAAGTTCCTTACGTTCTAATTTCGCCTGCAACATCCCTCTATAATTCTCGGGTAATGCCGTTTGCCCCATCTACCTCCAAGTTGCAACCCCCGCGTCATTCGCCGCTTGCTTAACTTCTTGCCCGCCTTTTCCATCGCACAAACCTGTTTCAACACTCCCACATGCTAGTAAGCAGCCTTTCCTCGCTCCCTGCCAGTGCCCCTCGTCAATATTGCCTCGATAATACTTCCGGCCGCCAAGGCCCTTGCTATTATGGCTATAACAATTAATCGAGTTTAACTTTATTTACACCAGGGTAATTGGACGAGTGTGCTCCTTAGCAGACTTGTCTTTCGGGCCTGCCCGAAAGTCCTGGTTATGCCTCCTCAGGCATTTGCCCTGTGCACTACTTGACATGACTAATATGTCTTGTGCAATCCTCATTGCCACCTCCTTTAGTGGAGTCTGCAGCCTATGTCTAGCGAGACTCAGTGTGTTGGGGTCCTCACCTCTTTTCACTCAAATTGTTCGTCTCGCTAGGTATGCTGTTTCGTTCACTTAGTTTATTTCTCTTCTCACTCGAATTGTTCGTCTTGTAGCAAGCCTTTTTGTGCATCTTATAATACATCACATTCCTGTCCATGTCAGATAATGCAGCAGAATCCTCACAAACCATCTCATCACACCCCTATATGGGACAACAACAAGACTTTGACCAAGATTCAGTCAATAAATGTCACCAGATCATTGATGAATTCAAGAAGGGGTCAGTATCAAAGGGGGAAGCATTGCTTGAAATCCAAACTATCTTGCAAGCTGCTATCGCCAAGTCCAGTACCTTGTCTCAGGAAGATCTTTCACTGGGGTTCACACATTTCCTCAAACTTCTTGATCACACCAAGGACTCTGAACAGAGAGATAATTGAGCCAAACCGGCCTTCTCCAATAGTCCTAGGCATGAATTGTCGACTGGATCTGTTAGTGAAGAACCTGGGAATAAAGAGAAAGAGTTACAAAGTAAATTGCGACGATGAACCTTTACTGAAGAAGTTGAGAGTGACAAATCAGAAGATGGACATGAATATGTCTTATGAGGAAAGAGGAGAAAGCTTACCTCTGAAAGATTGGCATTCTATCCCTGGCTCCAGCCAGAAAAATATCATCATCTCTCCAACAAAAAGAGTGAAGAATGTACCCTGGACTGTTACAAGGAATGGTCTGAAGATTTGAAGTATTACTGAGGGCAAGTCACAGCTACCCCTGGATGCCCTAGCTTCCCGCTATCACAATGGACCCTCCTGCTTGAGGGAAGAGCACCAGACCTTGAGAAAATTTTGTCAGGGCACTATTCAACCATCATCAATCCTAAACAAGCGCAACCACTTGGGAAGGGATTCAAAATCATCTTATTACAGCCTACCCCCACGTACAAAGTCAAAACTTATGGAGACTGGAGTATCGCAACTGACCTGTGGATTGACACCCTCTCCTTCATCATGCCCTGGAAAGAGTCAGAGTTGCATGGATATAAACGATACATTTCCTCCTTTGTCGATGTCCATTACTCCCTCCATTCCCGAATTATCAACTTTGACAGAGCATGTAGGCTTAAAATTGAAGGACAAAAATTCCTCCGCTTCGATTCCATCAACGAGTTTAGGCGGCTTGAAGTCTCCCATCTCTCTTCCCTCGGAATGGTTGCATACTCCGAACTCCAGCAACTCTCTTCCTCCTCCATTTCAGGAGAAAAGGAGTTTTCGAAAGGAGCAGGGGGCGGAAAGAAATCATCATGTCAAGATTCTTCCCTCTGGGGAGAAACTTGTAACAACTGGAATAGGGGAGCATGCAAGAAGGCCTCGACTGAATGCATCCGCTATCATGTCTGTAGCAGGTGTCGGGGACCCCACAAATGACCTGAATGCTCCGTGGCAAAGGCATCTAAATGATACTATTGTGCGGGGACAGCAGTTTAGACGGCAAATGATTTGGGGAGAGAGGAGAAATGATAAGTGGAACAGCTAAATGGACTGAAACGGCTGAACCATTGCCAAGACCTCCTCCAGCTGAGTTTCTAAACTCTGCTGCTATGTCGACCATCAGTTCCCATCCGGATTTGTTCAAGGTTTCGACTCCTATCAACATCGACATATTTGAGACTCTCCTTACCTTAGGGGAACATCCCAATCCCTCTTTCATATGGTCTGTTTGCCAAGGTCTTTGTGAAGGGTTTTGGCCCTGGGCAGACACTCATCTTGGCAAATATCCAACAACTTGGGAAGTTCCCTTTTCAACGCCCTCCTCACAGGCAGAACTTGATTTTCTACAAGGTCAAATTCTCAAGGAGGAATCCATTGGTAGATACTCCTCAAACTTCAGGCCTAATCTTCTACCAGGAATGTACAGTATGCCTATCCATGCTGTTCTGAAGGAAGGAGGAAAGTTTAGGCTGGTCACTAACCATAGTGCTAGTGAGTACTCCCTTAACTCCATGATTGCTAAGGAAGACATAGCAGAAGTTACTCTTGATAGCATCCAGGATTTAGGGGAATCGATTAGGGAATATTGTCAGATTCATCCTCAAGACGAGCTTCACATCTGGAAGGCAGATGTCTCAGAAGCTTACTGGCATATGCCCATGCATCCATTATGGCAGGTCAAGCAGGTAGTATCCTTCAATGGTGAACGACGAATCGATCAGGCCAATGCCTTTGGTGGTTGTGCATCCCAGCGTATCTTTCATGCTTTCATGTCCTTGGTCATCTGGATCGCGGTTTTCATTCGACTCATAAGCGTCTTCATCTACGTAGATGACTCCTTTTCTTTCGCTAAAGTCAGGGATTTATCCTACTACGTCAAGTATCATAAGGTGCTTCTAACCGCCATGGTCAAGCTTTTACTTTTGTGGGATGAACTTGGAATTCCTCACGAGGAATGGAAGCAATTTTTCGGTTCACCACTGGCCATTATTGAATTTGACATTGATCCCAATTTGATGAAGATAACCCTTAAGGAGAAATCAAAGTATAGTTTGGTATGGGAGATCAAAGCCTTTGCCAGGTTCAAGAGTAGGAGATCGCTCAGGGAATTTGAGCACATAGCTGGTTCACTCAACTGGGCGTTAAATGTCTGTCCGCTTCTACGTCCTGGGCTCTCAGCTCTATATGCTAAAACCAAGGGCAAAACTAACTCCAAGGGTTTGATTTGGTTCAACTGCAACATCGTCACCAAGTTACTCTGGGCAGCTTTTCATTTGGAGCATTCCAATGGAGTCTATCTCCTAAAGACTGTCTCCTGGAACTTTGATCCTCTCCCTAGCGACATTCTTCAAGTTTTCTGCGATGCTTTGGGTTCTGGAATGGGCTATTGGTTCCCAGAACTTCTCTTAGGGTTTCAATCCAACCTTCCATCGAAGTCTCCAGTTGACGACATATTCTTCCATGAGGCATTATGCATTGGATCAGCTATTTGGGATGGAGTCACTCGTCTACCTCTTGGAGGTCGACTGGCAGTTTTTACTGACAGTCTCAATACCGTCTACCTCTTCAACTCACTGTCTGGAGATCCAGGTTACAATCACCTGCTTATTGACGTAGTGGAGGTTATTATGGCTTTTGGAATTGACTTCCGAGTCTTCCATATTTCAGGAGAACAAAATGTCATTGCTGATCATCTATCTCGATGGCGAGTAGTGGATGCAATTCAGGTCGTCCCTGGATTGAGAGTTTCATCTTTTGAACCCTCTCAGAATGTGCTGGGGGTAGCTCAAAAATGATTCGGACGGCTGTTAAGTCCAGGCAGCCTCAGCATACTGCCTGGCCAGTTGAGCAGCTTGTCCTTGAGCGCTCTCTTGATCTTGGAATGACACTGGATCCTTTGACAACTCAAACCTACTCTTTGGCTCTCAACTCCTACATTAACTTCTGTAATATCCATCATTTTGCTCTGGAACCGACAGTTGACACTCTGTCTTTCTTTGTCGCCTATATGGCTGCCCACATTAATCCACACTCTGTCGACAATTATTTGTCAGGTGTCTGTAGTCTTCTGGAGGAATGGTATCCTCAAGTTCGTCAAAATCGACGGTTGTGACTCGTTTCCCACACACTCAAGGGAGCAAAACGTCATTATGGAACTCCAGTTCGGCGAAAGCTTCCTCTATCCCATATGGACCTTCAGAAGGTCTCTGACTCTCTACCATCACTTCCTTCTCACGACGACCTCTTATTCCTGGCTCAACTTTACGATGGTTTTTATGATCTTTTGAGGCTTGGAGAACTCACTTGGCCAGATAATCGAGCCATTCAATTATGACAAGGTCACTCTGCGTACTTCGGTTTCAGTAGCTGACTTACATCATTCCTTCAAACTTAGGCGTCACAAATCTGATACTGCGTTCGAGGGTAATACTATTGTCATCCAATGCACAGAATCAGTCGACCCTCAACGGGTCTTTCTATTATACATTGCTTCACAGGATAAGCTATTCCCATTCAATAGTTTCCTCTGGTTGTGCAGTGATGGATCTATTCCAACATGTTCATGGTTTATTTTGCAACTCTGCTCTCATTTTCCAGATTCTATATCTGGTCATTCGTTGCAGGCAGGAGGGGCTACATCGCTCGCAGTGACGGGCATATCTACCAACCATATTCAAGCAATGGGGCGGTGGTCAAGTGATTCTTTTTGCATTTATATTAGAAAGAATCCGGCTCTCTTACATGCTCTTCTTTTTAATGGTCGGTCCATTCATGATGTTCCTCCTACTCCTTTTGTCTCTATTTAACTTCTGAGTTTTTATTTTTAATTCCCATTCACGCTACTCCTATTCACGCTACTTATCTCCAATCCAACTTGCCCCACACCACCTCTCCAATACATGTTGCCCACTTTACATTTTCCCATTCCCAACCCCTCCCACTCTTCTTATAGCTGGAGTTATAGCGTTGTACATTAGCTTTCTGCTCGGGCTTGGCTTGGGTTTAGGTTTGTTTGCATTCAATCTATGGGGACCCCTTGTTCTCACAATGGGGTCCTCGATTTGCTGGCTAAATCCTCGCTGTCTGCGTCATCACGAGACTGAAGCGAGGACAATTAGTATCTGCCCTCAAGCTGATTTTGACTGCGCCCACACCACATTGTCACCTCTATCACTACTCACTGCAATAGGGGCGCTCAAAGTTAAAACGCCCAACGCCCAACGCCCAACCTCGTGACCAAAATGAATATACCTAGAATAAATAGAAGTAAATACAAAGGTATACCCACGAATACCAAGCATTACATCATCTCCCCGCTAGTACTGTCATTCAGCGCATGAGTTAGATTTGGTGGCTGAAAAATGCATCGTAAGATCATATGCAGGGTGTAGTATTGCAGATATTGGTAGTGTAGAGTTGTACAAGCCATAGCTGCAGCATAGAGCTCTATTTAGACTGCCGTGACAATGCAATAAGATTTGCTTGTATAACATTTGATAATAGTAGGTTTACTTTGTATTTACTTCTATTTATTCTAGGTATATTCATTTCGGTCACGAGGTTGGGCGTTGGGCGTTGGGCGTTGGGCGTTGGGCGTTGGGCATTGGGCTTGGGTGTTGGGCGTTTTAACTTTGAGCGCCCCTAATGTAACTCTCAGTAGCACGAGAACTCGACACGTGGTGTCGGTCCCACTCTGGGACGGTGCAAGGAGACAATGACCGACATCTCGCAACTCCAAGTGACCCACTGTGTCAACCAGCTTGGACCAAATCTCTTCGTCTCACCTACAAGGCTGGTTTCGTGAAACGTATAATCTCATTACGGACATGCCTGTGAGTGGCCGAGCACTTGGGGTACACGTTCTTTCGGGAACATCCATTGGTACACGCATTCGCGAGATCGCAGGAAGCACATCGAACGCAGATGACGTGACTAGAAACAATGCTAGTGTTCAAATATGTGCGAGGGAATAAACACGAGGTTGTGGACCATGGAGAAGAGGACATGGTGTCGTCAAACGGTAAGCTGTCATTGTTTATCTACTGACAAAGAGCAGATCCGTGTATCAGTCTGGGTTCTGAAGATGGAGGGTGCGTTGAAATTCAGTGTTCGTCAGCTTGCGAGAATATTTTCAGTTGTATCAAGTGATACCTAGTAGACTAGCAACAGTTTTCAGTCAGCGCTTAATACTTGACTAGAAAGAAACTTTGGTCAGTCGTTGACATGAACAAGATAAAAAGGAATGGCCTATAGAACGAATTTGGATCGAGTCGTGTTGTACCTTATAGTTACGAACACATCAGAATTTCTAGAACTCTGGCACCTGAGCCTAAAATGTCACTGGCACACGCTCACGATGAGGGAGTACTACTTCGTGCACCTTTGATCACGGTAACTTGCAGGCTAGTACTCATTGATTATCCCTCACATGGATTGCCCTCCGCTTGAGAACATGGGTACTAACAATAACACGAACAAATTCTCTGCTGCGCCTCCAGAGGCCTTCCATGTACACGTGATCCATCCAGATGGTGACCAGGAATTCCGGTCTGCAGCAGCTTCTAGTGAATGCCTCAAAACACGCAAGAAGCAAATTCTCCTACATTGTACGCAGTGTCAAACGACGGTGGAGAAACCTTGGAAATGCTCAAAGGTATGTAGTACTCAAATATGCGAATACTGTTACGAGTGTTCATCGAGGTTACAAATCGTTTTTTCTATAGTGTAAGAGTGTCTGGTATTGTTCAAAAAAGGTCGGATTTGCGGCTAATCGGAACTGAAGTCTTGAAGTGTTGACATCGTGTCTAGTGTCAAAAGAAAAACTGGTAAGAGTGCTGGCTATCATCGGCACAAGTCATGCCTCACTCCAGGTTTGGACTCGACTCGCGCTCGCCATGATAGGCCTACCCATAAACTTACGTGCCATGAAACCGAACGCTCATCTGGGTCACTAAAATTCATACGAATGTTCATTTCAAATCCATTGATCATGGGGTTCCTCAAAGTTAGTATTATCTTCGACTGTGGCCTACTCGACAATCATAGGATCGGATTTGACGTGCCGTTTATGGCACGTGTTGATATTGGCATTGAGCCAAGTGACATTCTTGACTTCATTGGATTGTATCTCGATGACAAGATTGTCGGGGAGAAACTTCAAGGGATGGTGCAAGTCAATGCCGTCACTCCGTGGTACCCGAGTCCGACGCGCCCCCTCACGCCGGAGCGACTACATCTATGGCATAAGGCTCGAGCGAAGTACAACGCAGAAGGTTTTGCCAAAGATCCTGTCGGACTAGTAGACTTCGTCGATGGTAGCTGTGCGGGGGATTGGAAGAATGGAGTAACCATTGGTTTACACATCCCTACTATTGCCCTTGACATGGCGAGGAAACGTGAGCCCTTCGTACGTGCCTCTGCTATCACGGGCGTTCAGTTCAGGCAACCCATGAGCGCTGTGGGGTGTCTAGAGTATGTTATCCATTCTTATATCCTGGATTTTTACGTTGGAGCCCTTACCATTACCTTGCATAGGTATATCAATGTGCATATTCGGGCGGATAAGCAGAACCAGTTGCGTTTACGGACTGCGATGACAGAAGAAGACAAGGAAATCATTCGCGCTGCGGGTCGCAACGAGGGCACATTTCCCGCTCGTATTCTTAAAGAGAAGATGGGAAGAGAACACTTGTATGCTAATGTCCCTGGACCCCACAAGCGTACAGGTCTGGGGATAAAAATGTCTGTTAGCCCAGGCCGCCAATATTTTATCTACTGTTGTTTGCCTTTTTTTCTTATTATTTTGCTTATCTCTTTGCTTCCCATGTTGCCATTAGTCTACAAAGTATGATGATCCTTGCACTCAATCCTCATTTTATCGTGGTTTCTGGTTTGTCTTTTATGCATTCTCCCATGGTTGTGAACTGTGTGCCTGTCATCTCAGTTCACGTTCTGCGATTAAATCGTGATACTTTATCTTCGTATGTTTCAACCATTACGAAGTCAGTGCCGCGTTGCACTTCGATGTTGGCTCGCTGACCGTGACGTCTGGCAATCTACTTTAACTCATTGAGCACCATTGAGTTTCTACAGCAGCTTTCCGTTTCTCAGGCTTCAGCAGTATCATCTTGGAGTACCATTGCTCGTTTCTGTGCCTACTCTGCGGCATATCTCCCGAGCTGCGTGACGCATGATCAATGAAGTGCTAGTGTCTCACATATTTCACAACACATTGCGACATTTTTACTCTATATATACCGATTACCTCGCAGAGTTGATTCAAGACTGTATTCAGGCATTTGCTTGCCCGAGAGGCGTGATTTTGTAGATGAGCTTCTGCTTGAACTGTTGTCTCGTAATGTAACACGCGTCCATATGTCACATCAGGCACCCACTAAAAAGTACCTGTACCTCCTGAGCAAGCTTTCCAGGGTCCACATCCGTTGCAGCTCCAGAGTCCGTGCTGACAGTTGTTTCCCCCTTTCCGCCTGCGCTTGCCTGAAGGAGAGGCTTGAGCGACTCCCAAAACTCCGTAAAGTCCATATCAGCAAATGCATTCGGTGAAAAAGAACCTTCAAGATCCAGCCCTGAAGACCCGTCCAAGGTCAGCAACTCGCCCATGTCCGCTCCACCATCATCATCCGAGGAAAACCAATCCGAGAACGAAGACGGCGGAAGCTCGCTTGCGTCCCCTAGTACTCCATCCGAGTCGCTAAAGAACGCGTCGCTGTCGATGAATTCCTCCATGTCTGTGGAAGGAAGTAGTAAAGGACTTGTAGGCGGGAGTGGGGAAGAGGGAGGAAGGGGAGATAGAGGTAACGTTATGTTGTCTTCGCCAGTTTCGAGGGCGTCCACCGTGTCCTGCTGCTTGACCGCTGGGACATCGAGCCCTCGAAGTGCATCGTCGAGTTCCTTGCCGAGCAGGTCTTCTTCCTCGCGGTCGACGGGCTGTTCGACTGACTTGTTAGCCCATTCGAGAGATGAGCGCGGTCTGAGTCCGAGTCGTAGGGGAGATATCTTCGTAGATGGTGTGCGAAGGTGGATGGAAGATAAGATGGGCTTCTTGCTCGTGCGCGAAGGTGTGCGGGGATGGGAGGGAAAGCGCGGCGTCTTTCTAGTGCTACCCCAAAATGATTTGGGAGTTGGACTGAACAATGGAGAAGCACCGTCAGGTCCAAAGCCTCGTGGCGTAGCACGCAAAACTGATGTCTTCCGCGGAGGTGTGCTGGGTACCGGAGGTGTCTCTGACACAGGGGAGGAAGGCAAGAGAGGGGTCGATATAGATACGTTGGATGCAAAAACAGGTAAAGAGAGTGAAAGAGCACTCTGCAGACGCGGCACGGTTGCTTCTTTAGCAGGCACGTGTGCCATGGTACTAGAGATGTATCCATCCTCCGAAGATAGGTCGGTCGGTGCTCTGGCACCTTGTTGCCAACATCCTGGTTTCTGTGATCGCCGTTCAGCGCGTTTCTCCTTCTTCTCCTGCTCTAAGAGCGCGATACGTTCTTCAGCCTCCTTCGAGAGCTTGGGCCGGGTAGCGGTACTCGTACGTGCCCACTCTGGCACGATAAAATTCTTGACGGGCTTTACAGGTGCCTGCGCCGAATGCGGTATGATGAAGGGAGACTGGGTTTCTGATCCAGAGCGGCACATTGGCCTGGAAGGAGATGACCTTGGACGGAAAAGCAAAGAGCTGGTGGTCATTTCAGACGATGCTGGGTCAAAATCTGAGCGAATGGTGCGGTGATGGCCTGGAGGAATTGTTGGTTGAGGCACTTCAGAACCCGATGTTCGCCCAGATTCCGACCGAGCGTGTGTGCGCTTCCTTCGAGCTTTATTTTCCTGTTCTGCCATAAAGTCACTAAGTCTGCGCTTGCGGGTCACTGGGGATGAACGTGTATTCTCTTTTCCGCTTGGTGGAATATGGGCACGACGCTGGCGTAGAGGGGTTGTTTCCGACTCATCTGCAGTGGTTGTCGCCATATTACTCGAGTCTTCCCTTTCCACCCGTCGTCGGAACGCGGTCGGATCCACATGCTCCTTTTCCAGTATAACAATATCATCATCTTGATTGTTCCGCGAGACAGGCTGCAGCGCGTGTGACGGCTGTAGTTGAATTTGATTTTGTGCTGCCAGCAAATCCCGTAGTGCGTTCAGTAGCGCAGGGCTTGGCTCAGATCCTGACGGTGTCGAATCTACCGTTGAAAGAGCTGCAAGAAGTGCTGTGTTGTCTCTCCCAGCAGACAGGGCAGATAGTAACGTAAGCAAAGAAGTAGGCGTATGGTCAGGGGGTGCTTCTGGCTCTTGCTGCTGTGGTCGTACAAGCGGCGCGCATATAAATGGTGGTGCTGCTGGCCATGCATGAGGTTTTTGTGTCTTCGATTGCTTTGACTTCTTCTTCGTCCCCTCAGGACGGCCCCTACCGCGTTTGGGAGGTCCGATGTAAACCTCGGGAAAATCGGCAGATCTGGTGAGAAGTTTGCCTTGTTCTTGTGACGAGGGTGGGGCTTCGGAGTTAGTGGGTTCGGCGGGTGTAATTGATTTACTTGGGTTTAATGTCTTGGGTGGCTGGGTCCAAGATTTGAGAGCGTCAGAGAGGTGGGATTTTTGGATGTGTTTAGTCTGATAGTTATACTGGTCAGAATCAAATGCAACAAAAGCTGTAAATATTCACCTCTCGGAGAGCAAAGACCACCTCAAGGGCATCAAGGCCCGTGCCAAGCGTTGTAATTGTACCAGTGACAGTTACGCTGTCTGATTCGTCCGTTGTGAGCGCCCACGACATCAGCCCCAGCGCAACAGCCACTCCTCGCGGTTGGGCTGATTGCGACGTTGAAGCAGACGCCGCGTTCGATCGAGAAAAGTCTACAGGGGCTGGCATAGTTTGCGACTCTAATGGGTCCAGCACGTAAATGGAGAAGTCCCTAGAATTATCCAGGAGAAGCTCTGGGCTGCCAAGCGGTGGGTCCATAGAATGAAAGTCATACGAGAATACATACCTTGAGTTGCAGATAGCATTCAGGCATGCTTTAAGCGATACAAGGCCGTACTGTGCATTTGCAGCAGATGGAGATGGGCAAAGATTAACCTGCACAGAAGACGGGGACCGGGCAAGAATGTATTGAGGAGAGCTGTTGACTGTGTAAAGCACTCGTACTGATAGACGTTAACTATGGGGAGCACCAGGCCGAGCGAAAGACATACAAGGTAGCTGGCGCATTAACATTATCCACGTTGGCGGCAAAGACTTACAGAAGGTTGTAAACAACGTCTGGGCTCAAGAACTTGCAGTAAGAGACGAATTTGGCAGTCAACAATCAGGCGCGCTCGCGTCGCGTAACGTCGTGACTGTGACATCACCCTTGGCTCGCAAAAATCAGTTGGTCTCGGCAGAAAAACTTTTGAGCATGTGGAGGGGGCCTCCACAATATTCTTCTGGAGGTGTTTAAACCGTACCTCGATTCAGAGTCAATGTCAAAATTAGAATTAACAGGAAAGGTCCGCCGGGATATCTTTGGTTTCAAAGGATAAGGCTATGATGGTTATACTACTTGAGCACTTCGACAGTTATTAATTCCAAGTTAATTCTACATATATGTACATAGAAGCCATCACAGCATCACGGCCGTCCCTTTCGAATTTCAGCGCGATCACTTGACTGAAATGTGTGGCGTACATATTGGTACGCACAAGGTACAATACCATCAGTGAACCGGTGAAACTTTGATAAGAGTATGTATAACGATACATAGTTCAAAATAACAAGAATCAATACAATTCTGCTATGGGGGATCACATTGTTATCTTTGGCCTTATAGAGGTAGGAATACTTGGAGATTGTCCTACATATGTTTATGATGCGCAAAACGATGCGATATCACTCACACTCGAACCTGGAGGGGAGATGGGGCACGAGTTGGTGCTCAGCCTAGATGAATCAGCGCCGCCACCTCAGAAGTAAGGTCGGTACTTTTGAAAACAAGAGCTGAAGCTTATGTCTTCCAGAGAGTCAGAGCATGTCCGCCAAGCCAGAAAGCCTTGATTTTCAGCCTACTTTAGCTATCAAAGTTGTCTTATTCATACGGGTGATGATCATGAGCTATATATTAGTTGAAGACTTGTGAGGACACGCTGTACATTTTGCAGCAGCGCCAAGAAGTCATACCCATGCACTGATACTGCTTCGTTGTTGCACAGTAACTTGGTGGAAAACTCCACACCCCAAGGCCATGCCTCACTCAGACACCATGCTTACCACTATTGGACCTTCCTATACACTGTGCACAGACCCTGAGTGCTTATGACACAGTAACTTGGTAGAGAACTTCAGGGCCAAGAAGCACACCTCGCACAGACGTCTACGTGCTGATATTGCCTTCAAATGGTTGTTTTTTCTGTGTTGACCAATAAGTACGCCAAGTGTCACTTTGAGCAGTAAATTACATGGAACATAAACAAGGTCCTATGATATGTTAGAGTAGAAGTCATTGCTGGATGAACGCCGAGTTGCAAGAAGAAGAAAATAGGATACCGGTGCATAAAAAATGCTTATTTGTCGAGTATCGCACAGAACAATCTATTACCATGGGCGCAAACGCTGTTCCAAAATATGACAGAGTCGGTATAACTTCTAAATGGATCCATTTTGCAGTCTGTCGTTGTCAGACGCAAGTTGCCCAGTGAGAACCCTATGGAATATAATCGCACATCAGATCATCCCTTCAGGAAAAATCAAAAGTCTACGACTCTAATCCAGTTCGAAGATTCTGCAGTAACGACGATGCTTGTCACTGATTCAACTGTTTGCGTAGCGCTGCAAACATACACAGTGGCGGTGCTAAATTACAATCCCACACAATCTTTGGGATCTTCACACTTGCACTCCTTCGGGCCCCCTAAGCACAGAACTTCTGAAAACCAGGTAGACTGCTGATTTATATTGTGGGTACTTGAAGGTAGCATGAGCATGATTGTTATGGATCTTCACACTTGCACTCTTTCTGGCTCCCTGAGCCCAGAACTTCTGAAAACCAGGTAAACTACCGAGCTATATTGTGGGTACTTGAAGGTAGCATGAGCATGATTGTTATGGATCTTCACACTTGCGCTCTTTCTGGCTCCATAAGCCCAAAACTTCTGAAAACCAGGTAAACTACCGAGCTATATTGTGAGTAGTTAAAGGTAGCATGAGCACGACTGTTATGAATAGCAGTAACTCCCGGCACAGGTGTTTCGTTGCGGCAATAAAGACCAGACTATTATCATGAGTGAAGATGATAAATTTCAGCCTCATCACAAGTAAGTCAGTATTGTGGTCTATCGCTGCAGGATCACCCGAGTTTGTTCACTTGCAAATTCTGATCATGCATAGGAAGGTCATTGAAGAAGTCTATTAGGGAACTGACGCGCAGTACAAAATGTTTCTTTTGGTATGGTCATTCGTAAAATAAATGGAGTTGCTAAAATCGCCAAGCTTGTTGCGCTTTGTCACATGTAACAAAACATTGTCATATTAAAACATCGGAAGCATGTTGACAGATTACACACTACATCAAAGGCATATCCCATACGCAGATCAGGAGACATTAAAATTCATGTTGATAACATTAGACAAGGGTATAGCGTAGGACTAGACTGAATAACTGAATATGATGGGGAGAATAAAGACATTGTAGTGGGTAGAGTGGACGAGCAAGTAAGCATGACAAGCAATTAGCTGGAGTCGAACGCGGCATCCTCCATCTGCTGTCTCTGGGCAGCGAGAGCACTGACAGACATTTGAGTGATAACGTCTGGCGTCAAGTCCTGCCGGTGGTTTTTTTCCAAAAACTTTTCTACACCAGGAGTCAGCGATTCAGGGGTGTCATCAGAGGTCAACGACTTACCGTGTCCACCACTCAAGAAGTTCCTGTACCCTGGCTCTTGCAACTGGACCCGGCGGGCTCTCAAAGAAATCTACAATGTTGTTCCAGAACATCTGGTAGTCGAAGTCTCCATCCACAGTGCGCCAAGAGGTAACGTTGGATAGTGCAAATCGGATCTGCAGAATATTTCAACTTCAAACCTGGAAGCAGGTATTGATGCTTACCTGACAGACTGCATACGCAATCGTGCAAGGAGTCACCTTCCTCATACCTATGATGGAGGCAACACACGTCTTCACTTTGGCTTGATCTGAACGTCTCCGGGCGCGTCGGCTATTCTCAATGATATCGGCACCATCACCATCACCCTCCACCTCATTGGCTGAGGAGGGAGATGTGAATATAGCCTTGAAGCCCTGTAATGCAATGAGCTATGAATTAGTTGGAATAATGATTTAGGCCGCTCACCATAAGTAACAGCTTTGACTTAAAAAGACCGCGCTCCAGATTCTTGGGGTCGGCTTCGTAGTTTTCATACATGAACGACGGCCATGAATTCTCAGAAACGATGAATTCAGTCGTGCGGTCACGAATGCCGGCTCTGACGCTGGGAGACTTGTGAGCAACATCTGAATGGCAAGGACTATCACTTACACTGGGTCCTGCCAGCGCCATTCCGCTGGGCAGAGCAGCTTACCGCACGCATCGCTCACGAAGCCTCTACAGTGCTTGTCATCTGTCCTGACAAATGAAGACGGATTACACTCGATATTGACCCATGAGGCCACGAGCTCTTTGAGAGTTCCCGTGTCGTCCCCATGGGCTGAGTCCGCGCCCCGCTTGAGCTACATTGAAGTGAGTCAGAAGTGTGACGAAAAGATACTAGGAAAGACCTTTTTGAGCATTTCCTCCGACTCCTCATGGTCAAGATTTGATAACTTGTCATGGAACCACGGTAATGCCTTGGTGAGCTCGATGTAGCCACGTTGAAGGCGGTCTTGCCTGCTATTTATTAAAAGAAAGGCATGACAAGATGAACATGAATACTTACTCTGTAGTGAACTCGGAGTCGCTTTCTTCGTCTTCACAATGCCTGTCATTTTCGGCAATTAGATCCTCTATGGGAGAGTAAAGGGCAACCATTCGACGGACTGCTCGTCCCTGCGAAACATAATATGTCGTTTTCCTGCAATGAAGCATTTAGAACGGATCTGAGGTCAAGATCATACAAACCTTTGCTTTGACGCTCTGTCCTGCTTCAGATTTTCGACCTCTTCAATGAGGGCAGCAATTCTTCGTTTGGCCCTAGCGTTAGGTGACGTCGAGACACGAAGCGATATGTCGGGATAGGAAGGAAGAGGATTGCTGTTCTGGCAATCATGGTCGCTACCGGATACCGACATACCAAAGATGAAGGAAAAAATGAGATCGTGCGGAACTGAGGGTGTAGTAAAGTAAACGAGGCATGAAAGATTTTGTGAGGTGGTCTTATATACTGACCGTCCAACTTTACCGTGACATCCTAATAGTGAGGACATGAATGAACTAGTCTCAAACAAGGAGCAGAAAATCTGCCTTACTTGGTCGCGCCCAGAAAATGTCAATCAGGCAAGGTGTCCCGAGCCTTTTTTGGATCCAGTTCGGACAGCCATTTCTGGATCGGTTTTTGGAGCCTTTTTTTAGCTTAGTTAAAGGTACGATGGAAATTGAAGAAGGAGCGAACCAAGTCAAAACTAATATGATTGCAGTGAGTTCGATCGAACGCGAGTCACTGCAGCGGAAGGTCAGGAAAATTTGAGATCAGTGACTCTGCAACATCATTAGAAGCTTGGTCTTGGCGCAACGGTGGAGTCCGTGATGATCGATGAACTCAGCCAGCATTTCGTTTCCGCCCAGGGCCCTTACTAAGTCCGCATCCCACCCAGCCGCTGGTGACTGCGTGGAACTACGAGTGTACGGTATGATGATTGTCCCCAAGTTGAACGAGTACTAGTAGTACGCCACAGAAGGTACTGTTGGGCCAGAGTCATTCTGACTCCGAGGAGGCTACTGTTGGATGCCTTCGGGTTTCAAGTTGGGTTCAAGTCGCCTGAAGAGTTCAAGACAGGATGGCCACCGAGTCCAATAAGTCTGCTGTCATAGTAATTTCGAAATAGGTAGGAGCAAAATTGTATCCTTCTGTAGTTTCCGCGGCTACCATATCAAGGAATCATCTGTTCACTGATGGCCACCGTCGCGGTAGAGTTCGCCGCGCCTAACTAGTGGGTGTCCTACCTGTTACGTACTTGAGAGTGTTTTGGTCAATACAATACTTAGTAGTAGTACTAGCAGTCAACAATGGTCTACTAGCCTAGCATAAGTGAATTCTCTTCTCCTTCTGCCAACCGGGGTGTTGAATTTGAATGGAACATATCATAGGACACATGATCAGACCATAGGTACTGCTGGCATTTGTAAAGCAATTAGTTAGGCAAAACATTACTGATCGTACTGATCGTCTCACCTCAGGTACTCCTGACCAGAGTCTCCGCTCCTCCGAGTATACCGTCCAAGTATTTGTGAAAGCGACATTCAGCATTTCGTATGTCGAAGTCACCAAAGGACAAGTTTCGTTCAGCACCAATGTCCTCTAGGTGATCAAGTTGGACGTTTGCAATATGACAGGCCATAAGATCATGTGTATATGCAGCAACGGTGAAGTCTGCATCACTTTCTAGCTGATGCATATTGCGTTTGACCAAAATGCGTTCGAAATAGGAAGCCTCTACTGCGCTGTCGATATATTGCTGGGCATAATCCCTTAGTATCGTTTGAAGCAGTAGAGCATGTTTTTCGGCCGATTCGAGTTCCCAAACTGTTGCGAGAGCGTGTAGACGCTTGCTTTCAGCGTCAGCTCGTTTTGCCATAACAGCGGAGTAGACGGTCGAGTCTGGCATGCACTTCATGCCTCGTTCGAAAATCTCTTTCCCCTGTTATCATATTCGTAAGTATGGTGTGATTTGGGATATTGACCCTGAAACAAACATACTTGATGGACGTCTATTAGGCTGATATCAGCTTCATTGTGCTTCAGAATATTCTTCGTCGTGAAACGGTGCTCTAATGCAGTAGGGATATCATCCCCCAGGTGACGGGGCTGGAACTTTGGAGCAGCACGACTTGCATAAAGCGACAAATGTTGCATTACAGGAGGAAATCCCTCTGGGAGGGATGGAACTGAATGAATACCAGCATCATTGGGAGATGGGGTTTCAAAATATCATTGATTGGGGTCTATGTCTTCCATTATCCTACTGCAGTGATCATTGCAAGGACGCTTGACATCAGGAGCGCCACCCCACAGCTGCGCGGGTCGTTCGGCGAAAAGGTGAGATTGACTAATAGGTGACCCCAACATCATCTCACAATGACCAAGATTGCTAGAGACTTCGGGGTAAGCAGGGTTGACAGAGGAGGACGACATGTTTATGGTACACGGCTTGTCACGATGAGAGGACCTTTGACAATTCGGAGTTCTGATTTGAATCGATACCAACTATTAGTATCGACAGTATTAGTGTGTGAGTGTCTGCGGAGTTTTAATGACTTGGAGTCCTATTAGTGTGCTGGCTCAACGAGTCGCTACCAGCTGAAGTAATTCACCTGTTATCCTTTGTCAGCCAGCCTTTGATTTGACACTGCCTTCGAAGTTCTCACAAAAAGGACACTAACATATAAGGTATCAGTTAACGGTACCAGATTTGGTACCCCTGTACCATACCTTCGTATTTTGGATGCCGCGGCTTTGGCCTTGCGCCATGATAAACCTTCTGCCCGGCAAACCGACTGGGCAGCCTGAGGCTGTTCAATCTGCCCTGGCACTTTCCCTTTGAGGAGGCTATCTACTAGTGAGCTTTCAAAAACTCAGGCTGTCTCCTTGGGACAAAGAGACCAGATGCGAATGCATCATCATTTGACATTAAATCAGTTCAAGGAGCACTAGTAATTGAAAGTGGGTGGTATTAGATAAGGAAGAAAGAAATGCAGGACTTATCAAGAAGCGACTGTATCGATCTGAGTACGCAGTGTAGAACAGAGCCAGTGATTGTATTCGCCAGGCATGCCACAAGGAAAATACGTGACATGGCACGCTACCTTGAGATAGTTTGAATATTCTCCTTATCCGTATCATCAGCTCGCGCCTTCTTTTTCCCTTGAGCATTCCTTCCCGCCTTTGTACTTTCCTCCATTATATGAGCTTTACAAACACGACTGTGAAATGTAAATGCTGTACCCTCTGACATGCCCACCTTCTCCACACAAAATGGACTACCAAAATGTGCTGCCGTCGGCAAATACAATATGGCGTGCTCCCGGAGCGAATCCTCATGCTGCGGGAAGTCTATAGCAGGGTAACGAGAATGAATTCTCGTAAGGGTGCTGTCGATTTCTTGCGGTGGTTCGTCATCATCGGTTTCATCATCACTCTTGATATAGAATGCAAATGTCAATGTCCTCTTGAGTGGTTGAGGAGCCATGGTAGGGCCCTTGCCTCCCTGTCCGGAAAGGGCACTATTAGAAGCACATGTATCGTTGACGGCAGATGAGAGATGGATGTGAGTATGGATGATGGGCAATATGGGCTCGGTGGGCACACGCAGAATCGATGCGGTTCTTTCCTTGCGTGTCTTGCGGAAGTCATCAAAATGGGGTGTACTGGGTAGAGTATGGTAGGCGTTATCTGGATCTCGAGTATTATACTAAAATTCATCGAAGTGACTGGGAGTCGCTTGGAGGTATGTAAAGGTAAACGTACCAGGTATTTAGCCCACTCCTGGAGGTCCTGGGTACATAGCGAATAGTGCGGAACGTTTGGCTGCGACATATCCACCCAGCAGAATGTGTTCTCCGAGTCTCCGAGTCGATGCTCGGAGCAGTGCAACTTGCTCTTGACGTCCTCGAGTTCTTTCATATATGGCAGAATTAACCTGTTGGATATCAAGTTCTGTTCACCAAGGAAATATGCCACGGTTTGAAGACGAGTGCGCTGGCGGGCGGATCTCGGAATAGAGTCAATGTTGCTTATATCCCGCGAAATATCCTGATTGTCGCCCGCAGGTGACAGAATACTAGCGTCAGACATTATTGGTATGTAGTATGGGCTATGGAGACTTACTTTACTCATCCAGCGTTTATATTATCACGGTTCCATGCGGATCTGTAACTAAGTCAAGAGTCTCATTATGATTGCCTAGAAGGACCTTACTCGTAGTATTACTCGATTTCCGCTTTTAGGTCTGCCCAGAGAGGACTAGCACTATGGAAACAAGTCCAACCGTCTATTCAAAGGGATTGGACATGCATAATACGATACTAAACATACCTAGTTCCGTGTCGTAATCCAACACAAATCCGACCAAGTTGTCGTGCAATTTTCGACAAAACCCTGAATCAAGGTGACGGTCATGGTAATGCCTGCCATGATGACTCTGCCGCAACAGTAAGAACTTGCATTCGACTTGGAGGTGAGAAAGTGGAGAACTTCGCCTGGGTACCAGGTGGTGACTGTGTCTAGAATTCGCTTGAGCGCTTGTTACTACGAGACTGAGAGCACTCACAGTACTAGTACACTGAGTATGATTACTAATGGTACAATGGTTATAGACGGTGCTATCGTTGTCCGACGTAATGTTGCATCCGGCAGGTCAGCGCAGGTCAGATGCAATGCGATCACATAGCGGCTATAAAACATAAAACCGGTCTATAAGGTGGGCGAGAACGGACTGCGCTGCAATGTAGTTGGCATGTGCGCGTTTTTCCAGGGTACGTTCTATGCCGTGAACAAGTTCGTTAACAGGTCTTGGAACTATACTGCCTTTTGAGATAAAATCGTGATTTCCTAAAAAGACCTGAAACATAGGTACTGTGTATGGTATGTAAACAAGGTTTTTGGGGAATATGAAAGGGGTGAGAATCATTGATATCGATCAAGTAGCAGACGGATTCAGCGCGGATCCATTAGTAAGTACTTGGGTGAGGGCAGTTAACTCCATTGCGGACATACCAGCCAGCAGCAAAGCATAGCGATCATAGTCAGCCCAATGCGTTCTGGCAAGAAACTCAACTGGGACACATATGCCCGTGATGCGTTCTTGCAGCGCCCACAGGCAGAAAGTAGCGGTCATTGCTAGCAACGGATTGAAGTTGAGATCATCGCCGATGTACCTGTGGAACTGATGCTCGCTGTCGTATAGAAAGTATCCGGCCAATGCTATGATAGCAGGGTTCGAAAAAGCGACGACAACGTCATTTCCATTGACCTAGTAAGGAGACACACGACGCATCAGAAAGGGACCCAACTCTGTGTAACGCACTTACATGTAATGTGCCATAGATAAACGCGTCATCTTGCACCAAGTTACTGGCACACGATGCGCGCTGGACGATGTGGGTGTCGTTCACCACCGTGGTGTAGTTGAAACCAAGGCCATACTTAACATAGGCAAATATCTTCACCACCGTCTCCATGCTGCTAGATATAGCCGTGAGCACCGGCTCGAGCCTCGTTCTGAAATATCCCTCGTCATTTTCCAACTTATCCAACAGCCAATGTTGGAGTGTCCCTGTTCCAAGTCTGAGTCAGTCCACATATCGACTACTTAGAGTTTCGGAAAAGACATACCATCAGTTTGTCGATTGGCTACGGTTCTACACGAAGCATCTACCATATCAATCACACCAACGTCGGTAGGTAGCAGCGATGTCCTGAATACGGTCAGCTTCATTTCCTCGACGCACTGATCCGATAGTGCTTGGGTGCCGAATGGGATGATTGTGAATTGTGTGAAGGGCTGGGACGAATGCGTTCGTGTCTTGGTGCGTTTAGCGCTCCGGTTGGATGCTTTCTCTTGGGGGACTCGACGGCGACGGCGGTGGGGGGCTCCGAGAGTTGTATATTGAGACGTGTTGTCGAAAATTTGATGGGATGAGCCGGAAAGAGTGGAGAGACTCAGATTTCCCGACAAGTCATCAAGTACAGACTCGGATGGGTTCACTGGTGGCACCGGAGCCCCAGGTTGAGACTCGTCATTCTGATGAGTCTGGGGACTCGGCCCAGGGTGAGGTGAGCTTGTGTTGGCAGTTGGGCTGGGAGGAGGCTGCCAGGCAGCAAAAAAGCGTTGTGAACTCGACCGATGGTATAAACGCTGGGGTACTGGGTGAGCAATCATGGGCTGAGGCAGGCCCTGCCCGGAGGGCAGTGACTGCCAGTATGACTGACTCTGATCAGCGGCTAGCCCGTAATCAGGGCCCTGCGGCGGCTGCGACTGGGACCATAATTGGTAGGGCATCACATTGGCTGGCCCATGATTATCTTGCCAGTGCTGGTGCGGAGCCCACGATGAGCGGTGACTTGCGGCCTGAGACGAACTCATTGAACCTGCCAGAGGCAATGGGCCCACATCATAATGGTAAGCTTGAAACTGTGGCGGAGGTGGGAACCATGATGGTTGGGACTGATCAACGTTATGAACGCCATCATAATTATTGAGTTGATGACCATAAGTGAAGCCAAAATCTGAGTGAGGATCGGGAGGATCGTTTCTGGTGTGTTGCTCATTGAGGCCAGGCTGCAATTGCTGATCACCCCACCCTAACATGGTGGGTAGTGAGTAACGGTTAGAAGATAAGTACTCATCTTGAAATATAAACTTTACAACGGACTCGAGGTCGGACACGTGAAGTCGTCGATTGAATTGGCGAGTAATAGATGCAATAGATGCAAGGGTAAATCACATAAATGGCAAGTGCATAATAATGCAATCAATATGCATTGCATAATCGCCGCGACTGCCTAGGCCATCGGTCGAAAACTGCCGCGGTATGCCCAGGCAGCAGATGCAGTAGGACACAGTGCGCTGTGACCAGATATAGGACCTAGTGGGATATACATTTCAAGCAAGCTGGGACCGTGACTCAGGCGGCTGGACTCACTTCACGCTCGACGATTATTAAAACCACTGTCATTTGGCACATCTGCATGTTTCAACCTCTTAAAGTCTATCACGGCTACCTTGCCAGTGAATCATTATGCCGATGATGACTCGGTCACTTGAAGGCTTGCCCGCATTACTACTGACTGCCTACGAAAATTCAAGCCCACTACGGTATGATCGAAGATGGACCGGGCTCTAAGGCTTCAGTGCTGGGTAGATCAAGTCCTACTGGCTTGCCTGCTTCGTCAAACGTTGCGCCATCCTTGATAAGAGCAGCGATCAGATGGGAGATGGCAGCCGCCATGCCATGAGTCAAAGTGTGGGCGAATGGTATCGCAGGTGCTAACTGAGTCGAAGCGAATGAGGACGATGGTGGGGACGTTTGGTTATACCTGACGATCAACAGTAGCGGACTGAGCTCAATCCAACACCGCCCACTGCACGTAGACTATTGCGTCAATCAAGTTGGCAACGAGGAGCGGGTATGCAGTGTCGTTGTGCCAGAGACCAGCACCCACACCTAGTAGGTTGTCGTAGCTGGTAAATGTAGCGTTCGGGTCGACGATGAATGGCTGAACGATGTCTTTGATGAGAACAGCAAGGTCAGTCACTATCCCCTCAATTGTCCTAACATTGCCGGTTGTGGTTGGGTATTGGTAGGATTTGGAACCTAGCGATGTGAGTCAGTGTGTATTCCGTACGCGTGTTATCAGCATGACTTGCCTATGGCACCATGACTGAAGGAAGTAAATCCCATAGCAGCCCATTGCTCCCCAATGGGAGTAGTGATCCGGTATCTGCAATGAAATTCAAGACAGATCGCACCAGGGGTTCAAGAAGACTTACGCGCCACTACCGAATGCCTGGGGTGTGGTCCACACAGACTTGGTGCAGTGATAGCCCAGAATGTTGAGCCTGTCTTTGTAGGTCTGGATACGGGCCCTGATATCGTACATGGTGCAGTACCCTTGCAGTTGTCGCAACCAGTGACCAAAGTCCGGAGTACACACTGAGTACGATATTGGAGAACATGTGGCGTCAATACCAATAGGATAAGCATCCCACAGAGATTAGATACACGAGCAACGGAAATGTTATGAATGGCTCACCTGAATAACAATATCGGCTCCCTCGACGTAAGGCGCGAATTTGTAATCCTCGCAATTCAAAGCAATAGAGACAGGGTGGTATCCTTCTCATTGGCTTTAGGTTCTTCCTCGTCTATCAAACCGTTCTCCTCGAACATTGCAACAGGGCTCTCGTCACCTGCCACCACATCGTGTAGCCAGCCTACTGCGGCTACTTCCTCGCCCTCGCCCTCAGCAGCATTCTTCCGTTTGCCAAAATCCAGTGCATTCCACCACGCCTCCATCTCTGGTCGGCTGATATTTGCTGGGAAATTCCGGAACTGCCTATCTTTCGCAGATGCAAGGTTGGCCCGAATTCTGGAGGCTTCCAGCGAGCTGTGCGAGATGATCCAATGGAGAATCCCTGTAATACCAAGATATTAACACGCATAATAACAAAATTGGAAGAAATATGTGACGACGCACAGTTTTCGTCAGGCGCGGCATCAATCGCCACTGAGCCCCATACAGGCTGGCCAGCGACAAAGTTCTGCACCTCTGCGTCGATCTGAACGATCGGGGACTCCTCTGTCTTCGCTTGGTTCCCCTCCTTCCAATATATTCATTTTCGGCGAGCGTTCCCGTGTCTCGAAAGTGCATTTCACGCTCTAACCAGGACCACACCAGTCAACAAAAAGTTGGATAAGACAAAAAAGCGGACTCACCCTCTCCCCAAACCCTCCAAAAATCTCATCCATCACTTTTTCCAGCACTTTCACACACTTCTCGAACACACGTGCGCCTCTGGTAGGCGCACCATCGCCGTTAACAGGTTTCGCATCTTGTCTAAACAAGCGTGCATCCATCTCCTCGAGTGAGACATACTGGAACACGAAAACACTGGCCGTGTTATGGTAAGCAACAAAAACGCCATCCATGTTGCCGATACGAGCTTGGAAGTTGATGGTGTCAGATTAAGAGGAGAGGAAGTAAAAAGGGTGGAGCGCTAACACACCTGTATTTCAGAAATGCACTTCAAATCAAATCGTAATATTCTTTCTCAAAGCTCTCCAGTGGTCTGTGAAGCGTACGAATGAGGTAACCTGAGTTCTCCTACATTCAACGAAATCTGTTAATTACAGTCCCATTTCAGAGTATGGATGCAAAAATACTGAGCCGTTGTGTTTTGATAGAATGACAATTAACACTAACCGGAGTATCTAGTCCCAGGGAGCGATTCGACATATGCCACCAGATGGGCCTATACAAGCGTCGAAGTTAGTAAGCATCAGAAGCGCAAGCATATTTCAAAGACGTACATGTTTCAGAGTAGTCCATATATCAACATCCTCCATATATCAACATCCTAATACTCGCCAGCAGGGTCGATGTTCTCTCACAATGTACCCTCGAACAAATTTGGGCTTGAGGAACAATTGACATCGCCGAATGCACTGATTTAGCTTGGTCAAAGGGTGCCTATATGAATTAGAGAAGACGCACAGTTATGGAGGCCAAGTTTGGTGATATCTACTTTGTCAATGAAGACAGTTCCAGATGCAGGCTCGATGATCTGGAATAGCATGAGAAGAAGCTGCAAAAGCATCATCACAGTCCAAAAAAAAAGCAAGTGTCTTATAGATGATTTCCCTGCCCCAGATCGGCCACATATTCCGATTTTCTCTCTGGGTTTCTGGAGCATCTAAAGTCAGCGTGCATTTGTGGGAAAGCTGGCGGAATGACTGACTATGGTCATGGAAATGTCCTTGAGGACCAGATTAAACCCAGCCTGGGATGCTGTTAGTGACAAGAATGCACGCTTTAGTTATGAGCAAGCCTTGAGGATCAATGATATGATGGTTATTAAAAGGAGCGAGTCAGTCTGGGACCAGATGCTTTCACTCACCAAAGACATGTCGAGTAACATGGGAATCGACAGTAGCTAAAACATTAAGAAGAACCCTGCAGGACGCATACTAGTAGTACGTCAGCAGCACACCATGTACGAATAGAAGACACTTACATATCTGCACGGGCACGCTGGCCACCGCTGAGCTGAGAGATCATTTGCCTTCGACGCATACTTTATTATCTCGAAGTACTTACAGTCATGCCCATAGAACGGACACCATGAGCACTGTGATTGGGTCACCGAACAAAAACTTGTCCTTTTCACCGACCTCTGTGAGATCACCTTGTGGGAGAAGCTCTAGGTTGAGCTTAAAAGCACAAGCTGTAGAGAGAACGTCAGTCCCAATCTCACACAACTGATCATGTACATACCTTCCACTTGAATAACTTGAAGGTTATGATAGAACACCTCCGAGTCATCGCAAGAGGTGAGTAGAATTCCGGATATGGAGTATTTTACAAACCATTTTTGGCCTCACGTGACACCAAAATGGTCGTGCACGTGAACGACCCCATTCGTAAGTCACGTGATATACAGTTCAAAGGGAAACAAGTGATGCTGGTGCTAATGGATGTGAAGCAAAGGGTGAGGCTTATTAATAGGAGATAAGCAAGGAGATAAATGTAATATACAAAATCTGATCTATGTGTTGCTGTAAGCTTTTTCATGTGATGAAAGAAATCAGATCAATTGCTGGACAATGTTATCTGATTTATACAAATAGTAACTGATGAGACTATTGATGCTATTTGGGCTGAAAACCCGAAGGGTTTTTTGACCCCAAAACATCGTTTCAATCCTGTGCAAAGGAGTCCAGGGTGAGCCATGATTCCCAAACAAAAAAGGTGCCTTGCAATGCATCAGGCTTAGCATGGACTCCCAAAAAAACAAGGAGAAGGGTGACGTGGACATACCTCAGTCAATGAGGTGGAGGCATGGTATAATGAGTGAATGGTTCAAGTATGGGGATTCCTGCAGATAAGGTGCCATTATCATAGCATGCTGGCATAAATAACAACTGAAGGCATCACTAGACCACCTGCCCATGGATTTTACAATGTCAAAAGGAACACCTTGCAATAGATATTTGAGCATGCCTCCTTATTAAATCTAGACACAGATAAACACTAGTATAATATGTTAGTGTCTAGTTCTATCATAGTGAGCAAATAAAATGGATGTACCCTCAGTCTCGATGGAATGGACTGAGGGAAAGGCCAATGCGATGTAAGGATATATATATAAATGAGTTTGGTTTGAATTCCTGTCAATACTCCGCTAGCATGCATCACGTTGTCATGTGTGTTCCACGCACCAACACTTCTCCTTGACGCGACAAGTGTCTCCTCCTCGATTGGATCACCATAAGCCAAGGCAAGCATGAAGTCTATGAAAATCTTTCTTTGGCAATGCTTTTGTGAAGATATCAGCGAGGTTTTCTTTTGAGTGAACATAGTGTAATTTGAGTTGATGAAGTGACACACATTCACGAATGGAGTGTCTGGCAATGTCAATGTGTTTAACATGGGCATGGAAGGATGGGTCTTCTGTGAGGACAATAGCACCATTGTTGTCGCACATTAAGAGTGATGCGGAGAATTGTAGAAGTTCGATCTCATGGAGAAGCATATGAAGCCAGGTGATTTCCTTACCAGCTTCTGAAGCTGCAACGTATTTGGCTTCACAGGTAGATGGTGCTACAGTCTTTTGTTGGCATGCACTCCATGTTACAAGCCCGCTTCCAAGGGAAGAGCAATACCTGCTGACTGATCGATGAGTATCAATGCAGCTCCCCAAGTCACTGTCTGTGTAAGCGATCAATTGTGCTGTGTGATCACTGCCAAGAATAAGACGAAAATCATGGGTTCCTTTGAGGTAATGAACGACCTGTTTTGCTGCATCCCAGTGAACCTTGCCATAGGAGTCAAGGAATTTGCAGAGCTGCTGGACTGCATAAGAAATATCGGGATGAGTACCAACTACCAGATACATGAGTGATCCGACAAGGGAGCGGTAGGGTACACACAATATTAGGTCACATTCAGACTCAGTTGTGGGTGAATGATCTTGGCAGGATAGTTGAAGGCCAGGTTCCATTGGGATGGAGACTGGCACTGCATTTTTGAGGCTGAATTGAGAGATTACTCAGTCTATTAGTGCAGTTTGAGAAAGAGATATGGTGCGTGTGTCACGATCGCAGTGTTCACTCTTAAGACGAATGAATCCCCAAGACAGCATAGCATCATTGAGAGTGCGATTCCAGACAAGTCCGCCCTGTTTCATGCTGTAGAGACCCTTTTGTAGCTCCCAGACATGGTCCTCAAAACCGGGTTCAATGAATCCTTCGGGTTGATCCATATAGCAGACCTCATCTAAGTCCAGTAGACCATAAAGGAACACAGTCTTGACATCAAGTTGTTTGATTTTCCAGTCAAGTGCAGCGCTGATGTGAGCCAAGATGCGGAATGACTCAAGATGGGCAGTAGGCGCAGAGGTCTTGGTATAGTCTTGCCCCCACACAGCGGAATAACTGCGACAGACATAGTGGGCTTTGAACTGGACAGGGTTACCATCATGATCACGTTTCAGCTTGAAAACAGGATGTCCTTTCATGATTTGTTGGCCTGCAGGTACAGCTGATCAGGGAACAAGTTTGTATACTCTAAGATCACACAATGAGGTAAATTCCTCTTGCATAGCCTGAGTCCATTCAGCTGCATATTCAGAGTTCATCACCTCAGCGTAGGATGCAGGATCGCTTGGATGTTTGCTAGAGAAATCATCAGGGATGGCAGAAAAAACATCAGCGAGGTGAGCTAGTTTGGAGGCAAGGTCTTTTGGGGGTTTGACAGATTCTGGAATAGGTGGCAAAGTATCAAGACCATTAGCCTTTGCAATTGAGCTTATGGCCTGACGGTGGGTAGCACTAATGTAAGGGATGCCTTCAGTGTCACAACGACATTCAGATGGAACAGGTACCCAAGAAGAATGCTGAGGAGTAGGTTCCATAGAGGGCAGATGAGGGATCATGGTGGTAGAAGGAGCAGCGACATTGGGGAGAGGATGATCATCCTCATCTGGGGCATCAGTGACAGATGCGCAGTGCTTCATGGTGACAGATACAGGCAGAGAGGGGGCATTCACAATGGTGATGCCAGGGTGGAGTGGTGTATCCACAGAGTTGTGTGACTCAATAAATGAGATGTGGTAGGATACACACACCTTATGGGATGCATGATGATAGCACCAATAAGCCTTAGAGTCCATAGAGTAGCTGATAAGTACACATTTGACGGATCGGTTGTTGATTTTTGGGTTGTGATGATTCTGAATGAGCACGAAGGCATGACAGCCAATCTCATGGAGATGAGTAAGGTCAGGTGTTTTACTATACCAGTGTTCATATGGCATATGACTGTCTTGAGAGGACACAGGTGTACGGTTGGAAAGGTAGCATGCTGTCAACACAAACTCATCCCAGTGGTTAGCTGGCACATTACAGGTGGTGTGCATGGCACGTGCCTTACCCATCAATGTACAATGTAAGCATTCGACTCTACCATTTTGTGCAAAAGTATAAGGGGCAGTGAACTGGTGTTGAGTACCGCATGAGAGGAGCCATTCTCGCATGGCACCAGTCTTGAGTTCTCCATTATCTGAGCAATATATGCCGACTTTCAAGCCACACTCAAGCTTGTGGGCCCTTTCCCAATTTTGTAGCACAGGGAAGGCATCGGATTTTGCAGGGAGGGGAATAGACCAGGCATAGGATGAGAAATCATCGATGATGTCTAAAACATATTTATTGCCTGCAGCAGACACAGTGTTTGGATGTTCCATGAGGTCCACATGTATAATCCCTAACTTTCGTTCTGCTCTACTCCCTTGGTGAACATTCAGAATGCATGATCTAGTCTGTTTGCTAAGAATGCAAGCATCACATGCTGGAGGCTCAGTAGAGAGGGTTATGGGCATACCGGTTGCATAACCTGACTTAGCAAGGTTATAGACTGAACGATAGTTTGTGTGTCCAAGACGATGGTGCCAGGTCTGTAAAGTGGGAAGGCGCTGTGACAAACACATTAGCGCTGGGCGGATATTGAATAAATTCCCATAACTGGCCTCGCTTGTCGCGCACCTACGTAGAATCCGGTCTGATGTCGGTATCGCGCTCCCCCATGTCCTGTCTATGCCCGCTTACCTCCACTGGTGCGTCAATTCCCATTGATTATCATCGCTAAAGCTACTGGCACAGGCCTTATTACATGTATCCCCATGTCACACAACACCAATCCTCCATTTTACCTACAGATATGACGCGCCACGCTTACATCGCTACAGGTTTCGCCTACGCCTTCCGTATATTCACGCACTATGATATAAGGACCAGCAGTAGATAGTTCTTACTTACTTCCCCTTCCCGCGGGCAACTGTCATATAGCGGAGTCACCTAGTAGTTTCATAGTTTGTGCAATCTTCAAAATATATTGTTCTTCTGTGTTCGTGCGTGCTATTAAGTTCCCGCAGTCGCGTGCTACTACTCAGGCCCTCACTCTCGCAAGGCCGCGCTTATAACCCGATAAAGTTGCGTCTAGCGCCAGCTCATTGCTTGCCAATACCCGCTCCTTCCTGAAGTTGCGTCCAGCGCCAGCGCATTGCTTGCCAATACCCGCTCCTCCCTGTATTGCATCCAGCGCCAGCTCATTGCTTGCCAATACCTGCTCCTCCCTGAAGTTGCATCTAGCACCAGCTCATTGCTTGCCAATACCCGCTCCTCCCTGTAGTTGCGTCTAGCGCCAGCTCATTGCTTGCCAATACCCGCTCCTCCCTGTAGTTGCATTGTAAGGAATCATAATTCTGTGGGTGTGAAAAGGCCATATTTACACGAGCTGTCATTTGATCATTCGCACTATGGAGTTGCATGACACTTCCCTGTATAGCGCGCCAAAGGCGCACGCTTTCCCACGCTTATGCGCTTCCCACGCCTACGCCTTCTCGCGCCTGCGCTTAGCGCGCGTTCCCGCGCTCTATCGCCTATCATCCAGGAGGACCAATCCATGTCCGAGCACCCCTCTAGTATGTCATACTACATGCTGCACGAGTGTAACAAGGACTGCAGCACTATTACATGTCATTACATACTATCGCGCATGTTCTCCCTATCCCTTCCGCGTCCGATGAGATCTTACTTAGTATAAAGCCTGATGGTAGCGCTACTATTCATTACTTCCCTTTACTGTACTTCCCTAGCGTTTGGGTTTTACTTTAGAGTAGTAGTCACCATTAGGGCGCGTGCCCTGTGGTTATCGTGTTTAGGCTTAGATTAGATCACCTAATCAAGCCTTGCTTTTGTCCGCTTTGCCCTTGCTCTCACTTTACATCGCGCTCGCTTTCACTCATGTCATTTCATGCTCATTACAAATCCCTACACCACTCCTTGCCTTCTGCATCACTTGTGCACCTTCACGCGCCCACGTGCACCATAGGCGCGTGCCTTCCCGCGCTTCGCTTACCTTAGCGCGCGCTTCCCGCGCTCCGCTTACTGCGCATTTCTCATCGCGCGCTTCACGCCTTTCTATATCCTTGTGCGCATCCCCTGTCTACTTGAGTTCTCTTTATCCCTGGTTCTGTGTGTGGTAGCAGTCCCCTTTAGGGTCGAACACGTCTGTCTCAGACATAGCAGCCTAGGCGCAGCGAGACCCAACATACTGCCTCACCAGCAGTGTTGTTGATCTCACATCTAGAGATTGATTGCGCGTGCCGCAGTCAGACTTAGTTCCTTCAGCGTGATTGGCAATGTGGGCTGTAGGCACATGTGCTCGCACAAGACTGGGAGGAATAGAGGTCCAGGGAGTGTGGATTCTATCGCTTTATCAAATGCAGTGATTGCGTCTTGGCATGTTTTTCTGCATTCATTGGGCTTGAATACCCGACTTGTTGTCTCAGAAGTGTCCCTCATGGTGGGCTCCAGTTGAAGGGTGAGGCTCAGCTACAGAGATGAAAAGAGGGAAATGAGTATAGAAGAGAACTCTGCAGTAAGACCTGGGCACGAGGTATGAACTCAACCTGTAGGACAGCTACTGAGAGAGAGAACCTTGGAATATGAGCAAGGGACTCTTTTTGCAATGAGGGAGGGTGCTCTATGGTGCACACATTAAAAGTGTGGGGAATGCAGAAGGTGCAGTGCGTAATATGGCTTGAGTGTGCAGGTCATCATGAGCATGAATGTGCAATAAAAGCAGTGATATATTCATTGCTCTCAAAATCGAACTATAGCTAAGGAGTGGGGAGTGTGTGAAGTGTGTGAACTACTCTCCAGTAAGGTCTATATATACTGTATCTATAAGCATGAAAGCATGTGGTACTGAGCCAAATAGCACGCTGTGAAAGAATAAATTTAGCTAGACTGAATAGACTAGTTCCACTTATCCTTATATGCAAGGGAAGCTGAAACTCAAGGACTTAATGACCTATAGCAACCTTATGTCAACCTGACAGCAATAGTGCTCTGAGTAAGACTGAGACTGGTAAGGCACTGAGCTAACTAAGAGTGTGAAGGAACACAATGGGGTGCGACTTGTAGTTAAGTAGTGCACTGGTGGGTGATTTGAGAATAGTGGTGATCAAGGATTTGGCAAGTAAAGCGCTGGCACAAGGCGCGGTGATGGGGGGAGCAGGTATTGGCAAGCAATGTGCTGGCACAAGATGCAACAATAGAGAGGAGTGGGTATTGGCAAGCAATGCACTTGGCACAAGATGAGGGTATTGGAAAGCAATGTGCTGGTGTGAGATGTGATGGGGCGCACAACTTATTGGGTTATAAGTGCAACTTTACAAGAACAAGGACCTAAGTAGTAGCATGCAACTGTGGGAACTCAAGTAGCGCATGCGGACACAGAGAGAGCAAGGAATTTGACGATTGCACAAAACTATGAGAACTACTAGGTGACTCTGCTATATGACAGTTGCCTGCGGGAAGGGGAAGTAAGTAAGAACTATCTACTGATGGTCCTTATATTGTAGTGCGCAAATATATGGAATGCATAGGTGAAACTTGTAGCAATGTAAGCACAGCGCATTGTATCTGTAGGTAAAATGGAGGACTGGCACTGCGCAACATGAGGATACATGAAATAAGACCTGCACCAATAGCCTTTAGCGATGATAATCAATGGGAATTGACACACCAGTGGAGGTAAGTGGGCATAGACAGGACATGGGGGAGTGCAATACTGCCATCAGACCAAATTCTGCATAAGTGTGCAACAAGCAATGGCAGTCATGGGAATTTATTCAGTCTGTTAGCTCCATTGTGAATATCAAGGGGAAGGTGGCCGTAAGTGCTTATATCTGCCCAGTGCTAATGTGTTTGTCACATCTGTGGGAGACTTGAATACTGACTGTCCCCAGTCAGTCCCATCATTGGGAATGGACTTAGCAGAATTTTTTTCCTCCAGAGGGCACATGATTGATTGCTACCCGATATGGAAGTGATGATTGGATTGTGGATAGCGATAAGGTTGTGGACATGTGGAATCAAAGAAGCGCTGGGTCGAGGGTGAGAATTGTGGAAGTGCTGCAGTGGTTGCAATTAGGACAATAGATGGAAGTGTGGAAGCGTGGGGGAATTAGATGTGGTGCGGGACAATGGAAGAGTGGCCACACTGTGGATGTGATTGTGCTTCCTTATAAAAACCCTATCGGGTCCCCTACTAGCCTTTTCCTCCAACTATCATCTCTTAACTATCATGTCTTCCTTCAGTTTCACCACCATTGTTAACCCCAACATCACATGCCTTCAACACGCATTTGAAACCCTGTGAGCACATCTGACAGCCCTTGCCAAATCCATTCCTGAGGACTATCCTGACTTGATGCCGCAGAAGGAGGCATGGTCACACAACTGGGTCAAGGTTATTGTAAGTTGGATTTGACTGTTTTTGACTTTTCTTGTTGATTCCCTTCTAGCAGGACTTGACTCAGCACATGGCAGATTGTAATACCTACAATCTGTCACTCCATCTTTCATCAGAGGAGAATGAGCTTGGGCACAAGGCCGAAGACATGTATGAGCACTTTGCCACCCAAATCCACACCTTCAAATTGGAGGCCCAGCATCAGGCTGACGAGCACACCAAGACAGAGGTGCAAGAAAAATTGCAATCTGCGGAGACCAATGCTCAAATGAGCATGCATGAAGATGAGGACAAAGATGCCAATGGAGAAGTGGAGGAGGAGTCTGTCCAGTGTGCTAAGGGAAAGCGCACCATAGCCAGGGGCCGCAAGATAGTAAGTTTCTGACTTTTCTCCTTTCTTTTATCACTACTAATTTTCTTATTTGCAGAAGACTGGATGCATGAGTGCAGCTAGAAAGGTCCCTGAAGAAAGGATCCATGTGGTCAAGTGCATGCATTGTGCTAAGTTGGGCGCCATCTGCACTGGAAAGGAGGGCATTGCATTGAAGGAACTAAGTCTGACTGCGGCATGCGCAATCAATCTCTAGATGTGAGATCAACAACACTGCTGGTGAGGCAGTATGTCGGGTCTCACTGTGCCTAGGCTGCTATGCCTGAGACAGATGCATTTGACCCTAAAGGGGACTGCTACCACACACAGAACCAGGAATAGAGAGAACTCGAGTAGACAGGGGATGCACACAAGGGTATAGAAAGGCGCAAAGCATGCAATGAGAAATGTGCAGTAAGCAGAGCATGGGAAGCACGCGCTAAGGTAAGCGAAGCGCAGGAAGGCGTGCGCCTATGGTGCATGTGGGCACATGAAAGCGCACAAGTGATGCGGAAGGCAAGGAGTGGTGTAGGGATTCATAATGAGTGTGAAACGGCGTGAGTGAAAGCGAGCGCAATGAAAAGTGAGAGCAAAGGCGAAGCAGGCAAGAAGCAAGGCTTGATTAGGTGATCTAATCTAAGCCAAAACATGATAACCACAGGGCGCGCACCCTAATGGTGACTACTACTCTAAAATAAAACCCAAACGCTAGGGAAGTACAGTAAAGGGGAGTAATGGGTAGTAGTAGCACTACCATCAGGCTTTATACTAACCAAGATCTCATTGGACGTGGAAGGGATAGGGAGAACATGCGCAATAGTATGTAATGACATGTAATAGCGCTGCAGTCCTTGTTACACTTGTGCAGCATGTAGTATGACGTACTAGAGGGGTGCTCGGACATGGATTGGTCCTCCTGGATGATAGGTGATAGAGCGCGGGAACGCACACTAAGCGCAGGCGCAAAAAGGCGTAGGTGCAGGAAGCGTGCGAGTGCGGGAAAGCATGTGCCTTTGGTGCACTATACAGGGAAGTGTTGTGCAACTCCATAGTGCAAATGATCAAATGACAGCTCGTGTAAATATGGCCTTTTCATGCCCACAGAATTATGATTCTTTACAGCATGTATGCCTTGCAGGGACCGCCACAAGGGTTGCGAGTATGCGACTCATAGGCACAGAGGTAAGTTCCCTTTTCCTCTTAGTATATCCATTGCTAATGCTTTCCTAGTTGTCCAAGCCTGCACAGGTGCTGTTGCTATTGTGAGGGTTGCGTCAACCTCTGAGTCTGTGGCTGTCACTGGCCCCTCATCAGGTGTGCAGGTGTTGATTCATCAACCCAAGACTATGCCACCCTCTTCGTCCTCTGAGTTATCCAGCAACTCAGAGGAAGAAGAATCTCCCACTGGTTGGGTGTCTGAGGGCGGTAAGCTTGAGAGAGAGGAGAGTGTCAATGCCAGGATCATTGACCCACTCATGGAGGCCAACGCAGACATGGATGACCTTATTTTGGAGGGTCAGTTGTGGTCGCTGTGGGTGCATATGTCCACTATGCATAGTACAGTACTTGAGTTGATGAGTGAAGTTGAGCTTATCAACTTGGAGCTCAAGAAGAGGAGATCCCGTTAGATAGCAACTTTTCATCCTCTTTTTCCTTTTTCTTGATGAACTTAACATAGTGCACTGTACAATTTAGGATAGCGATTTGGATAGTGCCAATAGTAGGGTCTGTTTGACTGCTAGAACCCCTTTGAGTGTGCATCCTAAGTCCCATGTCTGTGTTGTATGTGCCAGCCTTAACTCCACTGGGTGCCTAAGGGATAATTAACATAACATGAGCATGCACGCGTGATACAATAGGAGGTGAAATGATATGGTTGTCTGTTTTGTGGGTTACCGACCATCTTCGTTGTTGCACCTCCTTCTTATATCCCTTCTTGTCGCTATGGTGCGCTGGGTTGCTATAACCAAAGTGCATGGTGCACTGCCTATGCATTCGAATAAAGGAGTATAGTAATAATTGTGTATGGTATAATCTAGTCCTTGTTGTTGCGGTATAAAGTCTGTGTGTGAATAGCGCATAACATAATGAGAGGGTGGAACTGAACACTGGATAAAAACTGGGATAAAACTGGTACTATCATACTATGAATGGGTATAGTTGCAGGATTGCAGATTAGCAGAGGGGTGATACATTCAGTCAAAATCGAGTGCTTCATTGTCAGACTCCTCTACATTTCACTAGCTAAGGAATTGAGCGCTTCTTCATCTAGACCCATGATACTGGTAACTGAGATCTTGGTTTCATTGCATGGGAGATATGGGAGTAGGCGGAATGCTGCATAGCACAGTTTGGATACCACACCATCTAACTCTGCCAAGATATATGCGCCGCCCTTGGTGCAATGGACAACAATCATAGGCCCTAGGTAGCACAGCTTTGTCTTGCGACTTAGCTCATACTCAACCTTGGAGTTGCGCACCAATACATATGTGCCAGGTTTGAAGTTGTAATCAACAATTGAGTGATGGTAGTGCTGCTTGAAATTGTGAATGGACTGGTAGCACGCTTTCAGGACTTTTTCTTTGATGTCGTTAAGGTCCTGTTGGTACTTCTGGAGCTGGTGCACTTGCCATGCAACTAGGTCCATAGTTGAAAAGGTTTCTTGGTTGGGTAGCGCTACTAAGAATGTTCCTTCTGCAAGGTCAAATGGAAAGATTGGCTCGACTCCATGAACCATGAAATAAGGCGTGAATCCTGTCGCTTGATGAACGGTGATGCGTTCTGCCCATAATACCACATGCACAACTTTGTACCATTGTGACTCATCCCCATCACAACTTTTAATGATGGCCTCCTGGACATCATAGTGACACCATTCAACAATACCATTAGCTTGGGAGTTGTAGGGTGAGATTCAGATTGGATGAATACCATAGCGCTCTGCTAAATCATCCACTGCCGCTTGAAAGGTGGGTCCATTGTCAGTAACAATTTCGGTGATTGGACCCCATCTGCAAAGAAGATCTTTGAATATGAATGCACCAAGGGACTTGGTGTTTTCTTTGCATAACATCTGCCATTCTGGGTATCCTGTTAGTGCACATCATGCATGAAATAAGTGGTCAAATCCACCCACTTTGGGCATCATCATACTGTCTATGTGCACTCTCCTAAAGATACTGCCTGGAATAGGTACAGTTGGCGGGATGTGCAATTTGTGCGACTGTTGGATCTGGCATTCATGACATGTCTGATTGTACCACTTGATGTCATCAATAATCATAGGCCACCAGAAATGCAAGAGTAGTCTAGCGCAGATTGAATATACTCCCTTGTGACCAAGGTCATTGTGCGCTTCTTTCAGAATGCAGTAGTGATGTGCTTCAGGGACTACCAGTTGGTGCATTCCTTGCAAGTTGCGTCACCATAACTTTTGATGTAGGATGAAGTAGCATGTTGATGATGCGACTACCAATTCATATTCTTCATCTATTAGATCTATGGGTTTTTTGCGATTTTCTAGAAAGCGGTGGATTTGGATGATTCTTGTGTCCTTAGCTTGCACCTCATCAGAACAGGGTATGGTCAGGTTAGCAGGTTTGGGTTCTCAGGTATCTAAGAGTGTAACAAAGGCGGGTGGATGGGTTAAGGGGTCGGGTATGGGTAGGGTGTATGGGTAGCAGGTTATATCAAATCCTGCACCAGTGATAGCGCAACTTCTATCATTAAGGATTTTGATACCAAATGAGTATGAGTGGTCAAGCCAGTCCTCATGGTCATCCTCCTCAGTGATATCTTCTTCGGCAGGTTGTCTTCTGGAGAGGCCATCAGTGCCAGTATGCATAGTGGTGGGTATGTGAACTAGCATGAAAGAGAAGAATAATATCCCTGCGATCCATTGATTGATAGTCACATTTGGTTGGAGATCTGGGTTATTGATCATTCCTTTGATATATTTAGTGTCGACCTCAACTGTTAGGTTGGTGATGCCAAATATATGCACATGTACTGTGCAGAGCATGCAAAATAAACCATAGAGTTCTAGCTTTGCTTGAGAATAGTGACTCTCAACTTCCATCAGGGAAATGGATCCAAAGCGGCTAGGATAGTGCTTGCCATCTTTCCCAACTTGAAGGAGGATGTAACCTACAGCGATGTTAGAGGTATTGACCACAAGGATTACTTCATGTCCACATTTGTAGTCTATTGCACACAGTGCGGGAGACTCTAATATCACGTCCTTCAGGGTCTGCATTGCAACCTGTTGTTCCTCACCCAATTCGAAGGCTACATTCTTGCATGTGAGATTGATCAGCAGGTGTGCGATCTTCAAGAAGTTGCGGATGAAGATGCACAAGACACCGCATGTCCCTAGAAAGCTGTGCACTTGCATGACGGTGCGACATTCTGGCCAGTCATGTATCTTTTGGACTTTGGAATCTTCAGGTATGCGCCCTTCGAAGGTGCATTTGTGTCTGATGATGATAGCAGTTGGTGCGGCTAGGACAAATTTGGTTGTGGATACCATTACACCGACATTCTCAAGTTGCTGGAGTATGTGATTGATGACTATGCAATGTTCCCAAATGAAGTGGTGGATGCCTGGGTTCTGCGCTATGGTTTCATATGACCTGTCAGTTCTTTGATACCGCGTTTTAACCAATTTGATGGGGACATCATTGATGAATGGTGATGTATAGTTGGGAATCTCGTCTTGAAGAATGAAAGCAGTATCTCCTTGGTATACCTGTACCACATTAGCGTGTCCTTGCAGTAGCATAGTTAACCGATGCAGGCCCAAGGGCATTCCAAACATGGTGAGGTCACACGATTCCTTGTGTAGCGCGCGCTGATCGTAACCTGAATATAAGTCCATCATGCCATATACCGCATACCCTACAAAGGATTCCACTAATTGTTCAATGAAGGGGGGGAGGGAGGAATCTTGGATAGTTACTGCATTCAAAGGTTGCAGATCATGCACTAAACATAGCAACTTTCTGTCTTTCTTAACTACACAAAACCAGCACAATCAGTATGCCGTGGTAGACGGTTCATATATGCCAGATTGGATTTTTTCTTTGATGATGCAGATAACTTCTCCTAAGGTTGAAGATGGGATTGGGATGTTGCATTGAGACCAGGGAGTGTGGGGGATGGTAGGGATTTTGTAGGGCAGAAAGAATGTTTCATTGAGATGGCCATACTCAGATGCATCCCATGTGAATGCCTTTTCATGAACTTGAATGAGCCAGTGGATAAGCTTAAGTTCGTCTGCTCTTTCTTGAGTAAAGCAGACACCTGGAACAAAGTCAGGCAGATGGGTTGGCAGTGTAGGCATGCTGGCCAAGGGGTCATCAGGTAATTGTCACATTATTCTGAATTCTGGGGGCATAGCGGTTTGGACAGTGCAAACTTTCTTTGCAACTGGCTTATAGACTAGCACATGTTGGATTGGGTCATAGGAGTAAATGCTGTTAAACACTTTGACAGAAGCACAATCAATTATTGAATGGGTAGAAACAAGATGGGTATAGGACAGTGAGAATTGTACTGCAGGGTGGAGAAATGAATAGAGATTGCTCCTTGAGAGCAGGTGGTGCGCAGATGGTGTGAGGCAATAGTTGGAACCAGGTAGTAATGTAGTGCGATGGGAAATAAGAGAGAGAGGCAGATTTGTATGTATTAGATTGTCTCCTTGCGGTTTTAAGCAGATCATTGATAATTAAAAACCCTTCTTGCGTGCGCTTGGGGGATGCATGCCCGCTTTGCATCCTGCACACTTCTTTGTCCATCGGTTGGTTGGGATGCAGATTACCTTCCCTGTGTTTGGGTTGGTCAGCGTAACATCCTGTTCACCATTTGGTAGGTCCTCCATGCAACAACTAGTAAGTGTGAAAAATGGCCGCCCTAGCAGTACATCAAAGTTGGCGGTTGGGACTACTTGGACCTGGAATAACATTTCTCCTGCTCCAAAGTCCAATGGCAGATTCTCAATGACTCCCAGTGTTTCATTGGTCGAGGTATTAACAGACTCCATGGTTAGTTTATGGTCGGACCTCAGTGGAATACCACCCAACATGCACCAAACTGAGCGTGGCATCACAATGCACTCAGCACCTTGGTCTAGGATGCAAGATAGAATTTGTCTGTGGTGCGTTACCACTCTGATACATCTTAGCGACATGAAATGCTCTGCAACAATGCGACTGTCATCGCTCCTTTGCAGACACCCATCATACTTCTTCAAGAAGTCTTGCATCTTTGGCGTGCTAGATAGTTCATTGATGGAAACTGTCCCAACAGTGACGTGCTTGGTGGTTGTTAGATCCTTGAATACTTTGTGCACGTCAGTAGACACCACGATTAGCTCACACATTGGCATGCTGATAGTGGAATCCAACATGTGGTCAACTACGCACTTATCCATGTCTTTGTCTTCCAGTGGGAAAGCATATCTGTACTGCATGGATGATTGATTGGTGGGAGGGTTGTTGGGGATAGTTGCACTGCACGAAGAAGGAGAAGAAGAGACAGTATCTTGCATGGATGAAGATCCCGCAGGCATTATTACTACTGTCCCTTTGTTGGGCACATTATTGGGCTTCAATTCCGCCACTTTAACCTTTGGGGAGGTGACTTCTTCTACTGCTTCTGCGACTCTTGACGTCGGTCCCGGTTTTGTATGTGCTGGTACATTAACTCCTTCAAACTGCATGTTCTTTCCCTTATCCTTGCAGTTAGCGCACCCCACTTTTACCACCACAAATACTTCCCATGCTTGGTTTGCTTCCATCTCCAATTGCATCAGTTCTTCATCATTGGAGTCATCTTCTATCATGTCAGCACATGTATGCATGAATGCACAAGGTTCAATATCTAGCGCTACTTGGGTGGTAGGTTCAGCATGACAATACATGTTACCGAGGATCATAGCATTAGCGCCTGTAGTGGGTCCATTGTGCAAAAAGTTGTCTATGTGCTGCTTGAAATTGCCTTCTTCTTGTCTCCCAGGAATCCCTCTACCATCAGGCATAGAGATCTTGTTGGTGTCAGTGATCATGATCTTCCTGTCTCTTGCATACTTGTCACACGTCACACAATTCCTTGTGACATGGTTTCCTCCACAGAAGTAGCATCCACTGAATCACATCTGACTATACTCCATTTTGACAACTGTCCCCACACCAGGTTGCTGTATGGCAGGTTGCTGGGTTTTTACTGCAACAGTGCTGGCAGTTTGAGTTGGTACTGCAGTGGCTGCTATGCTTGGTAAGAGAAATACAGTGGCATCATATACTTCTGACATAGAGTATGGGTTGTCAGGGTGATGATCAGCGAGCTTGATTTCCAGACATTGCTTGATGGAGGTGCTAGTCGCAGAGTGGATACATTCAAAGAAGAAGTGCCCTTGCTCAAGGTCTGCTAGCTTCTTCGTATTGATGAGGTGCTTGGATATCTTGTTGAACTTGTGGTAGTATTGTCCGAGCTCTTCCTTAGAGTGCATAGGGATGCGCACTTGTTCCGTGCAGAGGTTTTCCAAGTCGGCATGGGTTATAGCGACGGTCGCCTTCACATCCAGGGTACATTGCTTTGACAACTGTGATAAACTTATCCTAATCCTTTCCTTTCGCCTCTGGTTTGAGCACCCAAACTTCCGCTTCATCAATGGGTGCATATCAGATGGCGCATTTGATGTGCTGTTTGTGATCAAGAGTGGCATAGTCCACTAGCTGTTCTACATCTTTGAAAAATGGTATAAGGCATGCAGGCATTCCATCAAATTTTGGCGCTGTGTCAGTACCCCTGAGGGGCATTCTGAATATGGGAGTGGTCATGGTAGCAGGAATGGGGGGTACATGTACCATAAGATTCAGTAAGGTTAATGGAAGAGTGATAAGTCATTTGCATGGGGATGGGGCTGTTGTTGGTATGGGGAGTGTTGGAACTGGGAGTGTCAGTATTGGGGCACTACATCTTTCTGGCAAAGGTTTGTGGGTCAGGTTTTCAGAAGTGAGGGGTGATATGGTAGATGGGGTGTCTATAGAAACAAACAGGATTCGAGAGAGTGGATGGTGGCTGGGTGTTGGGTCTTCATCTTCCTCCTTGAAGGTATACTCAGGGGTGTCAGGAGTTAGTTGTTGGGTATGGGATGGCCCAGATTCTACTTCTTCTTCAATATCCTCTAACACCTGGTAAAAAAAATCTTCTCCAGATATGTCGGCCACATGACTTGTGTGGGAAGAACTTGGTCTATGCAATCTGCCTTCCAGCTTCAATTAATCCCCTCACAGTGGGCTCCAATTTGTGAAAGAATAGATTTAGCTAATCTGAATAGACTAGTTCCACTTATCCTTATATGCAAGGGAAGCTGAAACTCAAGGACTTAATGACCTATAGTGACCTTATATGAACCCGACAGTGATAGTGCTCTGAGTAAGCCTGAGACTGGTAGGGGGCTGAGCTAACTAAGAGTGCGAAGGAATGCGACGGGGTGCAACTTGTAGTTAAGTAGCGCACTGGCAGGTGATTTGAGAATAGTGGTGAACAAGGATATTGGCAAGCAATGCGCTGTCGCAAGATGCAACAATAGAGGGGAGTGGGTATTGGCAAGCAATGCACTGGTGCAAGAGGCAACAATAGAGAGGAGCAGGTATTGGCAAGCAATGCACTGGCGCAAGATGCAACAATAGAGAGGAGCAGGTATTGGCAAGCAATGTGCTGGTGCAAGATGCGACAATAGAGGGGAGCAGGTATTGGCAAGCAATGCATTGGCGCAAGATGTGATGAGGTGCGCAACTTATCAGGTTATAAGTGCAACCTTGCAAGAATGAGGACCTAAGTAGTAGCGCGCAACTGAGGGACTCAAGTAGCGCACACAGACACAGAGAGAGCAAGGAATTTGACGATTGCACAAAACTATGAGAACCACTAGGTGACTCCGCTATACAACAGTTGCCCATGGGAAGGGAAGTAAGTAAGAACTATCTACTGATGGTCCTTATATTGTAGTGTGCAAATATATGGAATGCATAGGCGAAACTTGTAGCAATGTAAGCACAGCGCATTGTATCTGTAGGTAAAATGGAGGACTGGCACTATGCAACATGAGGATACATGAAATAAGACCTGTACCAATAGCCTTTAGCAATGATAATCAATGGGAATTGACACACCAGTGGAGGTAAGTGGGCATAGACAGGACATGGGGGAGTGTGATACTGCCGTCAGACCAAATTCTGCATAAGCATGCGACAAGCAATGGCAGTCATGGGAATTTATTCAGTCTGTTAGCTCCATTGTGAATATCAAGGGGAAGGTGGCCATAAGTGCTTATATCTGCCCAGTGCTAATGTGTTTGTCACACCAGTGAAGGCACTAAGTGACTACTGCTCACACAATCACTCTCTCAATGTGAGATCAACAATGCTGCTGGTGAGGCAGAATGTTAGGTCTTGCTGCACCTAGGCTGCTATGCCTGAGACAGATGCGTCCGACCCTAAAGGGGACTGCTACTGCACACAGAACCAGATATATGAGAGACCCTTGTAGTCTGAAGGATGAGCAAAGGTGTGAGAAGAAACACAAAACAAATGCGAAGGAACACGAAGAAACATGAAGTGCAGGAAAGTCGCGCTAAGGTAAGCGAAGCGTGGGAAGGCGTGCGCTTATAGCACACATTGTCGTGGGAAAGTGCAGATGGAATGTGGAGAATAAGGAGTGATATAGAGGGGCGGATAGATAACGGATCAACAGATATGCAAAGCGAGCACAATGCAAAGCGAGTGAAAAGCAAGGTCTGATTAATCTAGTCTAGTCTGATAACAATAACCATAGGTAACACAAAGTGCGCCCTAATGGTGACTACTACTTCAGAGTAAAACCCGATAGTGAGGGAAGTACAGTAAAGGGGAGTAATGGGGGAGAGTAGTAGTGCGATCATCAAACTATATACTAGACAAAATTGCATCGGACATGGAAGGGATAGGAAGAAAACGTGCTGATAGTACATAATAACATGTAATAACACTGCAATGCTTGTTACAACCATGAGGCAAGGAATATGATGTACCAATGAGGTGGTCGTACATGGATAGGCGCTCCCGGATAATAGGCGATGAAATGCAATGAAATGTGAAAGTGCATGATGAAACGCGAAAATGTGCGATGAAATGCAAAAATGCGCGAGCGTGGGAAAGCATTGCACCTATGGCGCGTTATACAGGAACGTGTTGCATGATATACCAATGGAAGTGCAAGTCATTTTGTGAATGATAAATGGACTGCTTGCATGAATATGCCCATTACATGCCCATAGAAATATGAGTCCCTACACCGGACTCAAGAATGTTGACAAATACTTCAAGAAAACAAGTCAATTGGACATGTATTTTATTTGTCTTGGTGAGTACTATCAATTTTTACAACTCATTCTTATCTAATATAATTTAAGTTCTTGATCCAAGCTATAAGCTTGCATACATCAAAGGCCAGTGGGATTCTGAAGATGTTGCAGATGGCAGAGCCTGTCTGGAGGCCATGGTGAGTACTTGTCATGTTCTATGTTGTTTTCCCCCTTTCATCTTATTGTTTTTTTGCTACTAAATCTACTTAATAGCTTCACTTGCTGCAATACCCTACACTTGCATGCATTGCATGAGACTATCTACCCATTCAAGGCAGCTCCATTCCTTCTGAACAAGCATTCTCGAGTGGAGGAATCACTTCAACTATCTGACACAATGCACTCACAACTGACACATTCACTGCACTACAACTACTGAAGGGAGCATATAGGAATGGGCACCTTTCTGCAGAAGTAGAGGCTGAGGGACATGCAGCTTCATTGGACATGTAACTATGAGTACAAATACCTTGCCTATGTTTCTTTTTCCTGCCTGTAATTTTTTCGTGTTCGGTTTGCATTCAGACTGAGAAAAAACTGAACCTGACTGCTGCAAACCATTCACAAAGGTTCGGTCTAAGGTTCATTGAAATTTCTAAAACCGAACCTTGGTCCAGTCCTTGGTTCTCATCCAACCACCTCTGAACTGAATGGAACCGGACTGTGGCAGCACTATGTAACAGTGATTGATCAATGCCCCTATATACATACAAGCACTAATGTATCATACTTATTGTTATAGCTAGACAAACTCCTAAATGAGTTCTTTACAAGAGACTGAGATTTATTGTTATAGCGTGCATGCTCCTCCCCTGTTTCTATCAACTTACTAGATGCACTATCGAAAGGAACAAGATTAAGTACAGCAGTTCTGTATGATACACTATGTCATTTGTATTATTCTGTCTTTTGAATCAATGAATCTTCACTTCTAAAAGCATGCAGTGTCATCATACAACTCGCCTCTCAGAACTGCTTGGAGCTGAAATTGACCGGCACGTGACCCGAAAGTCGGGGATAATCTGGCACGTGCGCCGTTATGTTAGTAAGCATTCCCGAGCCCTAATCAGTGCGAGCCCTCCACCGCCCGCTCCTCTTTAAAGCTTTCTTGGGCTGCACACCTGTTACACGCCCACGCTGACATAGATCCCGTCGGTGACGGCGGGGTGGCTGTGACCACGCTTCTTACGTGGTATGTCAGCCGCATGATATTGGAACTCCAATTGAGACAAACCAGACTTTGGCCACAGCAGGCTAGTATGTCCTCATTTCATCCAATTGAATCGATCTTTACACCTGTCAGCCTCATCCGGAATCACTCAAACTTTTCCACAACATCGACGACGACGAAAGCCAAGTCAGAGCCTGTGGCAAACCCGAACCCGCGCTCGACGACCTATGAGTTCATGGGCCCACCAGGCACCTTTCTCATCTCATTCGGCGTACCTTTCATGATGTATCTCCTCTACTTTGGCTGCTCAGAAGAATCTGGCAACTGTCCTCCTTTGCAATCTATTCCAGACCGGTTCGTGGAAGTACTGAGTGACGAGACTTTTGGGGCAAGTCTGTGGAATACCAAGGCCAGTTTGATTTACTTGGGATGGTAAGCGTTTTTGCATTGTTGCATGGGCGGTGCTACACGGAGACTGGGTTGAAGGAGTAACTATGCGTACTAGGGAGAAAAGAAGTACAAAATCAATGGTTTGTGTAACAATGGCGGCGAGCATTGACACTGACGTTGTTCTTATGCAGCTTTTTCGACATTCACCGTGCAATGGGCATCTCCTGTGGCTATATCTTTTGCAATGGCCCCAAGTCCTTCACGTTCAAATAAGTAGGATTGATCACTGCTTCGCTCGTCATATCCTTGGTGCAGGCCTTCTACGTGCACGCAAGTTCATACCGCCCAGGCCTTCTCCTCGCACTTGGTGGCAACTTGGGAGATTTCGTTTATGACGTACGTTTCAAGTTCGCTTGTCAGTGCTATTCATAACTTAAGTGACCTGTTAGTGGTACATTGGCCGCGAGTTGACCCCCTCCGTTGGCTCTTTTGATATCAAATCCTTCAATGAACTCCGCCCTGACCTCACCCTCTGGGTGTTGGTGAACATGAGCATGGTCTGCGAGCAAGCTGTGCGCCACGGGGATTTCACAAATGTGATCGACTCGATGTGCATTCCAGACCTGGTATGTAGCTGATGTATTGTACAACGAGATTGGTTTACCCATTCTGCACGATTACTGAATTTGTACTAATCCAATATGCAGTCCGCCATCTTCACGAGTATGGATATCATAACCGACAGTTTTGGGTTCATATTTGCTGTTGGAGACCTCACCTGGGTGCCTTTTGTGTACTCGCTGCAGGCACACTACCTTGTGTTTAAGCCCGTCGAGCTTGGACCCCTTCTTGCTGCTGGAGCACTTGTATTCAACCTCCTTGGATATTACATTTTCTGCAATGCTAATGGAGACAAGATGATTTAAAAATGGACGAAATCCCGAGAGTGCGTTTTTCCTTTCACAAATGCCTTCATTGATATTGATTTACTGTAGTTCAGAATTGAAATACTTTACGACGTCTACTGGCTCGAAGCTTCTCACTTCAGGGTGGTGGAGCCGATCAAGACATCCCAACTACTTGTGAGTTCTTCTTTTCTTCCTGTTCTTGAGATCTAATTCGTGTTGTGCAGTGGTGACCTGTTGATGGCATTTGTATGGTCTGATTTACCCGTGATGGTTGTAACGCTGCTCAGGACCCACATGTTCTTGTCCCTGATATGCCTAACGATTCCACCCTTCCGTCCTCAGAACAAGCGATTGGGACTTCCTCAAGTGACACTGTTCTGGTCGAGATAACCTCTCAACGCATGGTAGTCGACACTCTTTCTCATTTAGAGTCCTCATCAGGCTCTGAAAATTCAATGGGCGCCCCAGAAGTTCCGCCCCAGACGCACGCTACCGTGCCCACCATAACTAAATCCTCGATCACATGGAATTATACCCCTCCCGCCACTAACCCGTTCTTTGCCAGGGCGCTTGCTTTCAACACAAAGGCGTTGAAAAAACCTCTACCCTTAGTTGCTCAGGTATCTAATGAACCGAACGCAACTACTTTTGCCGTTCTAGCGGCTTCACCAGTTATCGCCGGATCATCCACAGCAACCATCCTGTCCAAGCCATTGGTGTGCGAGCAGGCTTCTGGTGCATCCGCGGCGAGCAGCAACCTACTCTCCTCACCCTCGCCCGTTCGCTTGCTACCTCGTGACGGTGATAGGAGTATTTTACCACCCCTTGCAGATAATACTGCAGTAGACACCCCCCAACAATTTCCACAAACAGAATCTCGTGACAATATCAGTGCTCCTTCAACCCACAGCGACCTGTCTTCCACTCGTGAATCTACTGCCATGAACATCCCTATCTCTATGTCAGATATACCAGCACCACCTGCAACTGCCCCTCCCTCATCCATCCCCCTTCCCGTCCCACCACGCATACATCGGCCCATTAAAAGACTCTCACTCACCGAGTTAATTAACAAAAGACGAGAAGAGCACTTCAGGTTGCATCCTTCTGGCGAATGCATCGACCTCACGGACGATGTATCTCCTTCGAGTGGTAGTAGTCCTACGCCCGGTGTGTCGAAGCCTCAGGAATCTGCGTAACCTCCACACATTACAACCAACGATGCGTCTTCATTACCTGCCCCAGTCCCCATTAGACAACCAGCACCAACTGTTGAGATTCGCACGCCGAGTATGCAGGAGGTTTGCGATTTAATGCGTCAGCGTCCATCTGGCAGTACAATTAGCATCTCTTCAGCAGCCAGAAACCTAACCTCGTCTGCAACTTCTGCTAGCAGCTCCCTCATTCCCAACATCTCTCCCCCTCGTTCCTTTGCATCCAATTCAACATCAACCAGTAACCAAAGCGGCTCAAAATCTAGCTCGCGCAGGAAGAGTCGCTCCATGGGTGAAATGTTCATCTGGCCCATCCCAGACGGGTCCCAGCCCTTGTCGACGAAGAAGACGACGCCACTAACCGTGAAGAGAACCTCATGTAATGCAGATGTGTTTAGGCGCATTATTACGCCTATAATGGAGATGTCGGTGCGCAGTCCCTCGTTGTCTCCTTCTGAGGGTCGGAGAATCAGGCGTGTTGCTCGGCCACTCAGTTCGCAGACTATTAGTGCTGGTGCCGACGATGTTGCTGCGCAACCTCATGATCAGTCCCATGCACTGCCTGAACCATTTGAGGTTCCCGGAGTTATGTCGACCACTTCACCGTTTGCTATTCCTGTGGAGGGAGTGATAGAAGTCCAGAGCACCTGCGCGCATGAGGACGACCCTTTCCTAGATGATGTTATAGATGATATGCTTCCATTGGAAGGCTTGCAAGGTGTCACTGAGAGCATTGGATCACTGGATTTACATGGACACAGTCGATCCCCTGAAGTAGACATCAGTGTCAATCAGGTATGTATAAGCCCTAATGAAATCCACCAGACAAAGTCAACAGTCTAACATGCTTCATTAGGTGGACGTTTCGCCTTTAGAAAGTATAGGTGAAAACGAGTGCCCTGAGGGCATCCCGGTGTCTGCCGAATTGATGGAACACGAATTAGACTCACTGGAGATGTTGGTGGATGTCGTTTCGGCTGAGAACGTGGAACAAGCTCCGGTCTCTGTTGATGAGCTCTGTGATGTTGACGAAGAGGACACTTGTGTGGATATGAGAAAAACGCGAGCATTGGCGAGACGTACGAAAGCAAGGTCTACGTCGGCGAGTGTGTCGGGAGATAGCGACCAAGAGTGTCGTTCAGTACTTATGTAGTTAGAAGCTTCAGATGGAGAAGTACGTTGCTCGTTCATGCGAGGTACCTACGTGACCTTTTCTTATCTTTCAATTGCAGGCAGGGGATGCAGAGCATCCGATTTCCATCGACAGCAGTCGGACGGTATCTTCGCACACTTCTTCAAGGCAGCTTTCTCGGTCTCCCGTGTCTACTGGTCCCTTGGGCGTCGTCGGTGATGCCGCGTCCGTAAAGCAGCTCGAAGACGGTGTCGAATATCATATGGGCGGGTATCCTGTCGTGACATGGAATTCGTATTCGCAAACACAGCGGTTGCTGCCTTCCAAGTATCGTCTCGCAAAGGACCTTCCGCATGAGCTCCAGGATCGTGTCAATGCCCTCCCTCAACCGTATAGAGATTCGCCTCAGGCAACCGTGCTATTCGAGGCTATGATCGATGAAGCAATGGATGACGAGCTCGGAGCCCCTCCCATATCAGTCATCAATGAGGTGACTGATGAAGGCGCACCGTCTTGGGAATTTGTATACACGAACTAGACGTGGTATGGCGAAGGCGTTTCGCCACCAGACATCAAGAATCTGAAGAGCTGCGGCTGTGTTGGGCGATGCGATCCCAAGTCGAAGACGTGTGGGTGCGCGAAGCGGCAGCGCCATCATCTTAAGCGATATATTACCAATAATACTATACCGAACACCTGGAATGGCGTACCCTTTTTGTATGACAGCAAGGGGTCTGCGCCGTGATGATGAAAATGCGAGAAAAAGTGAGTCAGTCGCTCTTCTGTGATTGATATGCCCTGACTAGTGATACTAGGTATGGTAAGGATTGGGAGACATACGAGAAACTGGTGCCATACCGTATTATTCCATACGTTTACTAGGAACAAGGTCTGGATAAATTGCTCACTCCACGGATGATCAAGTTTCCGGACCGTTAATGTATTATGTTCTGCTGACCAGGAATAATGTAGGTTCCTCGATCAGTCATAATGTCGGGTAATACATAGATGTTTATTTGCCGTCTCGTCATTCAGCATTAAACTTTCATCATGCAAACAACAGCTGACCGTTTCCTTCCAAGACTCATGCGCTTCTATGCTGTTACTCCAAGATCGAAGGCTTGGGTCTTAGGTTCTGCCTGTCACTGGTGATCAATAACAGAAGTTCATGATGTATATCTTAGCGCTACAAATGCTGTCAAGCTCTTCCCTGTGTTTGCTTAGGAATCTTGGTTGAACAAAGTCCTCATGGGATGCGTTCACGAGGTCAAATTCAGGGGTTGCACAATGGAAGTGACAGTAACGTCACAGTTGCTGTCTATACTGGTGATTTAACTTCTGAAACTTTCACTCACCTCGGAAGTAGCCCAATGCGCTTCCATCGAGCACCTTGGATTTTGTTCTTCATTCTCGTCCTTTCCATGGTGTCCTGTAATGCACCGCATTGTTCTTGGGAGAAGGAGACCGATTCACGCAGCCTCAGCAAACATCGCTCGAGGTGCAAGTATTATCAGAAGGCAAGCGCCTTAGCTACAGAGAAGAGGCGGCACCGGGCAAGAAAGTTGGTGCAGTCGCAAACACCCTCACAGCAGTTCATGGCTACTAGTACTCGCGGCGTAAGTTACTTATCTCATGCTAGTAGTACCTGACTCAAAAATTGTCATAATTTGACCCATCTACTCCCGTTACCCTCCAATACATCATAGCTCGGACAAGTCAAATTCACAAAGAACCACCGTTTAAAGCCCATAGCTCGTTGCGAACCGGCGTTTAGCATGCTCCCTGAGCTTATTAACACACCCTGCACTACTCGCCCTATACTGAGTACTCTGACCTTTCCATCTCAAGATTCGGATATTTTGGACGTTGCAATGGAATATCACGATGAAGGAGACCATCATATCCCAGGTATGCACATTTTTAATGTTCTATATCTTTTACCTTGGTGCTCATGGTTCTCTAACTGTCTACACAGGTCAACAACCTTTGCGGCGCACTCTTAGACCAGTCCCAAGACATTTCGAGGATGTTTTACCCTCTGATGAAGACGTCAACCCTTCAGAGTCGTGTGGGAATCATCCACCTGTGACAGAAACTCAAAATCGACCGCAGGGTAGAATTCAAAGAGTGTTTTTGACCCTGCGCGACTCCCTCCAAACGGCGTTTAACGCCATAGGACTCTCTCGACAATATCCCAGACGACCCTCATTTGAACCTGACAGATTTGTTTCCTCTTCGCTACTTGCTAAATACTGTCCGATCACTTCTGACGCTCACGTCACTCATATGCCTGATCGACCTCCCGAACCACCTTATCCATTCTCCAACATGACTATATACCGCCTCATGACCTGGATGAATTCTGGAAGTCTTCGCAAGTCGGAAGCCGAAGTATCGCGCCTCGTCAAAGATGTCATTCAGGCAGATGACTTTAATCCCAGGGAGCTTGAAAGATTTTCGGTGAGGAGAAGTTTGCGTGCATTGGACTCTAGCGGAGAAAATGCGACTACCACTTTTCCAGACGATTGGCAAGAGACAGACATCACCCTCGATATACCCACGAAGTCAACAGACGAGCCCAGGTTGTTTAATGTTCGTGGATTTCATTATCGACCGCTCGTAGGAGTGATTCGCTCCGCATTCGCTGACATTCAAGCGAATGCATTTCATCTTCTCCCTTTCAAGCGTCTATGGAAGGACCCCCTGGATGATCATCAGGAACGGGTATTTGACGAGCTTTATACCTCCGACTCGTGGCTCAAGGCTCAGGATGACCTGCAGAGGCAGCCCAAAGAACCCGGCTGCACATTAGAACGAGTTATTGCTGGACTGATGTTCTTTTCTGACGCGACGCACCTCGCAAACTTTGGAACGGCTAAGGCTTGGCCCTTGTACTTGTACTTCGGCAATTTAACGAAATACGCACGCTCAGCACCGAAATCGGGTGCTTGCCATCTTGTCGGATTCTTACCTTCAGTAAGCTATTAGTAGTCTTCCGCTTATATATCTTTCTGATGTCGAATTTGTAGCTTCCGGATAGTATCAAGGACATCCTCAGCAATTTACCTCGAATATCGAAAAGTGCCATAGCGGCTATTCAAGCTCATTGTCGACGGGATTTGTTTCACTCGTGTTGGAGACACTTACTGGATGCAGAGTTCCTCGACGCATATCGCCATGGAATCGTCTTGCAGTGTCCGGATGGCGTGTTGAGAAGAGTATATCCACGTATCTTCACATACTCAGCTGACTATCCAGAAAAGTGTGTCCTTTTTCCTTTTTTCGTCGACATACTAATGGAAACTTCAGGGTTCTAATAGCAACCATCAAAGACATGGGCTCTTGCCCATGTCCACGCTGCCTCACGCCGAAAGCCTTGTTCCATCTCCTAGGCCTGTTTAGAGACATGCGCGACCGCATCGACAACCTTAGGACTTACTGCCTGGCAGGGGTAACTCGAGCTCGCACGTTCATATACGAGTTTGGAAACACCGTCGGTGGTTCGAAGGTGCAGAGGACTCTGGGAGACGGATCCTGGGTTCCAACCGTGGTGAGTGCCTGTGACATCTATGACCCCTGATTAGTACCTGACTGTAAATCAGAATGCATTTGCAGAAAATCTCGGACCCCTAGAATTTGACACATTTCGCATGCTCGTGGTTGATTTCATGCACGAATGTGAGCTAGGTACGTGGAAGGCAGTGTTCACGCATCTGATCCGTCTACTCTATGCGCTTCCTGGGGGGGACCACTTGGTCGCAACTATTGATAACAGGTCCATTCACTCACACATTGACCTCCTTCCTGATGTGAAAGTGGTAACCGCAGATTTCATCAAGTTCCTTCATATGGCAACGGAGTCATATGGCGATTCGCCAATAATGCCTCTGAAATGAAGAGACTTGCGGCTCGAGACTTCGAGGATATTCTGCAGGTCTGTCTAACTGGCCAAGTTGCAAATGCCCATCGCTAATGCCTATTACAGTGCGCTATGCCAGTCTTCGAAGGCCTTTTTCCAGCAGGCCACGATGAAATCGTACAGTCACTCTTGTTCAGGTTTGCGCAATGGCATGCCCTCGCGAAACTGAGGATGCATTCGGAAACTACGTTGTCGGTTTTGGATGAGACCTTCCAGCGCCTCTCGCGCCGGCTACGCAAGTTCCGGGACTTTACCTGCGCTACATTTGCCACCGTAGAGTTGCCTAAGGAAAAATCTGCTCGCGAGCGCAATGTCGTGCGTCAACGTTCAGGTTCTGACAACCCAGATCTAGGGAGTGGTGGCCGAAGGGCTAAAAAATTTAATTTGAATACTTACAAATTTCATGCCATGGGGGATTATCTACAGACGATCCTACTCTTTGGAACTGTAGACTCCTTTACATCACAATTGTACGTGGATCTCAGCTATTCACACTTTATTTCAGCTTACTTTTTGGCCAGGGAGAGTTAGCGCATAGAGCACTCAAAGCTTACTATCCGTTGACTAGTAAACTAGATACCCCAGCGCAACTAGCTAAGCATGAGCATCGCCGTCGGGTCCTTCGGCGAACGGCAGAGGCAGGACGCGATTCCTACACTAACATCGAGCAGGCACTGGGCGAGTCACCTGCAGGGCTGAAAGATCATCATTACATACCCACACTTAGCCGCAACAATTCACTCTACATCTTTAGTTTTCTTCGAAGTCATGCTAATGATCCAGCTTTAACGGTAGGTGTCGGTCTCCGGATCTTGTGCATCTCACTCACTATGAGTTGCAGGAGTTCGTACCGAAACTCAAGGACCATGTATTATACCGACTTCAAAACTTGGACATCGACTATTGCGACCATGCCTTCACAGATGAGGAGCGCAATTCGGTCGTTATCTCAGACAATAGGCTATACTCGGTCCAAACAATGCAGGTAGGCCCTGCGTACCTTATGTGTCTTGTTAGTATCTATAATCACTATTCATCGTGGCAGGTCCGCTACACGACCTATGACCTTCGACGAGAGTACGACACAATCAATCCTCGCACGCACTGTAATATCATGGTATTGTCTGGAGAAACGAGGCCCAAGCATCCCTACTGGTACGCCCAGGTCCTTGGCATATATCATATGGAGGTAATGCTGAACGTTGACAATCCAACGAAGAAGTCGCAACTCGAGGTTCTCTACGTTAGGTGGCTGGCACCATTGACGGAGCACCAGTCAGGGATGACCTACGCTCGACTTCCAAAGGTAGCGTTCGTGGAAGAGGCTGATCGTGATGCTTTTGGGTTTCTGGATCCCAGTCAGGTCATACGAAGTGCACATCTAATTCCGGCATTTAATTCTGGGCGAGGTACCTCCTCCCTTCGCCATGGAAAGACGTTTGCACGTCAGTGTGGCGAAGTAGATGACTGGGAAGCTTACTACGTCGGCATGTAAGTGCAACCACCCGTCCTACTATCCGTACTCAAATCATGGACCCCTTAGATTCGTCGACCGAGACATGTTCGTGCGTTACACGCACTACGGAATTGGGCACCCCAAAGTTGTATGGGAGATGGTCAGAGATTGTACCAACGCGGAATTCGCGGACAGTTCGGATTCAGAGGAGGATGAAGACCGGGACCAGGAGAGAGATATTCATTCATGCGAGGTTGATAGTGAGAGGGATGGCGATGAAGACGGCCATGAAGGAGAGGACCTAGGAGATCACGAGGATGAAGACGAGGACGCAACTGAGTGCGATGATGATGAGCAGTTGGATGACGACCCTCTGGATGACTGTGGGATGGATGAGGTCGAGGACGAGGACGAGGACGAGGACGGTGACTATCATGATCTGTCTTTCTAAATCGTACTTCAGTTAGTCCCTACATCAGTGAACAGATGATTCCTTGATATGTGACCGTCGTTCAACCTTTATTTTCACCCTGCTTTTTTCTTCTGCTAATTGCGTTCAATCTCCTTTCATTCTGACTCAGCTATCATCGATCATTGAAGCCCTGTTCAGGAGAGTGAATTTTTGGTCCCTCATCGAGTCGAGTCCGAGTCAAACTTTACTGTTACTAAGTTGGTGATATGCTTGGAAAGATGGTGAAAAACCTAGACAAAAAATCGGAAGGCCGAGCAGTGTTGAGAGGAGCGCTGATCCCTTAAGTTAGTACTGTGATGGTAGCACATCACAATTTTGTTACCAAGTTGAATGCTGATTCACATTTGCTGATCGGTCCCAAAGGGCACTTCGCATGGAAAGGTCTTAAATTATGCCTTAACGTGCAACATAAATCAGAAACATCGACAAGATTGACATATGTGTAGTGCCACCTCTTGTCTGCTGCTATGGCAGCATGTGACAATGCTGTGACACAGTCCGATGCCATTTTATGTGCGCTGGCCAGTGCCAAAGGGACTTTCTAGGACAAAGTCTTGGATAGGGTTTTAATTCAAAGCATCAATAAGAAGATACAGAAATCGTGGACAAGGTTGAGATACATGTGCTGCCATCCCTTTCATGCAGTGACGGCGGCACATCACAATTTTGTTACCAAGTCTGATGCTAATATACGTCTGCTGACCGGTGCCAAATGTATTTACCACGAGAATGTCTTAAATACAGTCATAATCGAACAAGTAGATAAGGCAAAATGACAATACTTGAAATAATTGTCCCGAGTAGTCTTCAACCCCTCACCGGCTGCAACGGGGGAATCTAATAAAATTACCATAAATTGCTCGTGTTGCTCTGAATTTGCGGCCATGGATGGCTATGTCGCTACAGATCAAGATTTTCACAGAATACATAGGGATACATGTTCTTATTTGGCAGGAGCAGAATTGTATCCTTCTGTAGTTTCCGCGGCTACCATATCAAGGAATCATCTGTTCACTGATGACCGTCATGGGGCCTATCAACACCCCTCAGCACAAGCTCAGGAACTCAATCTACTGATCATCCCAGCCCTGGCAAATACCTATCTCGGTTACAATTGACCGCGCCTTTGACAAATGCGTGTGGTCGGGCGGAGTGTCTTTCCACCGCTTCATATTACCCCAAGTCACAGCTGGGTGTGCCTCTCTTTGATAATAGAAACAGGAGGGCGCAAACCATTGCCCTGAAGCGCTCTTCGTCCGGCACAAGTCCATGTGACGAAAAGTGGTAAATTTGCTGCATTAACACAACAGTATCATATAATCAGGTATGGACGAATATACTGTAAGGACGTGTGAGCGAGACACGACCAGGGACAAGTAAATACATACCTAAACACATGAGAAGAGTAAACTTGAGTTGATGATACAATGGAGCGCGAAATAGAGGAAGGGAACAGTATATGCATGCCAGTACTAATAGTGTGATCTGGAACGCACTCTGAACGGATGAGAAACTTGTGAATCAAATGGACAAAAAAAATTAAGGACTTTGGACCAGCGAAAACAAAGGAGCTTCCATAGAGGCTCGACAGCTATCTGGTTGGCACACAGAAAATGACGCTAGCCTAGACACGAACCCCGACACCACCAGCCGCACTTCCTACTACACCCACCCCGCGAAGGACATCGGCAATAATATGCCGGGGGCGAGCTAATGACAATGAGCCGTGACGTCTTTTATGCAGAGAAGTCGAGAGGTTCGGCGAGGTGGACGATGGAGACTGAATAAGCGAATGCGTGGAATGATGTGATCCAGAACTCTTTGATGTGTGGAAAGAAGTAGGCACGGGAGTACAGGTAGAGGAGGCAACAGTGAGTGGTGGTTGCTCTCTATCAACACCTGCACTAAGCCCCTCTGTCCGACTAGACGAGGACGTTGAAGTGGAGAGTGCGCATGCGGTCTGCAGTGACGCAGAGGGACTGAAGGGACGTGCGGAGATCGAGGTAGCCGTGGCAAGGACATGAGGCGATGGTGCACGCGGTAAATTTTCATCGGACTCGGCTGTCTTTGCAAGTGAAAGAGATGAAGACGACCTTGAAACAGGTGGTGCAAGGGACTGGTCTTTATTCATCTTTGTACCTAAGCTGACCAACGATGAATTCGACGGCATTGGGCTCCCACTTGGCCTACCAAGCCCGATGCACGATGAAGAAGCAGACGGGCTCGATGCTGGAGATGTTCCAGGCGACCGACGAGGCGACGGGAGTGGGAAAAGCTGGTCTTCATCGTCCTCAGCATCATCTTCCTCCGGTATCCGAGGAGTAGATGGAACAGTGAAGTTCGGTATGCGCAGTGGCGATGGCGAGCGCTCCGTATTAACTATGACATTCTCTCCCTCCTCGTTCAACCACATTGACGCCGCCACCACCAAGTCGATTGACCGCCTACGCTTATCAACCTCATCCACGCTGATCGGAGCACCGCGACCGGCCCCAAATGATGCAGCAGCGACGCTCCCTTCAACTGTGATGGTCCGCGGTCCTTCGTCAGCGCTGAGCGAGCGCCGTCTGCGTGCAGACCGAGAGAAGTGTTCCGTCCAAGTATCTCCCTGCGACAAAGACGCCTCCGTCACGGCTTCACATCCCGCGCAGCATGGTCGCAGGGGAATGGTGACGAGATCTGAGCGAGAAGGCGACAATGACGCTGTGCGTGTTGGGCGTCGTGGACTTTGAGGAGAACCAGGGATTGCCTGTGAGATGGTAGAAACACTAGATGGGGAACGGTGAACCAGACAAGGGGAGAGCGGCTTAGGACCTGAATTACGAGTACGAGAAGGAGATTGCGCTTTGCTGGAGAAACTGTTTCACATCTCGGTATTCAGTCGTGAATCATTAGCAACCAGTAGACTTACCTAGGAATCGGAACTCGCAGAACGACATGACTGTCTTCTGGTACGAAGGAATCTGTTTCTGGAGACGACGACGGCCCGCCTGAGTTCGACGAACGTCTCTTCCACAATGGCAGAGAATAAGACTTTGTCACCATCCTTGGTAGACGGTGACGGTGAGTATGCTTAGGGATGAGGACGCATTGGTCGTTAAAGCGCACGCTCAGCTGGCAATGCTCGTCGTTGGCTTGTGAGCAAATATCCAAGGGAGTATGGCTGCTCGTCGACATGGTCATGGTAGTCAAAAAGAAATTGTATGAAAAGATGCGACGATTATGTATTTAGACCGTACGTAGGACCCATGAATGGTCTCCATCACGGTCATAAAAGGTCAGACGACTTTTGTGCCTCACTGGTTTATTTTTGCCTAAAATGGATTATTTGGAAGTATTGTTGCCACCGCCGACAACGTTAACCTGAACACCACAGGTTCATCATTTTGTCTAACATCACGGCGGCGTAGCAAGGCAAGCGCTTGAATGCAGGCGATTCATTTTATTTATTGCGAACCTGAATATCTGCATTGCAAACACTCAGGGATCCTGCCTAGGCCTCGAATGCGCCAGCTGTCATCCAAAAACCCACAAGGACACGCCGCGTGCAGAGAATCGTGCGAGACAGAACCACATCCAGAGTTTTATCTTCAATCAGTGCCTTACGCGTTATTAGCCTATCGATATCTTGTTCTCAGAACAGCTCAGCGCTTAGTTATATATCCTGTGATATCCCTTGTTGACACATCATGATTAATGGAACTAGTTGCTTATAATCCCCGCGTCCTCTCCCACTCCCTCAAGGTAGCCCGTCCCTCCTGTCCAATCACATCCAATGCCCTATCGACATCCCCTTCCACAGTCTTCTCAGCGCCAATTGCCATCCTCACACAAAATACACCATTCAAGTCCGTCTGCGTCATTGCAATATCACTCCGCGCTGCAAGTCGAGCGTAGAATGCTCGGTTCAGAGCGTTTAGTTCGAGAGTCGTGAAGTGAGGAAGGGACTTGGGCGCAAGCCTGAAAACTGTCAATGCCAGGAACGGTTTCGCGACGAAGCAGAATAGATCAGATTCCCGTATGCGCTCTGCGAACTGGGCGTTAAGTTTAGTGCACTGGTGAGGTAAGACCAAATGTCAGATATTGGAATTTCACCATCAATACTTGACATACATCGGTTATATACTTTTGGAATCCATTAACCCCACGGGAACGGAGAACAAACCAAAATTTAAGCGATCGGAACCGTCTGCCAAGGCCAAGATGCCAGTTGCGGTAATCGATGGCAGTGCCTAGACAAAGCCAATATTCATTTTGTCAACTCAGGAAAGGTACTCCAGCGGTAGATACACACCAGCATCTCCATGTTTCGACCGCAAAAACTCGGGCGTAACGTCTAGCGCATCGGTCAAGTGTTTCCGGTGTCGTACCCACAAACAGGAGGCATCGAAATTGATGAGACCCCACTGCAGAATATCAATACTTTAAGCTCTAGGCTGATACTATCAGACACAAAAACCTTGTGGAAATTGGTACAGAATGAGTCTGCGTAAGTATTGATGGCGGGAAGTTGGCATGCCTCGCGATATCCAGGACACACAAGTGCGACGCCTGCCCATGCGGCATCGACGTGTAGCCACAGGAAAGGGTAATGTTTCGCTGGGCGTAGGGATGGGCTCTCATCAAGAGTTGCAAGTATGTAGTTAGTGTACGCACCAACATCAGCAATCTCACCGAGCCGATCAACAGCGCCGGAAGATGTTGTCCCGATTGTAGCGACTTACCAAAAGGAATAACGTGAATTCTGTGATATGCAATCCATTGATATAACATACCGAGGATGAAAGGGTGGAGCCCAGCATTCACCTCCTCCTTCAGAGCCATTTCTAACGTCTCTCCACGCAATGCAAAGTCATCTTCTGCTGTCACTTCCAGTGCGCGCACTTTCAGACCTAGGACAAGTCCGGCTTTCTTCCCCAGTGAGTGCGTTTGGGTGGTAGTGTAGAGCACGAGTTTCTCCATAGCCACGTGAGGATGCTCACGAATATATCGCGAACGTGCAGCGATGGTTGCAATCAACGCAGAGTCAGATGCTGATGTCTTGTGTATACCACAGGGATCAGTAAGATTCGGTGACGGGAGAAGGGAATGATAAACACACCTGGATTACACCACCACCGACCTCGGTGGTATTGTAGAACGACTTGTCAAGTCCAAGGATTTGAGCGGTCCAGTCCATGACCACAGCCTCTAGTTCTGTACATGCGGGACTCGCAGACCACTACAACAGTCACAAATATTGCAGCAGACTTGCGGTGGAGAAACGCACATTGAACCCTGGGGTTGGCACGCTACATGCGTATAGTTCTCCAAGTATGCTTTCGAATGTACAAGCCGTAGGGAAATAGGCAAAGAATGAAGGATGCTGCCAGTGTGTCAGGCCTGTCAGTCCGAATGAGATTGGTGAATTTGTGCAAAATCAGAGTCAATTACCAGGAATGATGTACTTTTGATAGTCATCTGCGATGAGTTGAAATTCCTCGCCCTCGGTAGGGGCAGATACTGAATGGGAATGGTCAGACAGAGAGCACAAGCCAGAATGGAAGGTAAATACCTGGGAGTGCTTTTCTAAGATACCCTGGCTCCACTTGGGACGAGACAGGCTTATCCCTTAACGAGATATAGTAGTCGCATATTCTGTCTATGGCTTGATAACCGGCCCTGCGGAATCTATGGTATGTCAGACATGCATACCATGGGATTAGGAAAATCAGTGCAAAAGACATACTGCTCGATATCCATGGTGTGACGGTGTCAAGAAGATAGTGATAAGGTAGGGTTGGGTGTGAGTCGTTCAACGACTCACACGCCATCTTACGAGTCGCACGATTATCATACTGGACGGAAAACTTGAAAAGATTCGCAGCCTAGGGTCCAACTTGAACTTCCGACGCGAATTGATGACCGTGAACTGAACATTTGACTGCATATGGGATCTCCAAATCTCCAGCTGAGCCTGAGGCCTTATCCACACTGATGGCCACTGATTCCAAGGAGGGAGGAGGTGAGACTTCCGTGAGAGTTCGAGTTTCGCACCCTCCGCCGAGTCCGCGGTGTCACGGTGGCGATGGCAATAGCAGGTTGGGATCGGAAAATTTGCAGCTCTCAAAACCAAAGAATGTGTTCGCAGGAATGCTCGGAAAAGAGTGCTGAACGCCAGCTGCAACCAAGTCCCTTCCTTCTGGTCTGCCTAAACCGAGTCTAGAGGGAGGTCAAGACGCGGCAATTAGTACGAATCTGACAGTAGCCTTTTTGAGTCCTTTTTGTTGTCACCTGCGGATATCCTGCCTGCGCAAACTTGGCCCGTTTCTTCTGCCAGCTAGTCTCATAATGGCGTAATTAAACCATACTACAAATCCTCAAGTTTATTCACAAGCAAGAACACGTCAAATTTACTGGACTTACGCGTTGATGAATAGCCCAGACTACGCAAACAGTATCTCCAGCTAATGCAGCAGGGAAGTCTTACGAACCCAACCAGCTGCTGGAGAGTGCAAGGGAAATTGATTACGACTAGTTAGCATCTGAAAATCCAAAATCCAAAAACGAGCCTTTGAGGCGCTTTCTGGCAACCATATATATATGTAACTAGAGTCGCACCAGACTCCTACCCGCTCCGATGGGTGTTTTCAGCCAATTCCCAGGGCATTCACGTGATTTGTTGCTTACTTAAACTTAAACCTTATGTTGGGCTGAACACCCATCGCCGACTGGCAAAACTTACGGTGGCGCGAAAGTTGACCTTGTTTGTACGACCGTCAGTCAGCCAAAAAAGTCAGACCCGCTCCCGGTTGAACGGCATCAATCGGTCCATCTCAGTGACGTTACTTACCTAAATTAGACGAGATGTAGATATATGTTCAAGTCCTCATGTTCAATATGTAATAAGGGAGGCTGGCAAAAACAAGGGACATTATAAGTGAACAACGAGCTCTAGTAGCAGCAACATAGTCCCCATGTCACACCTCACAACCGTTCTCCGTGCGCTACATGATAACCAAGTTTCCATTGTGGACCTCATCGAAATGATTCTGAAAAGGCCAGAGCCTCAGTTTGAAAGAATTCATCAGGAAATGACAAAGGACATCAAAACGATATGCACAAACCTATACAACGACCCATCATCGCACAAGGACATGCTTAATTGGGCTACTTCTGCTGTTTGCAATGCAGCACAGGATGAGCTGCATATGTTAGCCAGGAAACAGCACGGCTTACACTTCAGTGCGACAACAGCGACCTCAGAGCAGCTGGAAGGGACATTCATGCAGAGCATGGCAGATAAGATGCGCAGTATAGCGCCCACCAGTTGGTTGCTCGTAATTTCACTATTGAAATCCAAAGAAATGAGATGGACTGAAAACAATCAAGGGAGCACAGACCTCATGAATGTCGACGCTGTGGTGTTTGGAGACACGGAAGGTGACCTTGGTGATATTGAAGAGCGCATGGATGGGGTTGAAAGTGATGATGATGACGATGATGATGATGAGGAGGAGGGCGAGTGCAATCTAAAGAGGCAAAAGAAATCACAGAGACGTGCTGCTGAACGAAGGGTCTTCCTACTTAATATTGTGAGCAATGAGTAGCATGGAATAGTAAAAAATGTCTGATGCACATACATCAGCGTGCTGTGGTCTGCATGAGCATACTCCTTCAAAATACGAATGCACAGTGCAACTACTTACAAGGAATCCTTGGGGTCTTTTTCCACTCGACTTGCGTGCCACAGAAGGTCATTAATGTCCTGAATCACGCGGGATTGTCGATTTCGCAGACATCGATCAACCATGCAGTGAAGTCGATGTCCAGGGAGATAGTGAGTCGCATTAGAAGTGCTGTCGGATCCCTGAAAGCATCATTTGCTTATGACAACTTTGATATCAATTTTAAAACCCACCAACCCACCATTGAGCATCACTCTATTTTCACGAGCGCCACGTCAGCAACCTCAATACCGCTGTTCGGTGTTGAAGACCCAAATGATCTGCGGTGCTCTGCTGAACTTTGGGCCTGCAATCCACGAAATCCATCCTTGACAGAAACTCCCTGGATAGTCAGTGATGACGACCTCTTTCAATTGCACATGGATGATACGTACAGCAAGAAGGGTGCCAGTAATACACCGAGCCCTCGCGTGTATGCATGGGCGTGGCATGTCTGCAACATCCTCGTAAACCATGGCCCCAAGCACTTTGCAAAATTTGCTCGTGAGCTTGGGCGACCTGACACTGTCTTTCAGATCCCTGTACACAAGACACATCAAATCCCATGCCGTTCCATGAAAATCAAACAGTCAACAACAGATGGAAATGTAGAGGTGGTGGAGAACTTACTGAAGCAAGGCGGCATTGGAGATCCAGCAGCAGATGAAGAATTCAACTTGGAGCATGATGTGGACATGTCAGAGCATGTGATAGTCATCCATGGTGATCTCTTGACCAAAGAGCGACTTGACATTGCATGTGAATCACGCTGCATTGAAGATACACCAAAAAATCGCTTACAGTTTATCATATTCCTGCCTGGGCTGTTCCACTACAAAATGGCCTGCGCAGACGCACTGTGGAGAACTCATATTCAGCCAAAAGATGGGAGGGATGATGAAGATGGTGTAAGGAATAATGCCTCTCATTGTGTGATATGGCGCTTTTCACTAGGGAATACATGGCACGAACTTGCAGCACCACTCTGGGTGCTATCTGCATCTATTCCTATATGAGGCGCAGCTTTCCCGCGCAACGCGCGCCATGCGCGCACACTTCCCGCGCTTGAAGCGCCCTATAGCGCCAGCCATCCAGAAGCATCCATCCATTGTGTTACGAACTGGGATGGGTTCTAACAACCTAGACTCAGAAGAGAGCCTTTGCGGTTGAGTCTGGTCTAACAATGCAACGACAATGAAGTCTACTTGCAAAGTTAACAGCTAACGACAAGGTACAACCTTGGAGTTAGGTTCAAAGGTTAAGACTAACGAAGAGGAGTGCTCTAAGTTAGAGATCGGTTCAGACGACTAAGCTTGGAGGGCTTAGACGAAGGAAGTCAAGTATCAGGTGAAAACCCAGTAAGATTAAAGTAGGGAACTACATAGTACAAGAGCGCGTATTTATAGAGGAACTAGGAGAGATTTAGGGCAGGTACTAAGACAAAGGACGACCGCCTAATTAAGCAGGCATGCGCAAGAAAAGGTGAGTAATCCAAGAAAGAAGATATTGGTCATCTAACGACGGCAGTGGTAAGCGATCGCGATGTGATACAATGGTAAGAAGGGAGTGAAAATGAATAGGGCCTAAGCGTACTGTAACATTACCCCGTTTTTATTGTGAAGTCACCGACTTCATCAATCAGTGTTATCGTAAAGAGTATGGTCACAGTCATAGTCACGATGAAGGAGGGCGTCTTGCTCCTCAGTGATGCAAAGATCCGCAGCATCTTTGTCGGCTTCCCAGCGGGCAAGGGCGCTATAAAATTCTGGATCCTTCCAGTCGATAGGAAGGACAGCTTCGCCTTTAAGCTGTTTACAGAAGACGGAGAAGTGACCTGGTGCATAGGTGCGACAGACGCGGCAGTGATACTTAGGGCAGTGCTTGTGACGATGCCCAGGGTTACGACAGTTACGACAAACGAAGTTATTGTCGGGGTCGGTAGTTACGATGGTGACGCAGGGTGCGGTAGAGGGTGTTGGGGACGCAGAGCGTTCACGGTTGCGGTTGGAAAAGTCGGGAGGGGAAGGAGCGGAGGCACGTGCAACTCTCGTTCTCCGGGAGGTTCCGGAAGAGCGTCTATGATGCGTTCTTCGAAGGGGGTGTGCTGGTTCGTTAAGTGGAGGAGCCGTTTCCTGCAACACTTGCAGTGCAGCCATTGTCGAAAGAGACATAGTACGTAAGCCAGGAGTAATATCCTCAGGTGAAGCGGGAGCAGCGCTTTCAACTGGCGGAGGTACAGGAAGAGGTGTATCAGGGGAGTGGGGACGTAAGACCGGGTTCTTAATAATGCGCTTGCATACTTCGTGGACAACTTCACGAATAATAGTTTTAGCGTCATCAGGCATAAGACGTATAGCGAGGTTCCTAATACGCCTTTGTAAATGAAGGAGGATGCTGGTGTGGCGGGGGTTAGGGAGGATTCTGGCGGTACGTTCAACGAGCTCAGCTGCTCGGACGATGTTGATAAGTAGCCCGACGGCTGTGGCGTCATGTTGGGCAAGGCGTTCGTCGATATCTTTGGAATACTGGATGTCAAGGCACGCTGCCTCAATAAGGGTCTGGTTCTCTACTTCTTCTAAGATGGCGAAGTAGTTGGAGGAGGCAGTGGAAAGAGGGGAGGCGTTCTGGGTGTTGCGCACTTCCTGGTTAATGAGGTCGGTAGAGTCTAGGGTCTTGGTAACGGTATCAAGGTACGAGTCAAGCGAAACGAAGGTGGATGCGAGGTCAGAGGTAATGTCGGAGGAAGAGCTCATAATGAAGTCGTTGGTGAGAGCGAGAAACTTAAGGGCGATAAACTTGATAAGGTGGAGATAGTCAGAGAGTTGCCAAACGATGTCACCGGAGTACATTGGAAGGGGTTAAGCAAGTTTATGCCTCTTCTTATATGTTTTCATTATCTCAGAGGCGTTACCGAGATTCTCTTCTGGGATCCATTCGTTGCTGGCCGATGAGTAGCCAACCCAAGATACAAGATAGCGTCTTCGTTTACCCGTTCCCTTATGGGCAAGAATAGCCTCGACTTCGTATTCCTCTTCCTCATTAATAATGTCAGGTGGTGGTTCTTGGAAGTTCGGACCATGTACGTCAGTTTCGCGATAGGATGATAGTTCCGAAGCATGGAACGTGGGATGGATTCGCCATTGTTCTGGGAGCTGGAGTGTGAAAGTGATCGGACTGAGTACGGCTTTGATCGGGAAAGGTCCGTATCTTTTCGGCCCGAGCTTCTTCTTCGGTATTGGGACGATCAAGTTCTTTGCTGATAGCCAAACCTTATCGCCGACCTTCCAGGGCGTATACTTCACTCCATGAGATCGTTCTGCCATCCGTTGCATAGCAATGTTATGACAGGCGATGGCTTCTTCTCAAGCCTTCTGTAGGAGTCTCACACGTTCTTCAGCTGCTGGAACCGGCGAAGATGCTAGGGTATGGGGTAGTGATCTTGGGTTGTATCCCATCATAAGATAGAATGGTGAGGCATTACGGGAATCATGTTTTCTATGGTTATGAACGAATTCGGCAAGAGGAAGATGTTCGACCCATGTTTCAGGGTTGGTTCGGCAATAGATCCACAAGTATGTTTCTAGTTCCTGGTTGAGGCGTTCGGTTTGTCCATCGGTCTGTGGATGATAGGCGGTCGAGGGTGCGATGGTGTAATCAAGAAGTTTGGCGAGAGCTTTCGAGAATTTAGAGATGAACTGGGGGCCTCGGTCAGAGATAATCTTGTCATAGAGTCCGAATCTTCAGTAAACATGCTTGAAGAAAAGTTTTGCTACGCCTTCCGAGGTGATGGTTTTCAGGCAAGGAGTAATAATTACCCCCTTCATAAGGCCGTGGTCGACCACGACCATGATAGAATCAAATCCACCAGAGGGAGGGAGATCCGTGATAAGATCGACTGACAAAGAAGCGAAGGGTACTGTTGCATTAGAAGGGATCGGAACAAGGGGAGGGGTCACCGGGTGGGTATCAGCTTTCATCTGCTGACAAAGGGAGCATCCATCAACATATTTACGAACATAAGTGCCTAGGCCAGGCCACCAATAATCGCGCTTTACGAGTTCTTCAGTTTTGAAACGGCCAGGGTGGCCCGCAGTGGGGTGATCGTGGAGACGACGGAGCAAGTCATGACGGGCGGTGGGGGAGACATATGCACGATCCTTGTAATACAAAACACTGTCGACAATCTTCCAATCGGACAGCACAGATTTCATAGGGGGCAGGCAAAGGCCGTTCAGGGCATCAGAAGCAGTAGAGAATATGGGATTGGAGGAGGGATCATCTGTAGAGAGGGCGTCGTGTAGCGAGTCGTCGAGAAGGCGGACAAACATGGTATCAGGGAGCAGAGTGATGTCCGCATTATCCGAATCCGTAGGACAGTGGTCTGGTCTGCGGGACAACGCATCAGGAGCGACTAGTTTAGTTCCTGGGACATGGTGGAGCTCAATATCAAACAAGGAAAGGATCAACTGCCAGCGTGCTTGACGACGGGTCAACTTTTGTGCAGTGCGGAAATAGAGTAGGTTCTTGTGATCGGTGAAGACGATAACCGGGTGCGGATTCCCTTCAAGGTAATGGCGCCATTCGGTTAGTGCTCGAATGACAGCGAGCAATTCTCGATCAAAGATCTGGTAGTTTCGTTCTGCTGGGTTCAACAACTGGGACAGGTAACCGCACGGATGATACTGGCCATTATCATCGGTCTGAAGGAGCACTGCTCCGGTGGCCACGAGAGAAGCATCAGTCGCAACTGCAAATTGGCGAGTGGGGTCGGGGTTTCGAAGGACTGGTTGGCGAAGGAAGCAATCTTTCAGGGTCAAGAACGATTCGTTACACGCATCAGTCCACAGGAACTGGGCATCTTTCTTCATAAGATCTATAAGAGGGCGTGCGAGATCAGAGTAGTGCGAGATAAAGTTTCGATAGAAGTTGCAGAATCCCAGAAAGGAACGTGTCTCTTTCACCGTGGTAGGAACAGGCCAGTCTCTAATTCCGTCGAGTTTAGCAGGATCCATAGTGACGTGGCCTGGTTTGATGATCATGCCAAGATATTCCACTTCTTTGGCATCAAACGTGCACTTCTCCGGTTTCAGGAAGAGCTGTTCCCGACGAATTATCTCCAATATCCTTCTGGTCCGCTTTTGATGTTCATCAAGCGTCTTTGAGAAGATGAGTATGTCGTCCATGTAGATTACTAACCACCCTTCATTAATCTCCTGCTGGAAGGTCCAATTCATATACGCTTGGAATGTAGCTGGTGAGTTGCAGAGGCCAAAAAACATGACGTTAGGTTCGAATAGTCCAAATTCCGTAGTGAAAGCCGCTTTCCATCGATCGTCGGGATGAATCCGGATATTATTATACCCAGATCGGACATCCATCTTGGTAAAGTACTTGGCGTCATGCAGCCGAGCGATCAGTGTGAGAGGGAGGGGAAGTGGATAGGAATTCTTTATCGTCCAATCGTTGATGTACCGGTAATCTTGACAGGGGCGGAGTTCTCCGCTTTTCTTGCCAACAAAAAAGAACCCGCTCGCTTGGGGGGACTTCGATTCGGAGATAAAACCTTTCTTCTTATTCTCATCGATAAATGCCTTGACCGCTGACCGTTCTTTCTCAGATAAGGGGTAGATTTTTGACGTTTTCGGAATGAAGCCGGGTTTCATTTCAATACGGTGATCAATTCCGGGTCGTTCAGGGGGGAGCCGATTAAGACCATCTTTAGCAAAGATGTCACGGAAATCGTGAAGGTAGTTGGGCACAAGTTCTTCAAACAATTTCTTCTTCTGTTCCACCTCGCTATGTGCTCCGGCAATGGCGAACTGCTGGGCTTTGTTGCTAAATTTCATTTCAACTTTGGAGGTGCCGTCTTTAGTGAGAGGGGAATCAAAAGAAACATTTTCGATAAGACGCATCTCCGTTCCGTCTTCCAAATACTCGATAAGAACATCTTCGTCCCACAACTGATAGGTAGTGATGTCGGTTACCATAGGTTCGTAATTTCCCCATATATCTTCTTTTGTATCGAAGATGGGGGCAGTCTCTTTGGGTACCGTCATTTCCTCATCGGGAATCTCTTCGATGGACGCGGAGGGGTAAGTCATGGAGTCAATGCGTTCAGGTGACACTAGTTCAACTTTCGTCGGAACCGTGGAGTCAACGCATTCAGGTTTCACTGACTTCTTAAGCTGGGAATGCTCGTACTTCGGTTTCTTCTGGAAAAGAAGGGGTAATCCATTCTTCTTTCGTTCGTTATCAACGTCCTCTTCGATCAAGTCGGACTTGGGAGTCCTAGGCAAGGAAAGTGTTCCTGCCTTCCATCGAATGATGGGGTCCATGGCTCGCAGCCAAGGGATTCCCAACAGGATCTGATCCTGCTTTCCGAGGCGTGTAACGTTGAACTTGCCAATCATGGCGCAGTCGTCAATTTTCACGGTTAGTACGCAATAGTGCGTAATCGGGCCACCTTTGGTTAGGCTTCCATCGGCGGTGGTTACTTTGAAGGGTTTAGAGAGCCGGTGGGTTCGGATCTTATGGAGTTTGATAAAGTCTTTGGAGATAAAAGTTCCAGCCACTCCAGAATCGACAACGGCGGTGGTTTCGACGGTTTTCAGACGAGTTTTGGAAATAAGAGTCATCAGAACACGCAGTTCCTTTCGTTCTCCAATAGCCTGTACAAGTCTTACTGTTACAATCGGAAGATACTGACATCGTACCAGTCTTCCACATCAAAAATCCTCCGCTAGATGGCGGTTCTCTGTTTCATCATCCTCTTCCTCGATCTTCTCTTGCCTAACTGGGATCTTCTTCTTCTTCTTATCGGGGCAGCTATTGGCACGATGGCCACGCTTCTTACACATGAAGCATAGGCCTTTAGCCATGCAATCGGCGTGTTCTTCTTCGTCGAGACGGTCTACGTCCATCGCGTCATCGTCCTTCTTCTTGGGTTGGGGACGGTAGCTGGGGTGTCGATTGGCGCGGGTAAGGGCGATGGTAGTTTTACCGCGTTTCATATTGCTGTCGATCTTAGTGACGGCGGTAATATACTTGTCGAAATCTGTAGGAATTTCTCCCATGAGGTGGACGGCGTTTACGAGGTCGTCGGTCAGGCCCAAGTTGAACATATGGATAAGGACGTGCGACTCCTTGACATTAGCTACCGCTACAAGCGAGCGGAACTCGGCGACATAAGATGTGAGACTTCTTCCGAGCTGTTTAAGCTTCTGGATTTTGTTAAGTGTGACTATACTCGCATCAGCGGGGATAAACATCTCCCGGAATTCCTTCTCAAAATCGACCCAAGTTCCGTACTTGGATGTTCTTCCTTCACATACTTGGTAGAAGGTGTCGGACCAGGATGAGGCCGTGCCTTCCGTCATATAGGCGAGGGCGGTGACTACCTTCTTTTCATCGGTAGAGTAGACGGCGGCATTAACGGTGAAGTACGCCTTTACGGAGTGCAGCCAATGCGAAGCTTTTCTGATGTTACCATCAAAGGCAACTGGGGCTCCTGCACGAAGTTCGACCTCTTTAGTTACGTGAGACATTCTGAGGCTGGGGTGCGCTGATAGCTGTCGGGGGGGTCTTTCTTCTGGGAATTCGTCTGAAGAGGAAGTTGAGGTAGAACTCGAACTATCTTTGATATCAGTGGGAATTAGGCGGGGTTCGGTGATAGCCGACTCAGGGGCCGCATGAAATTCTTCTTCCGGAGTATCCGGTTCTTCTGGTTCAGGATCTGGCTGGGTAGGATCTCTTTCCCACCAGAACGTTCTCTGCCAAGAGCTCGTCTTGGACAGGTATCAGTAAGGGGCGTCGCAGATGGCGACGGTCAGATAAGGACTTTAATCTTTTGTTACGAACTGGGATGGGTTCTAACAACCTAGACTCAGAAGAGAGCCTTTGCGGTTGAGTCTGGTCTAACAATGCAACGACAATGAAGTCTACTTGCAAAGTTAACAGCTAACGACAAGGTACAACCTTGGAGTTAGGTTCAAAGGTTAAGACTAACGAAGAGGAGTGCTCTAAGTTAGAGATCGGTTCAGACGACTAAGCTTGGAGGGCTTAGACGAAGGAAGTCAAGTATCAGGTGAAAACCCAGTAAGATTAAAGTAGGGAACTACATAGTACAAGAGCGCGTATTTATAGAGGAACTAGGAGAGATTTAGGGCAGGTACTAAGACAAAGGACGACCGCCTAATTAAGCAGGCATGCGCAAGAAAAGGTGAGTAATCCAAGAAAGAAGATATTGGTCATCTAACGACGGCAGTGGTAAGCGATCGCGATGTGATACAATGGTAAGAAGGGAGTGAAAATGAATAGGGCCTAAGCGTACTGTAACACATTGTCCACCAAGCTCTCTAAGTGCGTATATTCCTATTTCCCTTATTTGCGTATCGTTCCACTTTTATTTTTATCATGGACCCTTACTTTACATACCTTACTCGGTAGCACTTCGGCTCCGCATGACAGCGCTTAGGCGCCATATATAAGCGCCAGCAGTACTTACTATGAGAGGACTTTTCGGTTGAGAGAACTATCCACCCACTATTTACCTAGCAGAATATAGTTGCAATCCATTCGTTTTACACTCTCTCATTTGCGCATATACGCGCGCACTTTCCCGCGCTTCGCGCAGCACACGCGCGTGTTCCCGCGCCTTTATGCCTTGCGCGCACCTGCGCTTTCTCGCACCCTGCATTGGCCGACCAGTAGCGCCTTCAGCGCATACAACTAGATCCTTGCTGCACTCGCTTCCCCTTTAGGGTCGAACGCACTTGTCATCTCAGGTATAGCAGACTAGGCAACGCGCGACCTACAACAATTATAGATACAGTCAGGAGCTTTGTTCGTGCCTCGCTGTGTTGTAGTTTCTACAACGGTATGTTCCAGCATATCTGCATCTTGCGGCCAAACAAATCGAACATCATTGGAAGCAAGCCAGGGTTTTGACAGATGCACGACGTCATCCACCATGATCTATGGGCAGCGATGTTGGACTGCTGGCGCATGGAAGTATCGACCCGTAACTCTCAGTGGACGTCACTGGACAAGTTTGCAGAGTCGGACCCAAAATGGGATGATATTGTTGAGATATCTATGGTGATTGTTAGTAAGTATGTTGCAGGTGGGGATATGCTACGAAAGGCATGTAGGGCACCTTCTGATCAGCGCGATCAAGTATTTGAAAACCAGATGTTGCGAAACCGAGATGAGCTGCTCTATATTGATTTATGTGATGCCATGAATGCCGGTGATGTTGGACGTGTCGAAGCTTCGTTCTTGCCATGGATATATATATTCAAAGCTGTTGGCAAGCATAAATATGCAGTACAAATGAGCCACTTCTGTGCTCACCTGCAATATGGTTATCCAGAGGGCTTGCGGTATGTAGTTCACTTGCATCCCCATCGAGTTGGCTGCTAAACAGTCGGTCAGAAAAATCATTCGCCTAAACATGCTGTGCAATCCGACAGGCAAGGCGCATGCTTTTCGTGCTGTTGATTGGCTGGTCAAACAAAACAATCTGTACACCAAAGTCATTTATTCTGGAACAGGTCCAAACCACACCATTGATCACATCATTAACGAGTCACCTCTGATTGAGGTCTACCGGAACTGCCATGTTACAATCGAAAACGCATTTCATCTTTCACAGCGTACTATCCGACATGCCCCGCCCAACATGACCAAGACCATTCAAAAACTTATCCATCGAATGATCGCGTCATCTCCGCATCGGTTCACTGCAGGACGGACCGCCAGATATTGCATCGATGACAAGCTTGCTGATGGTGTTGTGCTGCTGCAGAAGGGGGAAGGTTTATTGCCTAGAAATGAAGATAATGAGGCTGTTCAGATTGAAGCGGACGATTTGTGGGAGAATTAACTCACATTCCTGGTGGTATGATATTTTCTGTGTTTGTGTTGTCTTGCCGGAGCATAGGACATTTACGATTAGAGGCTGTATTCCACAAATGTCACTGACCTCAAATTTAGCCAAGCGCAGCAAAACTCACCGATGTGTCCCACTTGCCCACAACGGCTGCATCGTGTAGTACGTGGTTTCTTCACTGGGTTGCTTTGAATCGGGGGTACTATGCGTGTTGAACTGGTATTTGTGAGTGGACGCTCAAGTGGGCGGGTCGTGAATAAGGAGGTAGGGGGATAGTTTGTTTGAAGGATAGCAAGGACTTTTGCTCCAAACCTATCCGCATAGCGCCAATCTGTCTGTGCTTTGAGTGAAATGATATCAGTGATTTTCGAGTGATGCGCAAGATCAACGATTCGATCTAGAATGGGGTCCGCGAGAATCAGTTGTGCCCCAAAGAGATCATCCTCTCCCATGCCACATTCTAACATTTCCTGCATGCGCCAATCCTCCAATGCTTGTTGGAATGACAACTCTTTTGCAGTCATTGAGTATGGTTTGATTTTAAATTTCGCCTTTGCTCTTGTGTGCTTTGGTGGTGGTATACTGGGAATAAATGGAGCAAATGCGGCAGGATGACAAGTGTCACAACAATGTATAGTCTGTTGTGGTGCGCAGCGTTGACAACAGTCAATTGAGCCAAAATCTTCTGAAATTAATATTGCTATGTAAGCTCCAATCTATTATACATATATTGCAATGAACTCACGTCTCGGGTTACCAAAATACTCATCAATGACTGCTCGTCGACATATCCCATGAGTGTTTGCATTGATGTATGTGTCCATCGCATTTTCTAAGTAGTCATTCTGTGTTGAACCGCAGGGGATGTGCCGACCAGGAGCAGCTTGTATTGGACATGGTGAGTCATTTTGGGATTCATTTTGAGGAGACACGTCTTGATCATGATCATCACCGATGGCATCTAGCATCGTGGTATTGCCTGTGTCATCCTTCTCGCCTCTTTTCCTTTTTTTTGATTTCTCGCGATCCAGATACTTGGGCTCTATGAAATAAATTCCAACACCATCCAAGGTAGGATCACGGACGCCACGCCCAATACGCTGCACAAGGGAGCAGAGGGACTTTGTATATCGCCACTGAATGACCAACTTAATTCCACGTAAGTCGAGACCCTGCATAAAGTTGTTAAGTCTGAGTATTCTCACTAGTTCATCAATCACACACCATTCCCCGCTGCATCAGTACAACAGATCCCCCATATTTTCCCTGTCCGTAAGTTTTCAATCGCCTCTTGTCTAAATTTTGCACTCATTCCAGAGTGAAACCAGACTATTTTATCGCGATACCTCTCTGTGACATAGGAGTGCAGAAATTGAGCCACTGACTCGGTCTCCTTTCTCGAGTTTGCAAAGACCATAAACAAGTCCTGTTCAGCATTAGGATCCAATCGAAGGACGCAAAGTAAGTCCCATTTTGTATTTACGGGGTACTTCATCTCCTCATCATGGAGGTAGATGTTTGGTCGGTCATTTGAATGGATGATTTCGACGGCATCACTTCGAATTTGGAGTTTCCTCTTCACATCCTCCAGGATGTGAGGAGGCATTGTAGTGGACGTGATATGAAATGGTATGTGCGCTGGGAGTATCCACCTGAGATTCCCTATGTCTCCATACTCAGGATGGAATGAGTCACCCCACTCGCTGATGCAGTGAGACTCGTCGAATGTAATTGCAAACACTTTCTCAATGAACTTCTTGTTTTCCCAGAGTCTTTTGAATTGAGCGTTGTTTTGAATGTGTTCTGGACTGGTTATTATGACTTGATACTTAAGGGACTCGATTTCCTACATCATCATAATGTCATCCAGTTTTCCAATTCAAAGTGCGTCACTTACCCGGTAAGCATCTTCTGTTGCTGTGGACATTGTCAAGTTAATGGCATTTATTCCAATTTCTTTCAACTCATTGTAGTTCTTATCTCCTAGGATGTTAAGCAGTGTGATGAGGACCATAATCCCATTGCCGTTGAAGAGCAATGGCAGCCAGAAGTTGAGTGTTTTCCCAGAACCGGTTGCAGAGATTGTGATCACATCTCGTTGCTCTAGCTGACCGAGAGCAGATTTCACTTGCCAAAGGCATGGCTTATATCCAAAGACTTGTTCTGCAGTCTGTTGGATCCTCTCTATAGACGGAATACCATAGTGAGGACGAGCCATTTTGAAGATGCACAAAGCCTCCCGTAATTACAAGAGATATGAAAGATCGTCTAATTTAGGTAAGTAATGTCACTGAGATGGACCGATTGATGCCGTTCAACCGGGAGCGGGTCTGACTTTTTTGGCTGACTGACGGTCGTACAAACAAGGTCAACTTTCGCGCCACCATAAGTTTTGCCAGTCAGCGATGGGTGTTCAGCCCAACATAAGGTTTAAGTTTAAGTAAGCAACAAATCACGTGAATGCCCTGGGAATTGGCTGAAAACACCCATCGGAGCAGGTAGGAGTCTGGGTGGGCTCCAGTTGAAGGGCGAGGCTTGACTACAGGGATGAAAAGGCAGTTTGAGAGAATGGGGAAACTCTGCAGTAAGACCTGGGTGCAAGGTATACACTCGACCCGTAGGACAGCTACTGAGAGGGAGAACCTCGGAATATGGGCAAGGGACTCTCTTGCAACGAGGGAGGGTGCTCTAAGGCGTGGTGCGCGTTATGGTTTATACACGCAGGTCATCGTGAGCGCGGATACGCAATAAATCCAATTGTTTATTTGGTACTTTTAGAATCTATCTATGGCTAAGGAGTGGGGAGTGCACGAAGTGTGTGAACTAAAAGTCCAGTAAGGTCTCTATATACTGTATCTATAAGCGCGAAGGCATGCAGTACCAAGCCGAATAGCGTGTGGTCCCGAGTAATTAGTATGTATGTAACTATATGTAAGGCGCGCGCTCGGGTCCAAAGTGGACGCTTTCGTAGCGATTGAGATAACTTACCAGTAAATCAGCAAGGACAAGGGGTGGATGGGTGTGTGGAGATAGGTGCGAGGCACGCGAGCGTGCTGGACATGGTGATTCGAGCATTGGAGTTTGAGCCTGTAGGACCTCAAAATCAATAGGTAGACGCGATGTTCCTGTTACAGTATGCTCAGGCCCCTTTCGTTTTTCTTCTCTTTGTCATTGTATTACATCACAATCGCTTACTGCCGTTGCTAGATGACCGATGTTTCCCTTTCTTGGGTTGTTTACTTTTCTTCGCGCATACATACTTAATTAGGCGGTTACTCTTTGTCTTAATACCTGCCCTAAATCTCTCCTAGGATTCCTTATAAATACACGCTTTCGTACCATGTAGTTCTTTACTTTAATCTTACTGGGTTTTACTTGATACCTGATTTCCTTCGTCTAAGCCCTCCAAGCTTAGCCGTCTGAACCGATCTCTGACTTAGAGCACTCCTCTTTGTCAGTCTGAACATTTGATCCTAACTTCGAGTATTCCTCGTTGTTAGACTGATACCTTCGCAAGTCGACTTCATTGTCATTGCGTCGGCCCGACTTCGACTCAACCACGAAAGTTCTCTTTTGAGCTTAGGTTGTTAGAACCCATCCCAGTTCGTAACAAAAGATTAAAGTCCTTATCTGACCGTCGCCATCTGCGACGCCCCTTATTGATACCAGTTCAAGACGAGCTCTTGGCAGAGAACGTTCTGGTGGGAAAGAGATCCTACCCAGCCAGATCCTGATCCAGAAGAACCGGATACTCCGGAAGAAGAATTTCACGCGGCCCCCGAGTCGGCTATCACCGAACCCCGCCTGATCCCCACTGATATCGAAGACAGTTCGAGTTCCACCTCAACTTCCTCTTCAGACGAATTCCCAGAAGAAAGACCCCCTCGACAGCTATCTGCTCATCCCAGCCTCAGAATGTCTCACGCAACTAAAGAAGCTGAGCTTCGTGCCGGAGCCCCAGTTGCCTTCGATGGTAATATTAGGAAAGCCTCGCGCTGGCTGCACTCTGTAAAAGCATACTTCACCGTTAACGCCGCAATCTATTCTACCGATGAAAAGAAGGTAGTTACCCGCCCTTGCCTATATGACGGAAGGCACGGCCTCGTCCTGGTCCGATACCTTCTACCAACTATGCGAAGGGAGATCGTCCAAGTATGGAACTTGGGTCGACTTTGAGAAAGAATTTCGGGAAATGTTTATCCCCGCTGATGCGAGTATAGTCGCACTTAACAAGATTCAGAAGCTTAAACAGCTTGGAAGAAGCCTCTCGTCCTACGTCGCCGAGTTCCGCGCGCTCGTAGCAGTAGCCAACGTCAAGGAGTCGCACGTCCTCATCCATATGTTCAACTTGGGACTGAACGACGATCTCGTAAACGCCGTCCACCTTATGGGAGAGATCCCTACCGATTTCGACAAGTATGTCACCGCCATCATCAAAATTGATAGCAACATGAAACGCGGTAAAAACCACCATCGCCCTCACCCGCGCTAATCGACACCCCAACTATCGCCCCCAACCTAAGAAGAAGGATGATGACGCGATGGACGTAGATCGTCTCGACGAAGAAGAACGCGCCGATTGCATGGCTAAAGGCCTGTGCTTCGTGTGCAAGAAGCGTGGCCATCGTGCCAATAGTTGCCCCGATAAGAAGAAGAAGAAGGTCCCAGTTAGGCAAGAGAAGATCGAAGAAGAAGATGATGAAACAGAGAACCGTCGCCTTGCGGAGGATTTTTGATGTGGAAGACTGGTACGACGTCAGTATCTTCCAATGTAACAGTAAGACTTGTACAGGCTATTGGAGAACGAAAGGAACTGCGTGTTCCGATGACTCTTATTTCCAAAACTCGTCTGAAAACCGTCGAAACTACCGCCGTTGTCGACTCTGGAGCAGCGGGAACCTTTATCTCCGAAGATTTCATTAAACTCCATAAAATCCGAACCCATCGACTCTCCAAACCCTTCAAAGTAACCACCGCCGACGGAAGTTTAACCAAAGGTGGCCCGATTACGCATTACTGCGTACTAACCGTGAAAATAGACGATTGTGCCATGCTTGGCAAGTTCAACGTCACCCGCCTCGGAAAGCGCGATCAGATCCTATTAGGGATCCCATGGTTACGGGCTATGGACCCCATCATCCGATGGAAGGCTGGAACGCTTTCTTTACCCAGGACTCCGAAGTCCGACCTGATTGAAGAAGATGTCGATAGCGAACGAAAGAAGAACGGATTACCCCCCCTTTTTCAGAAAAAGCCAAAGTACGAACACTCCCAGCTTAGGAAGTCAGTGAAACCTGAATGCGTTGACTCCACGGTTCCGACGAAAGTTGAACTAGTGTCACCTGAACGTATTGACTCCACGACTTACCCTCCTGCGTCTATTGAGGAGATTCCTGACGAGGAGATGACGGTTCCGGAAGAGACTGCCCCCGTCTTCGATACAAAAGAAGATATATGGGGAAATTACGAACCTATGGTAACCGACATCACTACCTATCGGTTGCAGGATGAAGATGTTCTTATCGAGTACTCGGAAGATGGAACGGAGATGCGTCTTATCGAAAACGTTTCTTTTGATTCCCCTCTTACTAAAGACGGTACCTCCAAGGTCGAAATGAAATTTAGCAACAAAGCCCAGCAGTTCGCCATTGCCGGAGCACACAGCGAGGTAGAACAGAAGAAGAAATCATTTGAAGAACTTGTACCCAGCTACCTTCACGATTTTCGTGATATCTTCGCTAAAGATGGTCTCAATCGGCTCCCCCCTGAACGACCCGGAATTGATCACCGCATTGAAACGAAGCCCGGCTTCATCCCGAAAACGTCGAAGATTTATCCCTTATCTGAAAAGGAACGGTCAGCGGTCAAGGCATTTATCGATGAGAATAAGAAGAAAGGTTTTATCTCAGAGTCGAAATCCCCTCAAGCGAGTGGGTTCTTTTTGTTGGAAAGAAGAGCGGAGAACTCCGTCCCTGTCAAGATTACCGGTATATCAACGATTGGACCATAAAGAACTCCTACCCGCTCCCCCTCCCTCTCACGTTGATTGCTCGATTACATGACGCCAAGTACTTTACCAAGATGGACGTCCGATCTGGATATAACAACATCCGGATCCATCCTGACGATCGATGGAAGGCGGCCTTTACCACGGAATTTGGACTATTCGAACCCAACGTCATGTTTTTCGGCCTCTGCAATTCACCGGCTACGTTTCAGGCATATATGAATCGAACATTTCAGCAGGAGATTAACGAGGGATGGCTAGTAATTTACATGGACGACATCCTCATCTTTTCGAAGACGCTTGATGAACATCAGAAACGAACCAGGAGAATATTGGAGATCATCCGAAAGGAACAGTTATTCCTGAAACCCGAGAAGTGCACATTCGACGCCGAAGAAGTAGAGTATCTCGGCATGATTATCAAACCTGGCCACGTCACCATGGACCCCGCTAAACTCGATGGAATTAGAGATTGGCCCGTCCCCTCTACAGTAAAGGAAACGCGGTCCTTTTTGGGGTTCTGCAACTTTTACCGGAACTTTATTTCACACTACTCCGACCTCGCACGTCCCCTGATAGATCTCACAAAGAAAGACGCCCAATTCTTGTGGACTGACGCGTGTAACGAATCGTTCCTGACTCTGAAAGACTGTTTCCTTCGTCAACCGGTGCTTCGTAATCCTGATCCCACTCGTCAATTCGCAGTTGCGACTGACGCCTCTCTCGTGGCTACCGGAGCGGTACTCCTTCAGACCGACGATAATGGACAGTATCATCCATGCGGTTATCTGTCCCAATCCTTGAACCCAGCTGAACGAAATTATCAGATCTTTGATAGGGAACTGCTCGCTGTCATCCGTGCACTCACTGAATGGCGTCATTACCTAGAAGGAAACCCACACCCGGTTATCGTATTCACCGATCATAAGAACCTGCTTTATTTTCGTACTGCCCAGAAATTAACCCGTCGCCAAGCACGTTGGCAGTTGGTTCTTTCCTTGTTTGATATTGAACTTCACCATGTACCAGGAACGAAACTAGCCGCCCCCGATGCGTTATCTCGCAGGCCCGATCACCATCCCACAGATGCGGATAATGCAGATGTCACCCTGCTTCCTGATACCATGTTTGTACGTCTTCTCGACGACTCCCTGCGTGATGCTCTCTCTGCAAACAACCCCTCCTCTGATCCTATATTCTCTACCGCTTCCGACGCCTTGAACGGCCTTTGCCTCCCCCCTATGAAGTCGGCGTTGTCCGACTGGAAAATTGTTGACAACATCCTGTATTATAAGGATCGCGCCTATGTCTCCCCCAACGCTCGTCATGACCTACTCCGACGTCTCCACGACCACCCTACTGCGGGCCATCCTGGCCGTTTCAAAACCGAAGAACTCGTTAAACGCGATTATTGGTGGCCTGGCCTTGGCGCCTATGTGCGTAAATACGTCGACGGCTGCTCTCTTTGTCAGCAGATGAAAGCTGACACCCACCCGGTGACCCCTCCCCTTGTCCCTATCCCCTCCACTGCGACCGTACCCTTCACTTCCTTATCAGTCGATCTTATCACGGATCTCCCTCCTTCTGGTGGATTTGATTCTATTATGGTCGTGGTCGACCACGGCCTTACGAAGGGGGTAATTATTACTCCCTGCCAAAAAACAATCACCTCGGAAGGCGTAGCAAAACTTTTCTTCAAACACGTCTACCGAAGATTTGGACTCTATGACAAGATAATTTCCGACCGAGGTCCTCAGTTTATCTCTAAATTCTCGAAAGCTCTAGCCAAACTCCTCGATTACACCATTGCACCCTCTACCGCTTATCATCCGCAAACTGATGGACAAACTGAACGACTCAATCAGGAACTAGAGACGTATCTACGGATCTATTGCCGAACCAACCCTGAAACATGGGTCGAACACCTTCCCCTCGCCGAATTCGTCCATAACCATAGAAAACACGATTCCCGTAACGCCTCGCCATTCTATCTTATGATGGGATACAACCCAAGATCGCTACCCCATACCCTAGCATCGTCAACCGTTCCAGCAGCCGAGGAACGCGTGAGACTTCTGCAGAAGGCTCGAGAAGAAGCCATAGCTTGCCACAACATCGCTATGCAACGAATGGCAGAACGGTCTCACGGAGTAAAGTACACGCCTTGGAAGGTCGGCGATAAGGTTTGGTTATCAGCAAAGAATTTGATCGTCCCGATACCAAAGAAGAAGCTCGGACCGAAAAGATACGGACCCTTCCCGATCAAAGCCGTACTCAGCCCGATCACGTTCACACTCCAGCTCCCAGAACAATGGCGAATCCATCCCACGTTCCATGCTTCGGAGCTATCATCCTATCGCGAAACTGACGTACACGGTCCGAACTTCCAGGAACCACCACCTGACATTATCAACAAGGAAGAAGAATACGAAGTCGAAGCTATTCTTGCCCACAAAGGAACGGGTAAACGAAGACGCTATCTCGTATCTTGGGTCGGTTACTCATCGGCCAGTAACGAGTGGATCCCAGAAGAGAATCTTGGTAACGCCTCTGAGATAACGAAAGCGTATAAGAAGAGGCATAAGCTCGCCTAAACCCCTTCAATGTACTCCGGTGACATCGTTTGGCAACTCCCTGACTATCTTCGCCTTATCAAGTTTATCGCCCTCGAATTTCTCGCTCTCACCAATAACTTCATTATGAGCTCCTCCTCCGACATCACTTCTGACCTCGCATCCGCCTTCGTCTCACTCGACTCCTACCTTGATACCGTTACTAAGACCCTCGACTCTACCGACCTCATTAACCAGGAAGTCCGTAACACCGAGAACGCCTCCCCCCTTTCCAACGCTTCCACCGACTACTTCGCCATCTTGGAAGAAGTAGAGAATCAGACCCTTATCGAGTCAGCGTGCCTTGACATCCAGTATTCCAAAGACATCGACGAACGCCTCGCCCAGCATGACGCTACGGCCGTCGGGCTCCTCATCAACATCGTCCGAGCCGCCGAGCTCGTTGAACGAACCGCTCGAATCCTCCCCAATCCCCGTCACACCAGCATCCTCCTTCATTTACAAAGGCGTATTAGGAACCTCGCTGTACGTCTTATGCCTGATGACGCTAAGACTATTATTCGTGAAGTTGTCCACGAAGTATGCGAGCGTATTATTAAGAACCCGGTCTTGCGTCCCCACTCCCCTGATACACCTCTTCCTGTACCTCCGCCAGTTGAAAGCGTTGCTTCCGCTTCATCTGAGGATATTACTCCTGGCTTACGCACTATGTCTCTTTCGACGATGGCTGCATTGCAAGTGTTGCAGGAAACAGCTCCTCCACTTAATGAACCAGCGCACCCCCTCCGACGAACGCACCGTAGACGCTCTTCAGGGACAACCCGAAGGTCAAGAGTTGCACGTGCCTCCGCTCCTTCCCCTCCCGACCTTACCAATCGTAATCGCGAACGTTCTGCGTCCCCGACGCCCTCCACCGCATCCCGCGTCACCATCGTAACCACCGACCCTGACAACAATTTTGTTTGTCGTAATTGTCGCACCCCCGGACATCGTCACAAGCACTGCCCTAAGTACCACTGCCGCGTCTGTCGTGTTTACGCACCAGGCCATTTCTCCGTATTCTGCAAACAGCTTAAAGGTGAAGCTGTCCTCCCCATCGACTGGAAGGATCCAGAATTCTATAGCGCCCTCGCTCGTTGGGAAGCTGACAGAGATGCTGCGGACCTTTGTATTACTGAGGAGCAAGACGCTCTCCTTCATCGTGACTATGACTGTGACCATACTCTTTATGACAATACTGATTGATGAAGTCGGTGACTTCACGATAAAACGGGGTAATGTTACAGTATGCTCAGGCCCCTTTCGTTTTTCTTCTCTTTGTCATTGTATTACATCACAATCGCTTACTGCCGTTGCTAGATGACCGATGTTTCCCTTTCTTGGGTTGTTTACTTTTCTTCGCGCATACATACTTAATTAGGCGGTTACTCTTTGTCTTAATACCTGCCCTAAATCTCTCCTAGGATTCCTTATAAATACACGCTTTCGTACCATGTAGTTCTTTACTTTAATCTTACTGGGTTTTACTTGATACCTGATTTCCTTCGTCTAAGCCCTCCAAGCTTAGCCGTCTGAACCGATCTCTGACTTAGAGCACTCCTCTTTGTCAGTCTGAACATTTGATCCTAACTTCGAGTATTCCTCGTTGTTAGACTGATACCTTCGCAAGTCGACTTCATTGTCATTGCGTCGGCCCGACTTCGACTCAACCACGAAAGTTCTCTTTTGAGCTTAGGTTGTTAGAACCCATCCCAGTTCGTAACAGTTCCTTACAACGGTGCGGGGGTTTTAGTAGCAACTGCAGGTCTCACAGTGCACAATGAGCATCGTCAACGCTGGGTGGCTTCCTCAGCTCAAAACTGAAATTTCGAGTTGTCCCATCAGGATCAGGATCAAGATCTTGGTCTTCATCATTCCCATCATCATCTTCACTCTCAGCATTGATGTCGTCACTCTCAAATGCAGGTAGTGCTTCTTCATTTGTCTTGTGGAAATGACAGAAATCCATCAGAGGTGAGTCTGGGATCTCTTCAAGAAGATACTGTGTCTGATCTTTTTCCTGCCAATGTACACCTCGGATAGCAATAAAGTCATCCTCATCCTCGACTTCCTCACACAGCACTGAGCATGGCTGAGATTTTCTCAAGAAAGGATTGTTTTGGCAAGCTCCAGACTCCCCTGCCTCTCGAACAAGCTCTACAGGTGTTGGGACTGCTGGAATATTGTTCTTATGCTGGAATAGTAAGGTTTTTGTCTCGGACCATTCAAATGTAATCACTCAACTGATTGCACCACATTAGAACTATGCAAAGTAAGCTGTTTATCCACTACTAGCCTGAAAATTGGTGTAACATCTGCCCACAAGGCTTGTCTTCCTGCACCATGAGCATGTTCTCCTAGTGGGGTGCCATACCAATGCTCAAAGCTACTGATGGCAAGGTGAGTGTCATTGGATGGGACACCATGTTCTTGCACTGATCTGGGGCACACCTATTTCAAGTCAACATCTAATTTTAAGGACATCACAATGTTCACAACTCCGGACTCACATTCTCTGTATTACTGACATATGCTTTCAGTTTTTTGACCGAGTATTTGAGGCCCATATACTGTGAGCACATTTCCATCATCCCATTGTGCCATCTGCTGCCGGTGCCGGCCTGTCAAGTTGTGCCGGCGCACACTAACATGCGGAGTTGCGGTATCTCATTCACAATACTATTCTCAATTCCAGTATTTTTTTAATAACTATCTCATTTTTTCACACAGCGCAGTTCTGAAACTGCTGTTTTGACCACCTTCACGCTGTTCGTCTGATTGCAATACAGAATATTTCTACATCCCGTCATTGAATTGTAATTGATTTTTCAAGGCATTGTCACGATAAAGTCACTTAAGTCACGTGAGGTTTGTTGGTTTCGCAAGGCATCTACCTTACTATGCAACAGCATCAAGCTCTCCTTGTACTATTACATAAACATATTCGAGCACGTGAATTACCCATTCAGAATTAGCTCAAAAATCCCCAAGTTGCAGCACTTAAGCTAGCACATACAAAGCCTTCCACGAGCCTACAATGGGCTAACATGTCTTCAACTCTTTCGTGGTAGACCGCACAGCATACATTATCACAGTCATGCACAACTTTGACTTTCCCTCGCTGAAGGAGGTCAAAATCAATGTGCATACTTTGTGCAGGCCAGGGTGACCTGCCAGTGCTTTCATGTGCACTTCAATATTAATGTGTAAAGCATGTCAGATCCTTGAATGTGTCGACATCGACATCACCTGTGTTGGATTACTTTTTCAGGAGCACTATGATAAAGCAACTCATCTACTCCAATCAGACAGTTCTTTTATTTCAGGCAACTGCCAGCTGTCCTGCAGCTCCTTTTTCACATCATTGCAGCCATCTTGACAATGGCTTTCTTTTTAAAACCATGTCCAGTTGGCTACACATCCGCTTGTTGGAATTAATGGACCTCCATTTTCATTCACCTGATGTTACATTTTGCAGATTATTCACAGCACTCTGTTTATGTCCCTGCTTGCAAACACTGCAAATATTTGTTGATGCTGTATATATCAATATTGATTCCACAACTGAGTCATTTGAACACACCTCCCTACAAGCATTGGATCTGAACTCCCCTGACATAGTGGATGCCAAAGCTGTTGCTCACACCATCATCTCCATGAATCAATGATCCCATGTGTCCACCAAGTTAATCAAGTGTACGCCAGGAGTTCAACACACATTTCAGATCTTTTGATTACTCTTCCATTCTCAGCCATGAAATCACAGGAGCATCTTTGCAGTCCTAAGTATGGGGCACAGGTACATCACTGTATGCGCTTATGCCTTGAGTAGTGAGTGCTCAGACTAGTGACTATGATAATGGCTGTCTGAAGACCTCCTAGCAGTTAACACAAATGGGTGGTGCACAAATCAGCACAACAAGACATAGCACACATATGCAGGAACACTTTAAATAGCTCAACCTTTGAAACCTCTGCAAGGCAGTGCCTAGTTTCCAAGTTGGCTTAACGATTGTCCACTTCTGGTATGAATCCTCTGAGTTTACATTCGCAAGTTTTACCTTGTGAACATTATGAGAAAAAGGCTTTGAGAAAAAGATCCACCGACTTACTTTATTGTCATTGCTTGGAATGGAGAACACCAGTTTCTTGTCCCCAAGAGTGAAGCTAATTGTTAAAGACTGTGGCACGCCAGGTGCATACAATCTCTCAGAGGGGTGAGTATGACTGACTCAGAAGGGCTTTGGCCTCAGCTCGTACGCTGTGCCCCTCACCTGAGTACGGTGCCCTTAATTTCGGATAAAGTCCAATAAGGTCCTAACGAAGTCTGGAGGACTTCGGAGGCAGACAACTCTGGTGGAGCATCCGAAGGACTTCCAGATGAGCGCAGGAACCGTCCGGATGAGTGCGGGAAACTTCCGGACGAGTATAGGAAACTCGGATGGAGTTCCGTCTACTTGATAGGAAGTAGAATCAGTGCGCGTATCAATCCTTGGTGAAGGCATAGGGTGGAAATACTGCAATGGACACAGTCCAAGGCAGGAAGAGTGGTCCGGAGTTCCGGATAGGGGTTCCGGAGCGGACGCAGATGCAGACGGATATAGACTACCCTTAGGTAGAGACGGAGTTGGATAAGGATCGGAAGGAGTGTGAGTATCGAAAAGACAAGACTTTGACCTAAGGATGCAATCCTTTAGGCTTAAGATAGCATCTGGAAATGGATGAAGTCTGGAAACGCGGAAGAGCGGAGCTCTGGCCTAGGGAATCAATCCCTAGGCCCAAAGGATAGAGAAGGGGTCCTTACAACACTAATGTGCGAGGACAAGAATGCTGCAAGACTGTAATATTCGAACTGAGGATCTATCGAGAAGTACAAGAGTTTATATACTGTAGGTAGCTAACGGAATAGTCAGAGGCAGTGTCCGAGGCTATGTACACTAGCGCAGTCAAAGGATAACGGATCAGTAAGCATAACGGATAAGTAACAACCGAGTACCGGTAATGGACAAGTAGCGAAGATATTGGGTAAGTATAGAACCGGTTATCCGAAAGGTAGAGAATACCGAATAACGGAATAAGGCTGTGTCAATGCTATATGGACAGGTAATGAATAAGAAAGCTTATCGTATTGGATCTGGAGCGGATAGGCATATCGGATCGGACGGATGAGCGGTAGTTGATAGTTGGACAACTGCGATAGTGGATGAGACTGGAACTGGTTATGGATGAAGTCTAGGATCCTAATCTAAGGATTAGTCCATAATCCGACTATATGATAGGTCCAGAATCTGGGATATGACACTAATACTGTACATCCAAGTCATTAAATTAGTAAAAATAAGTTGCTGAGGCGTTGGATTCTCATGTATACATGTTGTTCATGCCTGGAATGAGATTGAGGAGGAACACTTCCCTGGTATAATGGACTGGTTCTTCTGCACTCTGTCCATGCCTGTGTCAACCAACAAGCAAATGAAAAACACAGATGCCAATCCAGCATACCTGCTTAGCAACAGCAAAGAATCCATTACCATTGTAACCCTGGTTGTTGGACTGAATGGTGTAAGAGTTCTCAGAGGACCCTGGCTCCTCTTGTTTCTTGATGAACCACTAGCATACATGATGTGTATGAGAACCAGTCACAAAGTGGGTGCAAACATGGATAGATACCTGTTGAGCCATGGTGTGATCTTTGGTGTAGCCTTAAATCTGGTTGCCTTCAGTGGTGCTGTTGCCCTTCAGATTGAGTATGAGGCCTCTGCCAATGTTTCTGATGTTATACACTCCATTGGTGAAAGAAGGTATTGTATAAGATGTACATAAGTGTGACTTTGTGAGAGTGAGGGTTTGAGTAGTAGTGTACAACTGCGGGAACTTAATAGCACGTGCAGACACAGAAAGAACAATGGATTTTGATGATTGCACAAACTATGAAAACTACTAGGTGACTCCACTATATGACAGTTGCCCGTGGGAAGGGGAAGTGAGTAAGAACTATCTACTGCTGGTCCTTATATTGTAGTGCGTGAATATACAGAATGCATAGGCAAAACTTGTAGCGATGTAAGCATGGTACATTGTATCTGTAGGTACTTGCCTTACTCATGCTGTTTGTACCATCCTTGATTTCCTTTACCTTGCGCAATACCCTTGTCACACAGACCAAACACTGGCACTTCTTGATGATGCCTTGACATGCTTTTACAACAATAAGTTTATCTTCCTTGATCTTGGTATTTGCTCAAATTTCAACCTTCCAAAGCTTCATTGCTTTCACCACTATGTACATATGATCAAGATGTATGGCACGACCAACAACTACAATACTGAGTACACTGAATGTTTACACATTGACCTCACAAAGGACGCCTATAGGGCTATTAACCACAAAGATGAGTATAGTCAAATGATGCTCTGGCTCGGAAGACAGGAGAAGATCCTATGGCACGACAACTTTGTTCAATGGCATCTCATCAGTGATCTGGTCCCACAAAAAAAAATACCACCAGACATGGATTATCATTGGGCAATCAAGATGACCAAACATCCAACTGTTAAGCAGGTTCAATTGGACCACATTGTGCAGGAGTACAGTGCCACTTTTTTTACAGCAGCATTGGCTCATTATGTTGTTGGAATCAATCAACCTGGTTTGTCTGCAGTGCAACTGGAACAAGAGGCTGCCCATATCATTATTCCCTTTGATACTGTGGCCATATTCCACAGGATCAAATTTAATGCAATCAACACTCATGGGATCCAAGACTTGAGCATCACCATGGATTCAGTCCATTGTCAACCATTGCAGAATGACAAGAGAGGGCATATGATCCCTGCACACTTTGACACAGTTTTGGTCAATGAAGGGGATGGTGGGATAACAGGCATGCATGGTGCATGCATTGAACATACTGGTTGCTAATCTGACATGATTACAAAAGGTTACCATGCTGCGCAAGTCCGAGTCATCTTCATGCTGATGAATCAAGCTTCAAATATGTTGTTCCTTACAGGAACAAAACAACCCACCCACCTTGCTTATCTGGAATGGTTCACACTGTTCCAGCAACCTGAATTACATCATGGGTTGTACAAAGTTTCCCACTTGATTCATCATGGAGAGTGTCTTTGTCATATTCCATATATTCATGCTTCTCATCTGAAGTTCCGGATGTCAGATCTGATCAGATCTGATCCACAGATCCGTACCAGATCCATTATGATAAGCTTCTTCATTCATATCCTGTTCATATAACATTAAACACTGCTTATTTCCTCCATTTAATATATCTTCCCTTCTGGTATACAGTGACTTGCAAAACTGTTACAATGTTTGGTACTTTTTCAGTGTACAAATTATGGCGCCTGTATGTGTGGAAATCACACTTTATGTTGGTGAGGAATATTGGTGAGCCATCCCCTGGCTACACGTGGACACCTGGGTCACGTGATTTGGCCCAGGGGAAGTGAAGATATGACTATTTTAAGACAAGGATACCATTGTAACAGTTTTGCAACTATTGATATGGATAGTAGGATCTCAGTCAAATAAAAGGATAGTTGCTGTTACTTGTTAATATAATTAGAGATATACATAGAAACATTATGTCTGAGTTTGAAATTAGTCCCACGCTTCTTTGTTCTCAACCATTACCACCATGAGATCTCTCTCTACCACTTAAAAGAATACCATCCTCTCTCAGCTTGATGCTGGTCATTCTATCTGCTCTATTGCCTCTACAACTGGTATCAGCACTGCTACTATCTCCAGACTTCATTCCAAGGAGCGTTCTTCCTTACAAAAGTCCACTGGTGGTCGTCCAGCCAAGCTTTCCTCTGCCAATATTCACCATGCTATCCATCTCATCTCCACTCAGAAGGCAGAAACTGATGTTCAAGTGACCAAATCTCTTTCAAATATTATCAATCAACCTCTTCATCCAAGTACCACTGGCCACTACTTCAAAAAAGCTGGAATGAAGGCTGTAGTCAAGTCCAAACACCCTCTACTGTCTGCCAAACATTGCAAAGCCCACTTAGATTTTGCCTATGCTCATAGAGATTGGACTTTGGAGGACTGGAAGTTGGTCATATGGTCTGATGAAAACAAGATTAATTGCCTAGGGTTAGATTGTCGCAAATGGGCTTGGAAAAAGTCAGGAGAGAGGCTCAGTGACAGATTGGTACAAGGAACTGTCAAGTTTGGTGGAGGTTCTTTGATGATGTGGGGCTGTATGACCTGGGAAGGAGTTGGCTATGCTGCTAATATTGATGGTAGAATGGATGGTGATCTTTACCTTCAAATTTTGAAGGATGAACTTCAGAATTCCCTGGAGTTTTATGATCTTAATCCTTCTGATGTCATCTTTCAGCAAGACAATGACCCTAAGCATACCTGCAAAAAGGTCAGGGAGTGGTTAGATGACCAGGAATTTAGGACTATGGTATGGCCTGCACAATCTCCTGACCTTAATCCCTTGGAACATCTCTGGGGTCACCTCAAAAGAAGGCTTGTAGAGCATGAGCATCCCCCTAAGGAAATGGAGGAGTTGTGGAGAAGGATTGAGGAGGAATGGAACAAGATACCAGCTGAGGTGTGTCAGAAATTGATTGAAAGTATGCCTAGGAGGATTGAGGCAGTAATTAAAGCTAAAGGAGGTTATACCAAGTACTGATTTTTGTCAATACCTTAATTATTATCAACAGTTGCAAAACCGTTACAATGGTATCTCTGTCTTAAAATAGCCATATCTTTACATCCCCTGGGCAAAATCACGTAACCCAAGTGACTATGTGTAGCCAGGGGTTGGCTCTCCAATATCTCTCACCAACATAAAGTGTGATTTCCATGCATACAGGCACAATAATGTGTACACTAAAAAAGTACCAAACATTGTAATGGTTTTGCAAGTCACTGTATCAGTTATGCTTACTTCTGGCTATGTTTACTGATCCATTAACCTGTGATGAACTTCCGGCCTATATTTGACTTGTAATAAGCATTGCTTATACATTGCGATACTTTGTGCATAGCCTTTCACTTAGTTCTATCATATATAAACTCTTGTATATGTCCTGTAGCACCCTAGTTCGAATATCATCTTAGATTGTCCTCATTCTGCTATCCAGACTCAAGTCTTATCAACTCTTGTCACCCTCCAAGACTTAAGGATTGTATCTGATAAGTCTAACATATCCGCCTCTATCTTCAGATAGTCTACACTCCACTAGTTTCTAGTCTTAGACTTGTCTAGACTAGCCTTTATACTTTCATCTAATATCTGGACATACATTCAGATAAGCATCTGATACTATTCCTTACCTCCAGATAGGAATATGATACTTTCCTTACCTTCGGATAAGTATACAATACCAATCCTTATCTTTGGATAGGAAAACGATACTTGTCTCTACATCTGGATATCATACAATAGTTGTCCAGACCTTCGGATATGCTACAATAGCCATCCAGTTTTTCAGATACAATAAGTATAGTATTCTGAAATATGGGGCTATACTCAGGAAAGGGGCACAGCATACAAGCTGAGGCCGAAGCCCTTCAGATCCAATATCATTTGAGGATGACCTTAACAGTCTTGCAAGCATTATTGACATATCTGATATTCATAGGAGCATTCATCTTATACCAAATTTTGGCGCAGTGGCACCCCATGAATGTACAAGTAGTACTGTTCTCAATTGCTGTTCCACCTTCATAAACTCATTCAGCAACAGACATGCCTATTTAACTATCATCTGAGCAGTTATAATCAATTTGGTTGAAATACCTTCAAATACAAGTAGTTTACTGAAATTCCTGAAATTCCTTGGATTTTGATGCAAGTTACTGAAATTCCCTGTATTTTGACATGAGTTCCTGAAATTACCTTGATTTCATGAAGGAGGTTTTCCCTGATGGACACAGCATGGTACATTGAACAGTGTCCTTTTTGAAAATAATATTCTAACATTCATGCTTTGAAGTTTCCATGCAGGTGTTGACACCCTTACTATCTCATCATCTGCATCCCAGATCAGTGATGCAGTGTTCAAGGATGCCATCCAAGAGTATTGACTTGAGGAGCAGGATGATGCGGAGCCTAGCGAGTTGTAAAATATGTTGACTTGTTGATTACTAGGCATTCAAATTCAATTGTTTTCGTGATTCTGTGTGCTACTACTGGTACTATGTGAAACTATATATCTGCTGGAAGCTGGCAGTAGTAGCACTACATGAACTATGTAGTGCTATATAGCTCCCTGTAGCTCCCTGTAGCAGAACTCCGAGGAACTACAGTCTACTACTGTAGTACATGGTAGCGCTACCCGATCCTATATAGAAGGGACTTGACTACCGAGCTACACGGTCTACCCTGGCTATATAGTACTATATAGTGACTGGGCTTTTTCTCGATGTGGGTCTTCAGACAGCCATCGTCACAGTCACTAGTCTGAGCGCTCACTGCTCAACTCTGATGCTGTGAGTGAGGCATATTAATATTCTCCTGCTCCATTTACTATGGGTCTTAATTGACAAAAGTCACCCAAGCCCAAGAAGTGGGGAACATAAGAGTTCATACCTATACCTGATGTAACATCAATTTCCTCCTGTTCAATAACGAATCGGAACAGAATAGCGAATACAAGTGTAGTCAGGAGTACACCTAAGAGAAATAGGCTATTGGGAACAGGCACCTATAATTACAGCTCATTACAATAGGTATATTTTTAGTGAGAGTGAGATGGGACCACACCCGTCTTCCTGCCTCTCCGACCTCCAATCCCATCCCAGTTCCTCACTAAAACCATCGCCTCATCCTTCATCAACGCAAACGCCTGCTCAATATCGCTTTCCACAGTTTGTTCGGCACCAATCACCATCCTCACACAAAACACCCCATTCAAGTCCGTCTGGGTGATCGCAATATCGCTCCGTGCTGCAAGACGAGCATGGAAAGCGCGGTTCAAAGCATTTAGTTCAGAAGTCTCAAGGTAAGCAAGGGACTTGGGCGCGATCCTGAAGACTGTCATCGCAAGGGAAGGCTTCGTGACAACAGAAAATAGGTCAGATTCGTATATGCGCTGTGCGAACCTGGCGTTCAGCCTGATGCACTGATGAGACGTGACTGTACGTCAGGACGAGTAGACGAGAACAAATAAATAAACATACGTCAGTGATGTATTTTTGGAAGCCATTCACCCCACGCGCCCGAAGGGCAAACCAGAATTTGAGGGATCGGAATCGTCTGCCAACACCAAGATGCCAGTTGCGGTAATCGATAGCGGTGCCTATACACATCCGTGAGTATTGATACAAACGACTCAACAGGAACAGAAATGTACTAGCATCACCGTGCTTCGACCGCAAAAATTCGGGCGTAACGTCTAACGCGTCGGTCAAATGCCTCCGATGCCGCACCCACAAACAGGAGCCATCGACATGTATAAGACCCCACTGCAGAATTTGTATAAATCTCCAGACTGATGCTCACGAGACAGAAACAAACAAACCTTGTGAAAATTAGTGCAGAAGGAATCTGCATAGTTATTGATGGCGGGAAGTTGGTATGCTTCGCGATATTCGGGACACACGAATGCGACGCCTGCCCATGCAGCATCGACATGCAGCCAAAGGAAAGGGTAATGTTTCGCTGGGCGTGAAAATGAGATCTAAGGAATTCCAATAATATGGTCAGCATACGCACCGACATCAGCAATCTCATCGAGCCGATCAACGGCACCGGAAGATGTTGTCCCTACTGTACCGACTGCAGAATGAGCAAAGTGAGTTTTGAGACAGCGATCCATTGCGAACATACTCAGAATGAAAGGGTGGAACCCGGCGTTCACGTCCTCTTCCAATGCCACCTTAAGTGTGTCTCCACGTAATGCAAAGTTATCCTGGGCTGTGACTTCCAGTGTGCGCACTTTGAGACCTAAAACAAGCCCAGCTTTCTTCCCAAGCGAGTGGGTTTGTGTGGTGATATAGAGCACGAGATCCTCCATCGCCACGTGAGGGTGCTCACGAATATAACGTGAACGAGCAGCAACAGTTGCGACCAACACAGAGTCAGATGCTGACGTCTAATGCATGTCGATCAGTATAAATTAGCGATGCGAAGGGATAAGAAATAGACCTGAATGACACCGCCGCCGACCTCGGAGATATTGAGAAACGCCTTGTTAAGCCCGAGTATCTGTGCGGTCCAGTCCATGACCACAGCCTCAAGCTCTGTACATGCGGGGCTCGCAGACCACTACAAAAAGTCACAAATACGGCGGGATGGTTGTGGTGGAGAGACGTACGTTGAATCCAGGGTTAGACGTACTGGACGCGTATAACTCTGCAAGAATACCCTCGAATGTGCTTGACGTAGGGAAGTACGCAAAGAACGAGGGGTGCTGCCAGTGTGTCAGGCCTGTCAGTTCAAATGAGATGAGTAAATTTATGCAATAATAGGAGTCAAGTACCAGGAATGATGTATTTTTGATAGTCGTCCGCGATGAGCTGGAAGTCCTGACCTTCAGTGGGGGCAGAGGCTGCGTTCGTGATGATGAGAAGGAAGTGCGAGGCAAAACGAAACTTGCATACATGGGAGCGCCTTCCTGAGGTACCCTGGCTCGACTTGGGATGAGACAGGCCTATCCCTTAAGGAATAATGATAGTCGCATATTCTATCAATTGCTTGGTAGCCAGCTTTGCGGAATCTGGGGTACATCAGACATGACCGAGGCTAGGATCTGACACTTGCAAAACTTACTGTTCAGCATCCATGACGATAACAAATTGTTGGTTAGGTAAGAGTAGGCTTGGAGTGGAAGAAAATATACAGGTAGTTGCAGTTCAAGCCTCTGGTTAGTATGCATTTATAGTTAGGGCATCTTGTTACTCTTGCGCAAAGTGGATAACCGGGAGCATGTACCTCCAAAGGTAACAAGCCCGATCGTTTGGGACGCCTGTGGAGCTGTGCAATGCCTCCGGGAGTAAATACTTGCCGATTCAAGCAGAAGCTGACTCGTGTCAAAGGGTCAGTTGAGTTAATGACGTCAGGAAGAGCATCAGCGGGTTTGATTGTGCTACAGAGTGCTCCGTAGTGCCCCGTAGCAAATTACGTTTCCCTGATGTCACTCAGTGTGATAAGCTTCAAGATCAAGAAGAAGACATTGAATCGAGAGCCCCGATAAGAGCGTAGTAGGCTTCAAGATCAGAAACGCCACTCGAGGCCGAATACTTGACCAGTATATATCCTTAACACGAGGGAAATAAAATTTCTAGCCAAAGGCTAATCATACTATGCAGTTGAGGGAGTTGTCCGGACCTTGAGCTGAAGTGAACTAAACATTCACCAATGTGGTTCCAGATATTAGCATCAATTATGATGCTATCATAAATTGGTCTTCAAGTGCTAAAAGTTTTTAGCCGTTGTCGTGTTAATGACATCCTTGCGGGAAAGAGCCCGATCTGCATGAACGAAAATGCAAGGTGAATTGCGCCAGAACTAGATTCAAGGGTAAGATGATGGTTTGTTGAAAAGAAAGAACTATCTTTCAGGGCTTGGGTTAGATGATGGAAAGCCTAGACAGTTGCGGCGCAACGCACTGTTCGATACTATGACGTGGTCATAATCCGGACCATAGTGTCTCAAGGGTGTCCATGACATGGAGGACATCTCGATCCTGGAATATCCGACCGTCCGACCGTCCGACCTCATCCGCGCCCGCATAGTCACACATCACATATTTGTTCCCACATGTCCTCAGCTCAGCCACCTTGCACCCATCGCCAAGGACATTACTATATTTGGACAAGCTGCTAAGAGTCTTAGACGCACCTTACATGCTTGCCTCCCTATTCCGCGCTCAATAACTGGGTAAGCAACATCAGCTCCCTATTGGCTGACCTCCAACATTCAGCACAATATTCCGATTGATTATGTCTGCATCAGGACTCAAGGGGGGCGGGTTTGTTTATTTGTTGGTATTGTAGCCAGCGGGTTTGTTTATTAATATTGTAGTTGTAGTGGCTGCCAGTGGCACGCCGAGTCATACCCAACGGGATCCCAAGATCGAAATATTCTGATGACATTGGTCCAAGGCTAGTTCGACTTTGAAAATGTCCTCGCGTACGAAATACCCTTCATGGGCCTTTCCAGACTCTTGCGAGGACTCGGAAGAGAACACAGCCACATGCCAGCGTTTCGATCTTTAGACGCTCATTGACATGTAATTCTAGCAGATGCCTTGCGGTCGCATGCGAGACAGCAGCTTGAATGGGAAAGAACTTCGGAAACTTCCTAGTTATACCCCAATGTTTCGCGAGACCATCGCAAGTCCTCATCCGGACACTTGGTGCCTCGACTCGAATCCCATTGGATACATGCGACCATGATTGGCACTGACCAGTTGCACAAACCCACATGCGAGACAGAAGACTCCTCGTCATCATCGCCCATATAGACCTTCTTATGTACGTCGACAAGGCTACATGGGATACGGATCAATGCGATTCAGGGTTCCCTATCAGGTAGATGATATCAGTGGGCTAATGATTAGTCGACAATTGGGGCGCTAACATATGCCTCAAAACTAACTTCTTTATTAGCTCCTGGAGCAGGATGATTGTTCGCCGCTGAACGGCTAAAATATTGAGTTTGCGTGGGGTCGTATTAGTCCACTTTGATATTTGACAATGGGCACTCAGCGTATGGATACCACTGATTGACAGGCAGACTACTTTTCTTGTCTTAAACATTCCGTCAGATGATAACCGCATGAACTAGTGTACCAACAGCTCGGCGCAAAATGGCAAGGTTACTTGTCGATAATAAGGGTTCAAAGGTCCAAGTGTGCCCTAGCACGTAACCACCGGGTCTGTTTTGGCGCCTAGACCAGGGTGATGATCATTGTTTGGGTGTCGAGTGGTGCGGCGTGCCAGCCTGCCTAGAACTAGTGGAAAAGATGAACCTTAGCTAGTAGCTATATCTGAGCAACCTGACTGATGCAGCGCATTTCCCAGTGATTTTCACTGATTTCATCGGAACTACTATCTACAGTGACTGCACGTTGCTCTCGGACTCCGGACACCTGAGACACCTGAGACCTGCTCGCTCTGGCATCTACTCCCGCTGGCTAGCCTCTCACTGTGTTCCCCACTGCAGTGTGCTCAGGGGGTTTGACAGAAATCGGAAAGACTAGGAATGATTCGGAAAGACTAGGCGAAATGTGGCATTGGACGGGCGCTATCAAACAGTACCACTACCATTACAATCTAAGCTGACTCCTTGTGAGCTTCAAGTATGGAACTTGAAGCTAACGGATAATGTTTCTCATAGGAAACGTTAGGATGGTATGTTGATTTTATAAGACGAAGATGCATTGTGAGCACATTGGCAAGAATCAAAGAGAACATAGAACACGACAAACTGTAATGCGCGCCACAATCGCTTTCTTCCCGCGATTATGGGCAACACACTCTCTCTCGCTCGCCTAGCATTAGCCGAATTCCTCGATAACCTCCACACCTTCCAAATTATCCAAGCGCGCATCCAGAGCTCTCCAGGACTCCCACTCCCAAACCCCAGTCGCTCTTTCTGGTGCTATCCACCCTCCCCCATTGCCACTTACGCTTCTCAGCTCCCGACGCATGCTGATTTTGTCGTTGTAGGCTCGGGTATTACTGGGACATCGGTTGTTAGGAGGCTTTTGAATAGTGCAAGTGCTGAGGGGCATGATGTTAGAGTTGTTATGTTGGAAGCGAGAGATGCATGTTCTGGGGCGACTGGGAGGTGGGTATCACATCGACTCTTTCGTAGACCAGTGGACTAACATCCTCGATAGAAACGGCGGGCATATCTCGCCGCCTCTATATCATGACTACACCTCACTCAAGCGTAATCATGGGCAAGCTGTCGCCCAAAAGATGATTAAATTGAGATTGGCGCATCTCGAGGAGTTACGGAGCGTCGCAGAGCAGGAAGGCATTCTTGCAGAATCTCAGTGGCGGGAGGTAGAATCTGTAGATGTGTTTTATCACTCGGATATGTTCGAGAAGGCAAAGACAAAAGTCCAAACATATAAAGCAGATCTTCCCTTCGATGCTGAGCACCATAAGGTGTACGAAGCAAAAGAGGCTATCGAGGTATGTTTTGCGACTCGGTCATAGAAGAAAAACTTATGTTTCGGGCCAGAAATATCGCTTAGCATCTGATACGCTCGGCTGCATATCTTCCAGCGCAGGCGCAATCCATCCATACCAATTCGTGACCAGAATCCTCGCAAAGCTTCTCTCACGATACCCCGACTGGTAAATAACCTCTTCTTTCTAACAAAACCAATCTGACCTACCAACCCACAGCTTCTCACTCTGCACCAACACACCATGCACCTCCATCTTACCTCCGACACATTCCAACCCCTACTACACACTCTCCACCCCCCGCGGTGCTATCACAACCCCACATATCATCCACGCAACCAACGGCTGGGCAGGAACTCTCCTTGAAAAGCTCCGCGGTAAAATCATCCCCTTCCGAGGTAACATGACAGCCCAACGCCCCGGACAATCTCTCCCTATACCCAATTTCAACCCCACCTCCCACCGCTCTTACGTATTCTACACCCGACCAATAGGCTTTGACTACCTCACCCAACTGCCCACAGGGGAACACGAGCTCATGCTAGGCGGCGGATTCGCACAAGACGGCGCCGAGGGATACGAAGCGATGGGAAACACGGACGATACGACGTATAGCACTCGTACCGGGGCACATCTATCCGGTGTGCTTCCTAGGTATTTTGGAGAGGATAATTGGGGGAGAGAAGGGGTGCCTATGGAGGGGGGGGAGGGGGAGTGGGCGGAGGGACGCGTCAAGGCGTTGTGGAGTGGGATCTTGGGTGTTTCGGTGGATTGGACACCTTGGGTTGGCCGTTTACCGCGTGTAATATCTGGAAGGAGTGAGCCGCCGTTGAGTTCAGCTGTGAAAAGTGAGAAAGGAGAGGGGGTGCATGTTAGTGCTGCGCCGGGGGAATGGATTGCAGCGGGGTATTCGGGAGAGGGGATGGTGCATGCATGGTTGAGCGGGAAGGCCTTGGCAGATATGGTGTTGGGACGGGAAGTGGAGGGCAAGCTTGGGGAGTGGTTCCCGGATATTATGAGAGTTAGTGAAAAAAGGTGGAAAAAGGCAAAGGCGGAAAATTTACTGGATGACTTGGATGATTAGCGTGTAGTCATGCATGTGTCTTTTGAGAATATCTGAGAAATTGAATTTTACGCAGGAATCCTCAAAAGACATGACACAAGAATTCAAACGTTGCAACGTTGAGATTTAGTTCTGAGTTCGAAACCCCCTTTGCATACAATTGAGTTGTGTAATCGAGATTCTTCCAATAAGCGTGAATGACCGCAACACGAAGATGGCTTCCTTGAGAATCGCTAATATGATCTATTGGATTGAGCCGGCTTGAGCGTTAGCTCGGGATGACGTGATGCCTACTTGCGAATTCGATTCGAATGAAGTACGGAATGCGAACTACGGGATGAAAAATATTAAGGAAATAATGGGTGGGCATATCTAAAGAAAGATTGTCTGCACGAGTGAGGAGTCTGAGGTCGGACGAAGTTAACGTCATAGCAGTCTGTCCGAGTGAAAAATCGTCTTGCACCACCTGATGGTGGGGTAGTCATGCATGATAGTACTGTTACTAGAGTACAGACGTCATGCATCTTGTACTGCTATCCTAGTCTGTCATTCATGCATGGTATACATCAGGCTACACTGTCCCTTGCCATGCATGGTGTCTTGGCTGCACCCCCAGTCTTGCATAGTAGTGTCTTGCCGTCATGCATGATAGCCGCCGCCTTGCATAGTGTCTTGCCATGCATGACAGCCGCTGCCTTGCATGATACCCGCAGTGTTACCCCATGCATGACAATCATGGCACCATACATGACAGCCGCAGTCTTGCATTGCGTCTTGCCATGCACGACAGCCGCTGCCTTGCATGATAGTTGCCTCCCACGGTGACCGACACCCATACCACACTGAGAATAGCAGGCCAAAATGCATCATAGTAGATAAAACGTGACTACTGTACAAGCATGTATCTCAAAAATCAAACAGTGAATGTTGCTGTGTCGATGCTTGTTGCTGCTGGGAGGGTAGGTGTCGTCCACAATGCCTGAAATTGAGCCGATAAAGCCCTGCGCAGCGATGCCTGGCGTTCGGCATAGGCCTTCAAACCTTCCCTCAAGCAGTCATCCAAGTGTTCTGAATTGCGGCCTTGTCTTTGACACCACCACCAGTCTGCCTGCCAGTCCAGGAATGCAATGACCCGCCGTTGCTCCTCCTTCAGCAAATCGACCTCCTCCTCCCATCGCATCGCGCACGCGTGCGCCTTGCACCATTCGATACGAAGGGCTAACCATAAGCATGTCTGTCAGTGCAAGCAAATTGAAAAATATTAGGCCTTACCATCATGTAGGCCAACACTGGCGTCCTCTGCCACCCCCGGTGTCTTCCAGATCCACGACAGGTGTCTTGTCCCCTCCGTCTCCTTTTCCCACATGTCCTTCAACGATTTCAGGTCCCTGTTGCGATTGAGAGGCTTGAATATATCTTGCCAGGCCGGGCCTTCATCGAGAATCTGTGCCAGAGCAGTGAGCGCCGCCCTCACAACTTCATAACGCTCAGCGGCCATGCTGACTTTGACATCGGTCTTATTGATAGTACTTCTTGCGTGGGTATTAGCTGCTTGGCTGACGATGTTGTTATCCTTGAATTTATATAGGTGTGAGCGGAGACGCAAAATATTTCGAATGTCCTTTAACGCATCATTTGCTTGGGCGTAGCGTAACATCCATTTGAAGCGATGAAGCTGAGTAGGACACTGTGTCTGGGCCAACTGCAGATGGTAGCCACAGATTAATAGCTTCGACAGCGGGTGTTGCATCCGTAGAGGAGTGTGCACAATCTTCATTGGCGCGTAGGCGAGACACGAATGGCATATAAAGCAATTGGATCTCCTGCCACCCATCAACTTTCCTGCATAATGTATTGGCATGCAGCTGGACCTTAGCGAGTTGGTGGTCGGTTGCATGGGCGCTGAGTGCTGCTATCTCATGCGATAAACGTCGTCTGTGTGCTCATTAGTTCTTTGCTTGTGAATTCACGAGCTGGTTAACTTACTGTTGATCTTCTAGGTCAATTGCGGAACTGATTAATACCGAGGGGGGGACTTCTGCATGAAGGGAGACATTTGTGCCAGACTCAAGTTCTGCGGCTTCAATACGTGCGAGTTCTAGATGAATAGCAGCCTGTGTCTCAGCTAATAAAGTCAACGGAGAGAAATTGAAACGAACAAAAACACATACATGCTACTCAGACCTTGAATGGATTTGGCTGCATGCGATCCAGTTCCCAAGCCTCTATGTCAATTCTCCATTCGGAAATATCTTGTGCTTGCAGGCAGCTTTCAAGTTCCAAAAGCTCGCGTTGATGATCAGCTTTTTGCTCCACGGCGTTTGCTAATTTTCGAGCAGTGAGTCGTCCTAAGTGCAATATTGCATCATGATTAGTAGAAAGAACAAAATGCCAACGACAATGCTTACCAAGCTGGACAACACGCTTCCAATTCCAATCACCGAAATGGTCATCGAGTGTATCACGCCGAGAGCCTGGGCCCATCTCCTTGGTGCTTGATGCGATCAGGTTAATATTAGCCCACCCGCGTTCCGGAGCTTCGCCATCAGTACGACCAACATGCCGAGAGAAATTAAAAGAAAAATCAATCTGGCATGGCTTGATGTGGGCCGGTAGATGGAATTTTGGAATAAGAAAGTTGACCTGTTTGTTGTCATGATCCAGATGAAATGCGGAAGGAAGCTTTGACATCCGCGACCACAGATGCTTGGACCATTGACACGCGATATCGTATGATATGTTGAGAACGATGACGTCGTGGTGTTTCATTGCCGAAAAAAATAGGTAATCCATATTAATGTACCTGTGCAGTGTTGTAAGGCAGTAGCGTGACAAAATAAACAATGGGGAATACATACTTCTCGCCCTTCTGTAAGTCACCAACTGCGTTGCGAAGTTTCATATTGTGCCTGGCACAATCCACCGTCCCAACACCTGTAGCGGCAAGGCCTCTAGACTTCTTTGTATCGGCCATATTCACAGTGTTGTGACTGGCGCATGTACTGCGCTATCGGTGACTGAGTTGTTTGCAACAATCGTTGACCAAAAAAAGACTTACCTCCTGGTTCCGGTCTTTATTGTCTTCTAGATATGATTTGTATGCCTTCTCCTCCACAAAATACGACCATCCCTTACTGACTCCAGGATCAACAATATCACTTGATACCAACTTCCGCTTCAGATGGAAGTTGGCATTGATACCAATGAATAAAGCATACAGCCATCTGTGTTTGGATTAGAAGGTAAAGAATTTTGAACCAATATGGAACTTACCGCTTATCAAGCGAGGCGTTCTCCCAGTTCTCCGGCAGGTTTTTTCCGGGGTGCGGACAGGCAGGGCAGAGCACTGCGCACTGTCCAGGCTCTGTTGTCACGATGCCATCTGGACAGTGTCCCTGAGCGAAACATTTGAGCAACTTGAGGATTCGCCATTTGTGCACTACTTGCAAGAATGTAGGATAACGGTCCTGTAGTTCTTGTTATCACAGTGCTTCGCAATAAGTAAATAAAATACCTTTGGCGGATCCATGCCCGTATTGTTGGATAAGCGCGCGAGGGCTTGATAGAACTCAAACGTGGAGGCTTTAGACTCAAAAGACAGTAAGTGATACTGTTCGAGCACGCCGAAAGTAGCCGCAGTTTTGGGGTCAGTAACGGTTGCTGGAAAGAGTCGAGAGTGTAGCAGTTGCTTAACGTGTGTTTGCATGGTCCCACAAGCACAGAAATCCAGTCCCACTTCATGTATTCCAGTCGAGTCGATTATTATGAAGTCGTCATTGAACGCACGGTGAGGGTTGCAGCACGTGTCTCCGATACGGTGCCCCAGCTGAATGTGTAACCCCAATGACTTGAGGGTGATTCGTTTGAAGTAGTTACCATTCCAGCGCTGCATAATAGTAAATACCGGATGTCAGCGGATCCTAAAGTATAGATCTTGGGAATCACATTACCTGAAGACGATGTAAGGGCAGACATCGGTGCCATTCCACAGTACACGAAGGGCAGTAGAGTTCCTGTAAGAAGCAATCTGCGCATCGGATGGTTGGGGCATGTTCTTGACAGTGTCGACAGACAGAATCCTCGGCGTAATCTCCGTGGCCTTCCAGGTGAATCATCTCATCCAAAAATGTGGGGCATTCCAGCTGCCATGCTGCAAGGGGGTGATCCTGGTAGGTACAGGATAAGCAAAATGTTGAGAATAAAGAACAAAACTTACCCCGGCTGTGCATTTCCTCTTTGAAGTCTCAGTCTCGACGCGAAACTCGTCAGGAATCGGCATATAGTCGAGGAAAGAGCCAGCTTGGTATATTTGCCATTGGTTAGATGCTGGTGGTGAATCCTCATTACGGAGAAGAGTCGTAGGGGGGACAGTTGTGGGAGCAACATGGGCACCAACCAGGGACTCCGTGCGTACTAAGGGCTTGCCAGATTGGAATGTGTACATGGAGGCCATGTGGATGTTGGCTGAAGGCGTGTCTGCAAGCTGCTCAGCAGTATGACGCACTAACTTCTGTTTTTTCTTGCCCATTGTGAACGCAGACAGTAAAAAACGAATGAAAAAACGAATGAATTCATCACAGTGAATAAATTTGAGACACGCCTTATCAATTGCATCACCCGACATCCAAGGATCTTGCAGTGGTGAATCAAAGAAGTGTTTGTTTGTATCTGTTGAATTTAGACGCATCCGCCAAGCCTTCCTGAGACTCACCTAGTATTACACTTGCATACACCATGACTATTACGTTGTGGGCAATGAATCTATCGCCTTCCTCTCCCACTCAGAATCAGTCGCGAGCCTCCATGGTACTACCATAAATAAGCTGCCAGACGGTAAGTGTCTTTCTCCCATCACTCCACTTCAACCCGAACACGAACATTACTTTACTAGATGACATCAAACAACCCAAGCTTGGTGTCTTCTAGTCATGCAGTCGGTAAGTTTATGATATTTTTTTTAAAATGTGCACTGACTCTCTCTAGATGCTCTTGTGACAGCACTCATGAATCTTAACATGAGTTCTGTCACTGCCCATGCACTCATTACCATCATCCAAGCAATTGCAGATGGTGGCCAGACCATTCCGTCAGCAGCCGTTCACCCTGGACAGAAAGATCACACAGCCGATTGTGATGTTGAAGACAATGCTGATGAGGGAGCTGAGGCTACTCCAGCCTCCACCACCACTCCACCGCTCTCCTCCACCACACTGGCACCCGATATCGGCAGTATTGCTGAAGCCATCGCGAAACTCTCGCTCTGCAACAATGCAGACTTAGTTGGGACCAACGCAGACTTAGTTGGGACCAACGCAGACTTAGTTGGGACCAACGCAGACTTAGTTGGGACCAACGCAGACTTAGTTGGGCTTCCGCCCAGATCAGTTTCGTATAAAGGGTTCCCATACGAGATTCCGGATCTGTCTGCTGAAGGGCCCTTCTACTGTGTGATTAAAGGCAAACGTGTTGGAGTTTTGGCCACTTGGTACGCCTTTTTTTTGGGCTCTATCTTACGCACTTAACAATCAACCAACAGGGAAGACACTTCTCCCCAAGTCACGGGGGTCAGTGGTGCTATCCATAGCCACTGTCCGTCAGTTGAAGTAGGCGTTGCACGGATCCATGCAGCCATTGAATGCAATAATTGTCAGTACTTGGGGGCGTGATATACTGTATATACAAGTCAAGTAGTTGTTCATAGTGTGTATCATCCGAGTCACGGCAATACTGAATTGGTTCTCTTGATTGAACATACGAGTGAAGGGAAGGCCAGTTGAACGAACGCAGCACTGATAAATAAATCTCCTAAGAAAGTATTCTGCGGCAGGTAAAACATACAACACGCCTACCACCATGTAATGCTGGCCTTGTCCTGCATCAGACTCTGTTTATTTCATGAATACAGTCGTTTATCTTGGTATGTTGCATGAAAAAATGTTGCTGAGCATGTATTCTTGAGTCTTGCAGTGCATACAACGAACAGGCATTCAAACTCGAATTAGGTAACTTAGCGACTCGGATGTGATCACGCATCATTCGTACTACTTACTAGTCTTTCTCTCTCTCTCAGTCTCGACATTCAACACCTCTTTCACACTCCTACCATGGCTCGGAAAAAACTGCACAAGTCCAACAAAGAACGCCAAGAAGCTGCTAAGGGATACAGAAAGGTGTATTATGAGAGGTACGTTCATGTTATTTCGAGTCGCAGTCGCTAGTGTTCATTGCATCCTCCAACAGAAACAAAGTCGCCATCTTGAAAAAGATGAAATTAAAGTATCATGATAGTACATCGAAGCATCCGCAGCATCCAAGGTATCTACGCACAACCCTTCAGAACTCCGAGTCAAACGATACAGGAGACAGCGGCGATACAGGAGCCAGCGACCTCACTACTAGATTGTATGTACTCAATCGCCATATCATTTCAAACTCACTTTGACAACAAACCTTTAGATCTGAACCGCAGATTAAATTCCATAGGCTTGTCAATGGGTCCACCCATAAGTTCTTGGATGACCTGGTGTTGCAGTATACGGGTAGCACTCGTTCCGAAGACTCACAGCGGCCTATTCTGGATGCACTTGATATCGCTCAAGAGGCCGAAGAAGCAGTTACAAGAAGTGGAGATGATGGTATGCAGTGCCGGCAAGTCATACTATTTCTTGAAGACATTCTCTTGCGTGTTTTTGAAGATGATGACATCACATCTGCACATAGTCGAGGATTTCTTAGGTATCAGTTGACATCCGATTTCATTATTATGTAGTGATACAGGTTGATAGGTGTACTATGTGTAGATTGGGTGACCGCATCAATGAGATTCAGGTTAATAGACTCAAGCGTGCCGTGTGCTGCCGTGTGTTCATGTCATTCGGCAATTGCCTTGTGGCTTGATGGAGCTGTATTGATGCTGTAAAATTTTCATTTTGTTATTTTTGCACTCAGGCGTCAAAATGTTAAATCCCCATCACGAAATTCAAAGAGAGCGAAAGGTGCGCGGCTGATCAATTTTTCACACAATTGCCTAACATATATCTCACAGATGGTTGCTAGTGAATGGACATCTAAGGAGCAGAAGGAGTGGTTAACGGCACAGCTTCCCGGGTATCAAAAGTGCTCGACTAAATCTAGCTATGCAAAGTTCTGGCCCCCCATCTATGAGCAATGGGAGCAGCAATGGCCCATATATAAAGAGCTCTGGCCAGAACTTCCCGATGAGGATGGTCTGAATGCTGTACAATCGGCAGCAAAGGGGAAGGCAGTAAAGAGGCGTCAGAAGGTGATGTCGTTAGTTAATTGTGAGCTTGAGATCTTAACCAAAAAGTAAATGAAGCAACTGCGCACCTGGATGTCGTGGCATTCGGGTAATTCCGCATCTCGCAAAGGCAGAGTGGCGCAATCTTCCACACGGGCCACTCATTTACTCAAGGACCTCCTCCAGCCTCGGGGTGCAAGAGCTCTGAGCGAGGCCGAAATGTACTCCCGACTATATTATAAAACCAATATCCGTCCAACTGTCGAAGCTGCAGTTAGTGAACGTGGCTCCACAACAAGAGGTGAAAGACTAACGATTGTACGAGAGGTCACACGTCAATGTTGGGAGCGAGAAGCCGATGAGACTATTATTGCGGACGTCAAGGCCAGGATGAAAGCAAAGAAGAAATCGAGGAAGGCGAATACTGATGCAGATGATGAAGACGCCAAGGCTCTGGAGGACGAAGATGAAGAGGAGCAATCACCAACCACCGAGGATATGCTTGAGTACGTTCTTCTCGACTATTTTTTTTGATTTGTTTGTTGAGCAACATGTCATTCAAACAGAGCGCAGGAAAACTTACCTGCTATCTTCAACACAATCCTCACGTACCTCGAGCACCAAACTGGGTTTTCGTTCTTGGTGTTAATGGGTGGGCCAGATCCCTCGAACAACAACAAAATCTCTGTCGCATCGTAAGTTTGTGAATGTCTTGTGAACAAATGGAGCGCTTACTAGTAGCAGGGTTGACGTCGGTACCACCAAGCTGGGACATTCAGCCCCGCAATTATTGCCTGACTTCAAGGAACACTTTCTTGGAACGTATCTGAAATTCCTTCAAGGTGTACAAGGTAAGTTAATCGTTACTGTCAAAAGGGCATTGCACTTACGCGACAATGATGTAGGCTATTCCTCCCCCGAACCTGAGATGAAAGGCGATGCCAAAAGAGCGGTAGCTGCGGACAATGGAGAGGCCGGGGATGGAGACCAGATGGACCTTGAAGATCAAGACGAAGTAGATGCTGACCCTTTCACAGATGAGCTGGAGGAGGAAATAGAGGTGTCGCAGAGTGAGGGGAATGTTTTGGACAGGAGGGAGGAACGTCAAGAGCAGATTCTCGATATTTATTCGCCTAACTATGCTATGCCCATGCATGACAATCCGACTCAGAAGCCTGACACCATGCATGACTCATTGCAGCCCATCAACATGCATGGCCTCCAGCAACCCATCAACATGCATGGCCTCCAGCAGCCTGAGGGTCAGGCAAATCTCGCCATGCATGATGCCAACTCATCATACTTCGCCAACTCTACCAACTTCAGCAATGATGGTCACTCTGTGGATCTCGGTCAACTGCTCAGCAATCCTCAATTGTGGACTTTTGCCCCTCCACCAATCTATGATCCACTTCAAAATTTCAACAGTTTCAACCATTTCAACCCAGTCCCTAGCTACCCCTACCCCCAGCCTATGGGCTATCCCCAGCCTTCAAACTACCAGCCTTCAAACTTCCCCCAGCCTGCGAGCTACCTCCAGCAATCCAGTGGCCATCTGAGCCATGCTTTACCACCGTCACCACCTGCCACCGACAATTCTCCTTCGTCTTCTTCAGATGGCTCACCACCACTGTCACCTATTCCCACACCGTCTCTTTCAGACGGCTTACCACCGCTGTCACCTATTCCCACTCCGTCTGTTTCAGACGGCCTACCACCGCTGCCACCTGTTCCCACACCGTCTGTTTCAGATGGTTTACCACCGCTGCCACCGCTGCCACCCGTTCCCACTCCATCTCCTTCGGTCACCTTACCACCACTGCCACCCGTGCCCACAGGCGATCCTCCCTCTGTTCCAGCAGGCCTTCCTCAGAAGGCAGCAGGTGGTAAAGCTAAACGCGCAGCTTCTACCAGCCAGCCCGAACCCACTACTCGCAAGTCCAGATGTCCACCGAAACCATCTACTTGCAACGAAACCGCTAATGCCATTGGCGCTAATGCCCTCAGTGAAATGCGGGAGAAGGAAAATACGGCCACTGTGGGGGGAAAAAAGGTCCATAAACACGGACTGGAAGCAGGTGGAGAGCCTATTGCTAAGTACTGCATACACTTCATCGGAAATAATGGCCACTGACCGTTGGTTTAGGAAAAAAAAGGTGGCTGCTATTTCCATGGCCCAGGCTTAGTGCACAGGTATCTGACTCTTCGTTTTACTTATTCTTGTCTTCTTGAAAGTGATTAGTGACGCATCTTGATAATCCCCATACCCGTATCTTCGTAGCAAACATATTCGTAATGTAATCTTGAGCAATATATTCATATCTTGTAGCATCCGAGTTGTGAATGGGGGAACTTACTAGCTTTTTGAGAGAGTCGCTATCATGCGCATACGAAGGTAAATGTTCAATAACGGGCTAGTAATAGCAGGATGACAGTAGTAAGACATGGGGGAATTAAGTAAACAAGTCTTGTGGTAGTGTTACATATATACATACAGCAGATTCGGACGATCATGCATGATTAGTAGGCCATGCATGATGCCACGCATAACCGGGCAGGAAAAACTTGAAGTACAGTAACCATGCATGGTATCAGGGTCATGCACGATATCATGCATAGTAAGGTGGCGGTAGTAGTAATACTAGTACTAGCACCCCATGCATGATACCATGCATAAAACAGTGGGAGAACAATTGTGCCGATCCACGTGAGCCATGCATGATGGTATGGTAGGTTGACCGCCGCAGTGGCAGTCATGCATGCTACCATGCATGGTCTGCTATCTGTGATTCTCATTTCTACACATCATGCATGGTGGCATGCATGGTCTATCTATGATTCTCATTACAGTACAAACATGCATGATTACATAACTACAGTACTAGTTATATCATACATGAATATGACAGCATAGCCTGCTTGCACAAAGCACCGTGAGCTGCAATTTATGCTTCTATATAGCTACCCGACCGCACAGACATTAATACTCACTGTGGATGTTGGTTGGACCATTCTGCCCACTCTGCATTTGATCGTACATATATCCACTTCCTACAAATTTAGCAGCCTTCTCCAGAGCACATAGATATGCGCCTACACGCTAAGCATGTGTGACCACTGACAGATGCACATACACCTCCGCGACCGCTGTTGGCGTTAACGCCTTTAAATTTTATCATCTTCGTCACATTGTAGGTACTGTATAGTTCTTTTCTTCTTCAGCCATCACATGCACAAGCCGTAAAAGTCACTAAACCCAACCCTACGGCTCAGAACAGTATGGCCCAAAGTACGGCGGGTATTCCTGTCCTATGGCAGTTTAGTCGGAGTTGGAAACTACCTGACATGCATCTGTGTTAATATCAAAACTACCTGACGTACATATGTCAATAATATTAATATTGTTAGTTATCATTTGGGTTGCCTGTTCCCGCTGCGATACCTCTTATCCTCCCTTGCGACGTGCATTGCCTGTTCCCGCTGTGATATTTCTCATTCTCCTTGCGATACCTGCCTGCCGCACACACTCGTTTCCCTAATATCAGTTTGTGATACCTCTCGTCCTCCCTGTGATACCTGCCTGCCTGCCACACACGCTCGTTACCATGGCCAAAGGGTGTGCTACGTCTTTCTGTGCCATCAAATCTGTCAGAGCTGCGTGCCCACACCATATGTGCAAGGTGCACTGTGTTATAAGTGGCGGATGTTCTACCCATGGCTTTCTGTCTGCTCAGTCCGAATCAGCACCCCCAGTGTCAGCCACATGTCTCACATCAACCGAAAGTGACGTTCTTGATGACTTCTTGCCCGACACCAATCCTGCCAGCGGTCTGGACCAATTGTCTCACCTGCCCGTCCCTGCCATAGGTCTTGATGGCACTGCTCACGAAGTATTGGCTGCCGAAGCACCCCCCTCAGTGTCACAACCTCCCTTACTGCTCCTAGGTTCTGCTGCCACAAGAACAACAAAGATCCTTGCTTCACACACAAGTTCTTCACAATCAGCACACCAGACCCTTGATCCTCGTCTTAGTACTCAACTTAATGATACATGGCTCACTATGCATACCGAACGTGAGATTCTCAAGACGGAGCACCAGCGTCACATGGAGATGAAGAGGACTCATGAGCAGCGCCTGAAAGGTCGCTTCATAGTCAACTACTGGGATGAGGTGCGATGCTTGAATTTTTCTTGCTGCTGTTAACAAAACCTGAATGCAGAGCGATGCTGATCCCATCTCTGTGACGGGATATGAGAAGTCTACGGTCTGCTCTTTGTCTGACCACCACGATCTCCTTCGAGCACTTAGCCCCAACCTTGGCGATGTTGAATACTATGATACGAGACTCCACAGGTGGATACTGGACAACTGGGACCATCCTCTCGAGGTCACCACTAACACCCAAGTGTTTATTCGTCGGCATGGAGTTGTATGTAAAGATCTCAGCAACTTACTGCAGAACTATCAGGACGGCCCTGCAGGTCCCCCTCATATGCGTAAGAAGATGACGAATGAGCGGTGTGCTCTACGTGAAGAGGCCAAGATCCAACGAAACAGTACTCGCAGTGAATACTACAGTTCAGATGCTGAAGCGACTGGTAGTCCATCTATTCCCTATCAACCGCAACCCTCACGTATGTCAACCCCTGGACATGTCTTCAGCACCTACAACAATTCAGATACCGAAGTGATTGGCAGCCCGTCCGGCTCTTATCAAGCCTACTCATCCTCAATGGCACCACGCTCCGCATGGCACACACCGACCTCATGTCAACCTATCATTCAAGCACCGAGTCTCCCTAGCATTGACGACGAGTCCGAGTCTGAGTCCGAGTATGAACGTCCTTCCCCACTTCCCATATATTCTAACTTGAAGAGAAACCATGATGCAGTTGATGACAGCATCCAGACACCTCCCCACAAGGTCCTCAAGCTCGACACTAGCTTCACATCAAACCGCTCTACATCGGTGACCCCAGGTTTACGCACTCCTATGGGCACAACGTGCACTCCAGCCCAAAGCAAACACGCCGCGCCATCCTCTGGTCGTTGGCCAGCATTTATGTATACTGTTGACATGTCAGAGGGATTTGTAGCGATGGAAAGCACTGAGATGAAAACAGCCTATCGCCGACTTGAGGACCGCTTTCAAGCCGTCTTCCATGTCCCATTTGTCCATTCAACTTACCATGATGCTCGGAGGCGTTGGAACCGTGCCTCTGAGCAAGGCCTACTTGACGAAGCTGAAGCAGCTGCATACACTGAGGACGGTCGTTGGAGCAAGCTGGCAGCCCATGTGCCCCTCAAATTTTAGTTTACGATTTCATGTACCTTCACACTCCCCTCGTTTTCTGTATTTCAGTATTACCTTACTCACAAACTAGTAATTGTGGCTGAAGAATAGAGTTATGCATCCGTGATAGTTTCGCCTGACTCTTTTCTTTGAACCTCAACCTTTTCTGCTGTTACTTGACTGCGTCAAAGGGGCTGTTCTCGTTCCTACCTTGTATCTGAGTGGTCCACTGTCTGTACTTATGATCTGTCCTAGGACACGTACGCAGGTCCGTATAATGCAGTGATGTACATGGATGTGCTTATTTCATATTATTATAGATGTTGCCTTTGGTTCAGATATCACACTACGACTACGAGCACAAGCCTATTGTGTATATTGACCACGGCTCCCGCATCGAGCCAAGGCATATCGTGACCGACAAGGCCCTCCACTTGCATCAAGTCCGCCCGCCCATCTCAGATGTCGACTTCCAGAACGAGGTTTCAGCGTATGGCTTGACTGGCTTTGTTGAGATTGAATCGTCACAAGACCTTCATGCAATGGGCATAATGTTTGCCATACCGAAGTACTAGTGCATAGTACGAATTATACCTTGTCAAGAGGTATGGAACCGGTAGACCTGTAATTCGCGACCGCAAAATTATGGTCGGATCTCAAGTGTGTCTCCGGTACTTATATTCTAGCGACTCGTGTTGCACACCCCACGATCGTCCACCCACTCATCCTGCTAACGACAACGATGTGCACCATCTACTATGGTCCAGTCATTAACCCACAATCAGTCACAGACTACCTTGCTCTTCCCCAATGTTTAATCTGTGTTTCTCCACAGGGCGACATCGAATGGCTCGTCGAGGATGTAGAGTATACAAAGCTCAACGATGTCCTGGCGCAGCATGATTGTGCCCTTTCTGATATCACTCTCGTTAGTTTGCAAGAAGGGGAATTCCTCATGCCCGGCTTCGTTGATACCCATACCGTCCGTCCAGCATCTCGTCAGAGCATTCATGTGTTAACCATCTTCTGTATTTCTAGCATGCGTGTCAAGTTCCTAATCTCGGCGTGTAAGTATTCTGACTCAAGTACCCATGATCTCACCTTATATACGTCTTTCAGCGGTGGGGAGATGGAGCTCCTGCAATGGCTCGACAATTACACGTTCCCGACGGAAGCTAGGTTCAAGGACGTCGGATATGCCAAACGCGCTTATCCTGATGTCGTACGACGCATAGTCAATTCGGGTGTAAGCGATCCGTCTAACATTCATTTCCTCAATTATCATGTTTGACGCTGAAATAGACAACGACATGCTGTTATTACGGTAGCTTGCATTTAGAAGCGACTAAGGTTCTAGCCAGTCTTGTCCACGCCGCAGGTAAGTTTACCCTTGTCGCATCCGAACGAGTAGCTGAGACCATGGAATAGGTCAAAGGGTGTTTGTCGGGGTATGTATCCTTCTGGAAAGGTACACCAAATTCTGATCGCTTGATTTGCACCTCAGAAATGCAACATGAATTGGAATTGTCCACCTAACTACATCGAGCCGTCTGTCAAAGAATCTGTCGATACCACTTTGGCTTTATTCAAGTACATCGAAGAGTTACCGAAAGTTGCTTGCGGCGAGCCATTGGTTCATCCCATCCTCACCCCACGTTTCGCCATCTCATGCACCGAGGAACTCTTGACGCGTCTCAGCGAAATCGCCCAGAAAAATCCAAAGCTTGCCATCCAGACGCACATCTCAGAGAATAAAGCCGAGGTCGAACTGACTAAAAGCCTGTTCAAGACTAACAGTTACGCAGAAGCCTATGACAAGTTTCATTTACTTCGCAACAATACCGTTTTGGCACACGGCGTCCAGCTCACCGAGGATGAAATGGTGCTCATCGCTAAACGTGGTTCTGGAGTGGCTCATTGCCCAACGAGCAACTTCTATTTAAGCAGTGGCATGGCGAGGGTCGGTATGCTCCTGGATCATGGTGTAAAGGTTGGTCCTCCATTTCCCAATAGCTGATTGCTATGAATGATGTTCCTCTTCTATCAGGTTGGATTGGGCACAGATGTCTCTGGCGGCTACTCCCCATCCATACTCACCGAGATCCAACACGATCATACAGGAAAATCTGCTACACTCAAAAGTACATGGCGGGCAGTCATTTATTTAAACCTCGTTCGCAACATTGTCTCATCGCAAGAACAAAAATCGAAGACTCACCGGGCTTGTGAGTGTTCCTGTATTTAAATATCCTTACTTATTGAGTCGAAGTTTCTTGGACGACATTGACCGCATCGTATCGTATGACTATGAACCTAGCATAAAGGATCACATACCGAGTTACGGCAGTCGCAAAAACGACACCATTACAGTAATGAGATGTAGGCCTGTTTGGTCGATGCCACCCATCCTCTAGTTGTTATAGCGCTGGTACTGTACTATGTCATGCGCTACAAACTATATTGAGCACAAATTGTTACTGGCGCATATAGTCCGGATGTGTCCGAATGCATAAAGGCAACTTCGTGCCAATTCCATGCGTCATCGCTCCTCATCTCAAACTATCACAAGACCTATATTCTTAGTATGTTGCCTTCAATGGCTTTCTCATGTAAGTCCATGTTCATTTTTCAACGCAGTATATTGACTATTGACTGCTGCCACTTAGTATGTCAAGTGTTTCCTGTCACTCAACTATGGTTCTTTGTCCTTATTCTAGAGAGCGTCTGTACGTGTGTTTCTGTGTGCCCGCCGCATATGTATCATTGACTCCCAATGCTCTGAAGGCTATTCTCTATCAATGAGTCAGCCAAATCCCTCACATGCATCATTGCAAGCAATTCTTGCTGCCCGCCAAGCGCAGCCAAAACCAGACTTCTCATATACCTGTGATAACTGCCATGAGGAGGTCCCATGGAAGAGGTGTAAATCGAACGACAATGGTAATGAGGGCCGCTGGATGGCGGTGGTAAGTCTTTCATTAGCCATTTGCAAACATGCAACTAACACCTTTCTTGGCTATACTAGTGTAGAAAGTTCTCCGGTGACAAAGCATGCACTTTCTTCTGATGGTTATCAGGATTGAAAAGCCCTTCTGGCTCACCCGTGCTAGGGGCCTCACCTGTCTTGCAGCCTGTACAGTTGAGTGACGCCACCCTGCTGCTTATATGCACCACTCTGGCATGCAAAAAAAAGGTGCACTCCCTCTGTGACAACAAGACTTGTTGCAAACATTGCGGCCTTCTTGGTGGTTGCTCCGTCAAAGGCCATGGCCCTACTGTCATCCCAAGTCCTGCATCTGATGTGTCCCATTCACCATCACTGTTGACCCCCATACCTAATTCGCCACCTCCCGTCCCCGGTCCTTCACAGCCCAAACGAAGAAAGACGTCACACTCATCCTCACCCTCACAATCTATCTCTTTCTTAGACATTGCCAGAAAGGCGTCACACTCGACATCGCACTCGTCCTCACCTTCACAATCTAACTTTCTCGACTCGAAGGGCAAAGGTCGAGCGACTGCCTCTAGTCCCTTGCGTTCACCCTTGATTTTGCCAAGGAAGGCATCTGTACCAGCACATTCGCCCTCAAACCATGACTTAGAGGTCGCCGAACAAATGAAGAATAACATTATTGTATATGCGTGGAGCAAGGTAAGGCCACATGTGCACAACACTATCATGACATCACTAACACATTGATTCAGGATGGCGCAGAGCCAACTATCTATGAGTTCCAGCAGGGATTCACGTTCCCGAACTTCTTCTTTAGCCGTGACATCCTTCAGAAGCTTGATATACTGCCTGACACTTCAGCTCCTTTGCGTGTTCAGCGATACAACCGCCTACTTCAAATGTGGACCATGTTTGATATGGGCCACATGGTAACATTGCAGCCTCGTGATGGAGGTATTCTTCTGGTCAAGGATGCTCACGTCAAGGACTGCATAGGCTTTGATGACCATCTCCACAAGCTCACTCAGCCGAACAACAACCTACTAGGCAAACCCAAGTGCATGCGAAACCTATCTCGCCCTAGCTCCGTCCTTTCTCTCACAGATAGTGATGATGATGACACCCATCCAGCCTGTACCGTAAAGCGCCGCCACTCTATAATGTCCTTGACTGACGACTCAGAGGACGATGACGATGACTCTTCATATCTGCCGTTTTCCTTAGGTCCCGTCATCAAGGAGGAATGTCCAGGAAGTGTCCTGGCACATGGAGGGTCAAAGAGTGATGCTATCGAGGTAGAGAAGGTCTCCATCTGGCCGGCCGATTTCTATGTGGTCGATATTGCAGATGGGTTCAATGCATGCAAGAGGGCAGCAGATTCACAACGCAGCATCACAGATGCCTTCGTCAGGCACTTTGGTGTGCCATTCAGGGCATCCACGTACTATAAGAACCGTAGGATGTGGGAACTTGGTGCCAATCGAGTGCTTCGCGCTCAGTTTATCTCTTATGGACGAGTGGATGAAGGGCGGTGGGCAGCCTTTGTAGAGAGGGCTGAGCGTTTGAAGTGAGTCTTTTTATGCACATTGACATCTGTACTACTGGCCTCCATACCTATCCTATTAGCCCAATCTTAGATTTGTTGTACCGCCTATACCATTTATAGCACATGTTTGGTTGTTAGAAAGATCCTGTGAGGTTGCGGGATACCCTTCAGTGGTGAACTGCGATCAACTAACTGCTTTAGGTCTCTCTTGAGACGCTGACCAAAGTGCTGGAACATGGTAGAACCTCCAGAAAGAACTATGTTCTGCATAATCGTAATTACAATGCAGGAGTAAATAAAAACTCAAGAAGACTGGTTACCTTGTACAAGCCGCAACAAACATCGATCGGAGAGGCTTGAATCATATCATCAACAATTTCTGGGAGAGATGTAAGGAAGTCGGAAGAGTAGATCTTCGGGTTGAAGAATATCTCCGGAGCCAAGAAGCGTTCATAGCCCACATCAATGGAATATTTCTAGTGAAAACGATGGGCATTAAGAATAAGGTGAAACATGTTCGGAAATGGGCACTGACTTTGCCGGTGACGCTATGCTCACCCTCATATCGCTCAAAGTATTTGTAGGGTTCCGCGTCGTATTTCCGAAACTCTTTGACGATATCCTGGCACGCGTAACTGTAGTTTTCCTTCACTCTACTAGCAACCCGCAGCTGATCTTCAGGTGGAACGTCTAACAGTGAGTGGGGCATTTGTTTTGAATTATATTCAAAAGAACTACATAGCGAGAGTGATGATTCTAGTACACTGAGTTAGTCCATAGGGGAGTATGCAGGGAACTTCCCTGTCTCCTCCATCCTCTGAACCAATGCACGGTTACGACGCATGACCATTTCATCGAGGAAGAAATCATACTTGTCGGGGAGCATCTCACGAATGATGTTGTGATATCCACCAAGCCAAACATTGACTTGCTCCACGATCGATGAGTTGAAGTACCACAATCCATCAGCATTGAGTAGTTCTGGGTAGTCAGCAGGATTGCAGCGTGTTTGACAGAAGTGATCGCCTTCCTTGTGCTTGGTGCGATAGTGGAAAGCATCGACGCACATCCCGACGTCGTCAAACCACCGATCTTGATGGCTCTGTACCTCGTGCAGAGCATTGCAGTTACTGTCATACATGACATGCTTGGGCTTTTGAGCACCTGGAACCGAGAATGTGGTTTTGATCATGTGCTGGAAGGTGGTATTAGAGTGAGACAGCGGAGATATGATAGATTTAAAAAAAGCACACACCAGAACATTAGATACTGCCTCAGCGCCAACCATAGTAGCACGAGCAACAATAATCCCACATGGACGCACAACTATCTGCTCATTGTGAGTGCGACTGCGACCGAATTTCGCCCTAAGTTTGCGGTTGCCAAGGTCAGACTTGCCATCACAGGTATTGCTGTGTTGCATGTCTGACTTGCCAGTTGAAGAGGGGTTATGGATGGCAAAGAGCTGGACGGATTTTGAACCAGGGTCAACCTCGTACCATTCATCTCTAAACTCCAGATCAAGGGCATCAGCAAGTTGGTCTGCGAGCATGGCGTCATCTGGCTGGGCTGCTCCAAGCCGTTGGAGGCGCTGAACAGCCTGAAAGTTGGCGCACATCTTTTCATTGTGAAGTTTCTCCATCTCCTGGTGCACTGGATGGCCACATGCTTTGTGTCCTGTGATCACAGGAGCATTGCAGCTCTCGACTGCGCAAATGTCATTCAAGCCTTCATCGAGATGACGCTGACAGAAACGCTGACGGTTATTAGCGAGTGGATTTTGACACCTAAAGACATTGCAGCATGGGCGACCCATTGAAAGCCCATCCGTGACAACCACCTGGACTTTATGAGCGCCGCCATGCTGGTCCCAGTATGTGCGCATATATATATCACAGTAGTGGCGAAGTTCTGGCTGGCCTTGATGGATGATGCGTTCATTGCGAGCCCTCATGGCTTCACAGAAGCGGCGGTTCTGGAATCCACCGTTGGGTACGTCAAGGCATACACCCTGTTGCTTACAATCTGCAGTAAGCGCAAGGACTAGAAAAGCATCCCAAACGTGTTCGTTCTTCAACTTGAAGCCAAAGCGCCAACCAGCCTCTTCTAACACAAGTTCCTCTTTGGCAGACAAAGCACTATCGTATATGAGAGCACATGCTTGTGCTGAGACACTGAAAGTACACGTCAGTATTGGTGCAAGGGAGAAAACATCAAAAGCACACACTGGCTTTTGAGGTGCAGCTCTGTCCACAAGTTGGCGACCTTGCAATCCACAAAGTGATGGTCAGACACCTGTATGTAGTCTGGAACACCATCATAATACCAACGCCGGTTTGCTGAGATAGAAAAGTTGTTCTGATATATCGTGCCACATGTGCGACAGGTAAGATGGACGGACCAGGCAGGTATGATGCCGTGAAGGGTATGTAATACGACTTGGCAAGATTCCTCTTTTTTTAGCGGCAGCTGCGTCTGTGCAGAGGGACAGTCGGCACGTGTGCAATGAGTATGAGGAGGATAGAGCGTAATTGATGCTAAAAGCAAGTAGATGAGACAATAGAACGCTACAGCTGGGTCATAAGACTTACTCAAGCCAACGCGATGACCATGATCTTGAAAGGATTGTCGGTGCTGAATATCAAGCTCTGATAGGGTTGGCATGGTCCAAATTACCTCTCGGAACGCACTCCAGCAGACATCAACCATAGTAGCAGAGAGCCGAGTGCTTGTAGATAGAAATTCATGTATAGATGGTGGTAGCAAGTCAGGTGGGACATCATCTGGAACTGAGCACACCTGTGGAAGCATGATATCCCGCCTGAGTGAGGATGCACGAAAGACAAATGCGAGGATCTCTTGAAATGATAGTTCACCAAGTAGCTCATGGTGCCTCAGTGCCTCTAAGAAAGGTGGTGGTGTTATTGACGGACTTAAGCAGCATGTTGGAGCCATGAGCGATAATGTGGGGATGGATAGCACTCATACGATATATTTTTGATGCAGGAGCGGCTGACTACTAGCACGCCACATAGGATATATTGCAGACTGCTGAGACGCTTAGGGTTAGGGTTGGTCGGAACTCAAAGTTCAAAATCCGACTGTTAGTCACTGTCTGTGCCGCCGCACTCTGCCGAATCCGCCGTACTTTGGGCCGTACTTTTTTGCGCCGTACGGTTGGTTTTCGGGACGTTCTCCACAAGCCACAGTGCTAATCCTTACGTAACTACTCATACGTACTCATCGTACATATTATATACTACCTCAGCATTGTATTCATTCGAATCGCTGAGCCATTTACTCTATTCTACAACCACTGTAACCCTGACTCCGTGGACAGCTTCCGCGAACCCAGTCTTTCCCCAGATCTGATCTTGCTTTCTTACTCCAATTGCCAGGCTCAGTGCTTCAAACTTTTAGGTACATACAAGTAGGCGTCACTTGTAAAGACGTGATATTGAGCATGAAGGAGTTAGACTCCTTCATGTGTTTTGGTAGTAAGGGTAAGATACTACAAGTTCTAGTGCTCCTTACAAAAGTCCCAGTCCCATAATGTTATAGCCAAAGTAGCATAGCGTAATCCACGGCCAAGGAGATCAAGCCTGGTCTATTTTTTATCTCATCAAAAACTGGCCCGGTGAATTTCACCGGAGCAGAAGCCTCTCGTGACACAATCTCGCCACAACAGCTCCATCTATAGGAATGCTCGTTCCCTGGAACCCTTCCGGGTACGCCTGCTTCGGGATTTCAGGACTCGTAAAGTACCTGCACACTTATCTCAGACGATGCTGCTGCAATAAAACAAACGCACTCACTCGTCGCCCCAGAACCCGTAGTGGACCATGCCGAGAGCCTGCGTGGTGTATTGATAATCTCGTGCAAAACCTCCTGGGAAGAAAAATTCCATTACTGTGGCTCGAGGTGATGGCCGCATCCAAATTAACGACGTGAGGCCGTTACCATGGACACCCATCATGATCTATAGATCCTCATCCTCAGTCATACCAAATTAAAAAATAAAAAGTAGCACAAACCGTAGTTCGCGCAGCGAGAGAAAGCTGCTCCGCTCGAGAAAGCTTGTCCATGCTAACGACATTCACTTCGTACCCATACAGGTCTCGAAGCTTATAAAGCTCCTCCACAAGACGCTCATGATCCTCCGGTATGAGCATACGACGCCCCCACTCTTGACGCGATATGTACGTGATAACAGGCATCTGTGCCATATCACCCACTACATTCGGGTCCAGCCCGCAAATGCGGATAACGTTCGCGCGAATCGTGCTCCACCAATGCGCACTCCCAGGCAAAGCGGATGGCTCTGATGCCGTTCGCCCGGTACTCAAGAAATGCTGGCCATACATGGCAGCAGATCGATCACTAAAGATCACGCGGTCCAACATCATCGGGCGACCCATAGCTGCACGGTCTTCCCAGTCATAAGAGTGTTCTGTTGTTAAAGAGGGGAAGACGCTGCGCAAGATCCATTGGTTCATCAGAGCATAATCCCTCCAATGATCTCCATCCGCATGGACAAAAAATATCCGACGGAGAGCGGGAAGCGTAGATTTCCCCATCTCGTCAATAGCGGTATCCAATGAGGAATACGTCCGCCAGAACCCAAAGAAGAGTTCAGCCGCCCAGTGATAATAGTGGGTAATGCTGGTATTTGAAATGAGCTTCTAGTAGTTGGTTGCTAGCCCCTGTCACTTACAATTGAGGAGGATCGTTTACGAGCCACTGCCGTGTTATTCAAGGATGAGCTGCTATCACAAGTTAAATAGTTCCTATTACTCACTGTTACACCATCAATCGACTCAGCGCTTGAACCGAATAGTCTTTGAGCTTCATCAGTCGAAATAACTCGCATCTCGCGGTCCCCTGGGAGTCGACTATTTACTTCGTTATTGAATATAGTCTTACCAGTGGAAGTGATGGTAAGACGGTCAGGAATACTTGATGGGAAATCCGTCACGACAAAAACAGTGCCGTTCAAGACAAAGAGGTTATCAAAAATAGTCCATCCTATGGGAGGCTACTCAACCTGGGACAGCTCCAAAGACTTGAAGCAAGAACGTACCAGGGACATGAGACACCACGCGGGTGTTTGGTACGTGTCCGTTTGACCACGTTATTCGCGTCCTCCAAGGCTCAACAAGCGCCGGAGGGGATGCGCCTGACTTCTCGACATCCCAGAGTCTGACTCCGGTCGTATCGTAGCCCACTTTTGACAACAATAGCAATGAAACGAATACGAGAATGAGTAAAACGGCCTCTCTTCGTGTTGGCGCCGACAAGCTATGCATGAGTATTGAGCGGGCGGGAACAAGTGCTAGTCAGGCACGCACAAACCCCGATCGGTAAAATTATAAACCATACAAATTCAAGCTTGCTTCTTCTCCACTTCCATCATTTATAAGTAGGTGTGCTTATCAGCGGGCAGGTGAGGATGTCCCTCGCACTGTCATCGACAACAGTCCTTGGGAAACGCAAAGCCACTAGATATGTTTTACACATTTCTGTGAGTCCACAACCCGAGCCATCGACTTCAACTGCGAATCTCGCCGTTCGCGATACCCCAGAGCCGCCTTCCTCAAAGAAAGCCCGTCATCCTTGCACGTATTCCGGGTGCACAAAGTCCTACTCAAAAGCTTGTAGGCTAGCAGAGCACATAAGGTCCCATACAGGAGAGGTGACGTGGCGATTTCTTTTTACGCCCACTGTGTGCTAATCAGCTCAAACAGCGTCCCTACGTCTGCACAACTTGCCAAAAGTCTTATCTGCGCGAATCCCATCTTCAAGCACATGCAAAAAGCCATCTTCCCGAGTCAGAACGCCCTTATGTGTGTACGGAATCCGCAATCTGCCAGAAACGGTTCTGGACCCTCCAGCATCTCCATGTGCACGAGAATACGCACAGTGGGGCTAAACCGTATGCTGTATGTGCTATCTCCACTATCCAAGCCATCCGCATTAATGCTGTCTTCTCAGTGCACGGTAGAGGGTTGCAACAAGGTGTTTGCCAAGCACCATCAACTGCGATCTCACACCTGCCAAGCACATGCACCCCCAGGTACAAAACCTTACATGTGCACACACCCAGGGTGCACCAAATCGTTCGATACGAACCAAAAACTTAAAGGTCACATCAAGACTCATGACGGTTCGTGCACCTTCATGTCCATGTACATGATGATTTATTATTCACTTAGATAAACGTTACACGTGTGCACACCCAAACTGCTTACCTTCATCCAACACTGACCCTACATATTACCCAACATGGACGTCCCTCCAAGCTCATATACGCGAAGCCCACCCTCCAACATGCATGCATCCCTCATGCAACGGACGAACTTTCGCTTCTCAACATAATCTGCGCGCTCATCAGAAATTACACGAACAACAAGAGTTAGAAGCCATTCTCGCAGATGCAGAACCATCAGAAGCAACCGACTTACCTCGCAAACGTAGGCGTGGCGGAGAAGTGGGTAGAGATTGGAAATGCGATAAATGCGAGAAAGAATTCAAATCTGTACGATCGTCGATGGATGCTTCTTTTCAATCAATTCTAACGCAATGCACAGATGAAAGCCCTCACAACGCACAACAACGTGATTCATCTAGGCCACAGAAATCACGTCTGCCCACATCAACATTGCTCCAGTGCCTTTGGCTACAAAAAGCTCCTCAACAGGCATCTGGCCAGGATTCATAGTACAAGGAGCGATCAGTCTGTCACAGATCCATCTCAGTCGGACGGCACCACAACTACCGACACTGATACTGACTGTCCTGACAATGAACCTGCAGACTCAGCAGCGCACTTGAGCATCGATCGCATTACCGGACATGCTTATTCCCTCCGCACTTGCATGCCAACATCAAAAACCATACGGTGTCCATATCCCAATGTCGAGGACCTACTGTTATTGCCTCCGGAAACTCCGCTTTCAGGCTCTTCAGCGCAATGCGATTACATCTTAACTCGCGCGTATGATCTTCGTCGGCATTTGAAGGCCGAGCATGGACTCGTTGGGGACAAGAGCAAGGTAGACTCTTGGGTGAGATTGCACAGAGGCAACGCTTAGAAATCTTGATATCTGTTTGTTACGGGAGACGTCCAGTCTTGTTCAGCTTTCCGATGTTTCCATTTCCCACCGTTCTTGATGTAGGGAGTTGATGTGTTTTCTCTCGAGTCTGCGCAATAGAAAGGAATGGAGGGTGGGGATGGTGTAAATACACGCAAATATAGTGTTTGCTGTGTCCATACCATTCCCGTCCTAGCATTGACCATATTCATATGCATTTTGTATCACTTTCCCTGCTGATGGTCTCGGATCATAAGCTTAGGCCTGAGAGGCTAGGTTTCAAAACGTCCCTCTCCATCTCCTTCGGTCTTGATATATGCGAAAGCATTGACTTCTCTGTATTTCACTGCCTACACCAGTAGGAAATGATTTTCACCCATCTTTATCCATGTCGGCATTGAAGATGTAGCAACACTTTGTGTGTAGTCATGTCGTGACCTCGTTGTACTTTGTGTTGACTGTGCTTCAGCAATGGTTCGACGCTGTTAGCGGCTCATAGTTTATTAGGTTACCGGAAGGAAAGGACACCATCAACATACTTGGCCTATATATCAATCTCGACGACCTATTCAACGATACTCTTGGTTCTCGCATCCTCTCTTGCATGGCCTGTGCGGAGCGCCACTGCCGATACTGTCCACTTCCTTCCCATTATAAGATCCATGTCGTGATCGCGATCCATGCAGTAATAACATTGAAACAATCTCCGCCAATATCTCCGCGTTCTCGCTCTTCTGCTACGTCTAGAAAATCCCATTGTATAACATCCCAAAATGACACGCACTAGTACTGTGCATGCATCCGTTGATTATTTTTCTCAAATTTTAAATCACCAAGGTCACGCACAAGGCTTTTCAGCAAATTAGGTCTCGCCCATTAGCACACCTTACTAGTGAAACGGAATGATGATAAGTAACAGGGTGGAAACATGGAGCTCTTTTAGGCCACTGTCGTTGTATGTAGTCATTTGGCCGTTGCGAAGTGGACTGAAAGCGAAATGATGTCGAAGCCGCGGTTGTTGAAGCTTAATTTGTATCAGCGCTGAAACGAAGCTTCAAGTTCCTCACACTAGTACTATCATCAACCTTCAATCGTGTCATAACCATGCGGATACCACTCCGTCCAGCAGAGACCACCTGGCGCAAGAGTAGACTGAAACTGGTTTGTTAAAAACTTATAATATTCGAATAATGAATCATGATGTTTATAAATTTAAAAGAATCGGACTAGTCGGGACTCCGAAACATAAAAAAATGTGATACATGCCTATATTCATCGTCATGTTCCGACCGGAAATTACGCTCACTAGTCTCTTCCCTTCTCTTCCCCGCATTCATTTCCATTGTCTTGCTAAGACTTGACTTGACTTGACTTGGTCTTTAACGGTACCGATAAATCACCCCATGAATTCCATCTCTGCGGGTCGGGTCCATCTTCCGACTCGGAACGCTCTTGCCCGCGTCACGCGATGCTCCAGCGGCCGCGTGCTCATAGTGCACAGGAAGTATCATGATGAATCGTTCGGATTCCGTAAAGCACGCGACTTTACTGTCCCAGACTGTGCGTATACTTTCTGAGTAGTTAACATACTTGTCCGAATTCATGATCAGATACCTCGGACCAGCTTACTAACCGTGCAACCAATGCTCCCCTGCTGAGATATGCCGACTCTCTGCGCACACATGGTCACAGAGCCGCATCGATCGACCCTCTTGATCTCCTCCGTCGTGAGCGTGTTGCCGCACTCGACCCCATCCGTTATGGCCTCGACGACCCTGATCGTACATTTGATATAGACGGTATCATCTGGACAGGCGAGGGCCAACAGGAATGGACGCTTGAAAACATCACCTCCTTCCTCAACTCTGTCTACGTCGGCCGTATCGCGTATGAATACATGGACCTCCCGAGCAAGACGGAGAGGCTGTGGTTTGCCAAGTTATTGGAGTCGCAGAGCGCTTTGGAGCCTATGACTATCATCAATGCGGATAAACAGAAGAACATACACGCTCTGCTCGCCAAGTCAGAGGTGTTGGATAATTTCTTACAGGTCAAGTTTCCCAATTTGAAGAGATATGGACTTGAGGGCGGGGAGTCCATGCTGCCTGCATTGGACGCCCTATTCGAGGCAGCGTCCAAAGGTCAGTTTCGTTTCGTTCAGTTCATGGGAATCATTGCTGATGCGCATGTAGCTGGCATAACTCAGCTTATCCTTGCTATGCCTCACAGGGGACGCCTTAATCTGCTTACTGGACTCCTTGAATACAACCCTACTTCTCTGTTTCACAAGATAAAGGGCGGTTGTGAAGTGGACGAATCCTTAGGTGTTTCCGGGGACGTCCTCAGTCATCTTGGTGCGCATCCTACATTCCATGCCTGCGGAAGTTTCTGACTGTCACTCAAGTTGCATCCCCGACATTGCAGTATGGCGAAGCTGATGGCATAGAAGTCTCGTTGTTACCAAATCCATCCCATCTGGAAGCCGTGAGCCCTGTTGCGCTTGGAAAAGCCAGAGCGAAGCAATATAGGTTGCTCAAAACCCTATCTGACGGCAAGAATAACCAAGACTGTATGCTTGGTGATAAGGTATTGTTATAGAGTGTCTTTTGTAAATCGAAGCGCTCACACGGGCCGCTAGGTTATGTGCGTCCAGCTGCATGGAGATGCTAGCTTCACAGGACAGGGGGTAGTAATGGAAACCCTTGGTTTGAGTTCGTAGCCTCAACACAGGTCTTACGGGTTGTGAAAGTTTAACGTGATATTTACAGGTAGTCTTCCACACTTCACAAGCGGCGGAAGTGTTCACATCGTCGTCAAGTATGTCTTTCAACTCTCTTGAATCACTGTTCTAATCTCTGCTCACAGTAACAAGTCAATTGATACATACTTCCCTGAATTGATACTGACATACGTTGTAGTATCGGATATACTACTCCCGCCTCCTCCGCCCGTTCTTCCTTTTACTGTAGCGACATTGCCAAGATGATCAACTGTCCAGTTCTGCACGTCAACGGAGACTGCCCCGAAGGTTCGTCCCTACCTCAATCATCGCTCACAGCCCCCATCTGAGCACACATAGATGTGGTTCGTGCTGTCGACATCGCTTTCAAGTATCGCAACCACTTCCGCAAGGACATTGTAATCGATCTCATTGTTTATCGCCGCTGGGGACACAACGAGCTCGATGAACCAGCATTTACTCAGCCACTCATGTATGAAAAAATTCGTACCAGGAGTTCTGTCCCGAAGTTGTATGAGGATAAGCTCATCGTATGTCTAGTTCCGTTTTATGTTTTCAAAGGGAGTGCTGACAGTTTGGTGTTCCAGTCGGACGGTGTGATCTCGGTTGAAGCAGCGCGAGCTGTCCGAGACAGTTACAAAGCCTCGCTGAATGCCGCGCTAACGGATGTAACGTCGTATGTCCCCCCTTCCATAACCTTCGAGGGTGCGTGGAAAGGCATGGTTTGGCCAGCATCTCCTGCAGCACGCCAAGACGAGACAGGCGTGAGCAGTGCAGTACTCAGGGACGTTGGCAAAGCCAGCGTACATGTCCCTGAGGAGTTTGTAAGTGCTGTGTGTTTCCTGTATGAGCAAAGATGACAAAGGCCGCACCTGATGCAGGAAATCCATCCGCGGCTGAACAGACATGTGAAAAACCGCCTTAAGAGCGTTGAGACTGGCGAAGGGGTCGACTGGGCGAGTGCAGAGGCGATGGCGTTTGGCTCGCTGATGCTTGAGGGCTGCGATGTGCGCATTGCGGGGCAGGATGTAGGGAGGGGGACGTTCAGTCATCGGTGCCGTCAATGCTATGTTAGTATATAAGGGAGACTGACACACCTGTAGCCACGCGATGTTGGTTGACCAGAAGACAGAGGGCGTGATTGTTCCGCTGAACCACGCTCTTACGGAGGCGAAGGGCAAGCTGGAACTAGCGAATAGCGAGTATTAATTTTTTTTCTTCGAGACGTTTGTCTTATTTTTTGTTGGAAGGCTCTCTCAGCGAGATGGCCGTACTTGGCGTAAGACGTTTTCCCCTTCCTTCGCTCAATCTAACAGTACTGTAGTTTGAATATGGAGCATCTTGGGAACGACCTGATTTATTGCCCATCTGGGAGGCCCAGGTGCGTCATTATTTCTTTGCGACTGTCAAACCCCGAGCTGAATAATTTTATTTATAACTCAGTTTGGCGACTTCTTTAACGGCGCACAAATCATCATTGATACGTTCATTGCGAGTTCAGAGAGTGCGTCCGTGTGCTTGTGTATTTCCTGTCAATGGCTTATTATCTCTCTTCAGCTAAATGGCTGAAGCAGAGCGGCATTGTCCTGCTTCTCCCTCATGGTTTAGATGGTGCCGGCCCTGAGCATTCCAGTTGCCGCATAGAGCGGATGTTGCAGGCAAATCTATTTCTCGGTCTTAATGAATGTCTATTAACACTTTTTTTTTAGCTCACCAACGACTCCTATGTTGCCCAAGAGAAGCTGAACGTAAACATGCACGTAGTATTCCCGACCACGCCTGCACAATACTTCCATCTCTTACGCCGCCAGATCAAACGTAACTACAGGAAACCGCTCATCGTTGCTGCTCCTAAGGGGCTTCTTCGACTTGCTGTACGTGACACTCCAACGCCCTTCCTGCATTGCTAACACTAGACACGCAGGCTGCGTCGTCGAAGCTGAGTGACATGGGCCCCGGCACAGTGTTCCAGCCCGTTCTCCAGGACCTAGCAACTCTCACGGACCCCAAAGCCGTCCAGCGCATCGTGCTGCTCAGCGGCAAGATCTACTACGACCTTGCAAAAGAGCGCGCAACACGTAATCTCCAATCACGCGTCGCCCTCATCCGCGTCGAAGAACTCGCGCCGTTCCCGTTCGCCGCGCTCAGTGAAGCGCTTGCGCCTTATGCCAATGCTAATATGAAATCGGAGGTGCTATGGGTGCAGGAGGAGCCTAGGAATCAGGGCGCGTGGGGGCATGTGCGGGAGCGTATTGATGAGGTGTTGAAGGGATTGGGTATGGATGGTGGTGTGCAATATAGGGGGAGGAAGGAAGACGCTGTGTCTGCGCCAGGGATTGGGAAGTTGTATGGGGCACAGCAGCTGGCTGTCATTGACAGCGCTTTTAAGGGGCTGTGAAAGGTTGATTTGGCATTTCGGGGCACATGACTCATCAATCCTTTTATCACTAATTTCTTCAAGGGGGGTCTTCAGTGTCCTTTTCGTCCAACCAATTCCAAGCGTGTTCAGTCACACTGGCAGACACTAATAAATTCGATGATACCACGAGGATAGTTCGTGCAGAACTTTGTGTTGTCGAGTACATTTATTCCGTTTATTGTCACTTTGGACTGTCTAACACACAAGTACTGGTCACTGATCAAAATTTCACCGCTTCCTTGTGTCAGTTCTGAGGACGGTACAGCTGAGCCTTCATCGTTCGAGACAAATAGATTGTTTGTGTGGCTGGCGGCAACGTTCCTTATAATTAAAGCTGACGGGTCTGTCGCTACCAAATCCTCATCAATCGGAAAAAACAAGTGCAAGAAAAACCACTGTTAATATTAGGAGGGCTTGCAACATACGGAAGGACTAGGTGATATACTATTGTCATCGTTTTTCATGATCCTGAAAAAAATAGATAGTCGCGCCCATTATCTGTGTGAACTTTGATATTGGAGCTGAGGTCCAGCGACGTCCGGACCAGCTTCGATAAAACTCTCTAACTGTAAGAGGAGAACTCCAAAGCGTGGCAAAACTTGACGAAGGAGACGGTCCTGCAAGTAAACTATATGCAAAGTGCAAGAGATGAGTTTGTAGATGACGATTAAAATGACTAAAAAAACATACCTTGAACATTGTAGTAAAGTGTCCAGGGATCATCTAGGCGCTCACTGATCGATAGCACAATATAGCGAAGGAGAACTGCTTTCAAGTCGCCTAGTGATGGGTTATCCTGTCCGTCGGGGAGGAAATATGTACGAAGGAGAGGGTTTTTCTGACTGCGGCCGCTCCCAGGAAATTGCGGCTGGCTGATCAACCAGAGGACTTTCTTTTTCCTATTGAAGCAACCATTAACACGGAGAGCACCTAGCGTCTGCTTGATCTCAGGGAGAAATACCGAAAGAGTGGCGTGTACTGCAGCATCCACAATTTGAAGGGGATTCGGTATTGATGTGGCAAATGAAAGGATCTTCGCGTGATAACCCTCCGTGTGAGATGGAAGATCCAAAAGCAATGACCAGTTCCCTGTGTACGTCAAAGGCGGTGCGCTAAACGGCCCCCTCCCCAGTATAAGGACGTCTGCTTTCTTCGCTGAAGCTAGCCAATATGTTTCGCGAGACCTTACACCACTAAATCTATGGATGTAAGGGACAGAATACTCTGGCGCTTCTGGGTCGGGCAAGGTAAGAAGGGTATCCGACAAGACATAATTAACTAGCGATGAACCAGTTTGCATGAGCTCCTCGACGGATGGCGAACTGATATAGCGCATAGGTTCCTCTTTAAGGTCAGGATTGTTGCGAGTGGCCCGTAAGCATAGATGGTGGTGGGTACAGAACTCCTTCCCGAGGCATGGAAATCGTTTGCCTTCAGACCTCTTCTGGTGATCGAGGAGGAGGTTGTGGAAGCGGTATACATGATCGCCGCCTACCATTATCAGTCTCTTTCCTGCAAGGGAAGAGCAGAGACACGAGATGGGCTTGACGCGGGAACCAGACACATTGCGGATCTGAGTGTCATCTGAAGGTGGTACTATCGATGCTAGGGCAGGCGACGCGGAAGTCGTGACAATAGCGCTGTGCGATGGGGATGAACCAAATTGAGAGAGGCCAGAGAAACATTGTAGAAGTTCTTGAGCAACTGCGTCACGTTGCTCGAGGAGGTGTGTCGAGAAGCTCTCTTCTGCTTGCACGGACGGATTCATAGTAGAACGTACATAGCCATCCACAGCAGTATCCAGTGTATCCAGTATCTCTGCTGCGACAATCCAGGCAGCGCTCTTCGGTCTCGAGACTGGTGTTGAAATTAACCAGAGCCAGATCACGGTAGCACAGATGCATATAAGCATTGCCACACGATGTGAGAGTCTCCGCATCCTCCTGGGGATAGACATGATATAGTCTTCGAAATCCTAGCTGAACTAAGTTCAGGAATCAGGACTGTTGGACTGTTCTGCCTGCCTGCGAGATTTGAACTCCGCAACCCCAACTGAATCAATACTGACTAGCTGTGTCATTTCACATGTTCTACATAGTCATCGACGCTCAGTGGCACCGCAATCTATCATGATAAGCGGACTGTATGAATTTCCGAATTCGAAGAGAACAAGAAGATCACCACAGCTGCCCAGCATACTGCTGTTGCTGCAGACGTTCTCATTGGGCAAAACTTGACGAATGGTTTCCCGGGAACCCTTACTCCATCATCCAGAAAGAACTGTTCATCTTTCTTCCTTCCGACTGTGGGAGACGATTGCTACCCAGAACTTTTGGGGATTTCACATATTCCGACATTTTCAAACGATGCGAAGGCAGTCGAGGCTGAAGGAAGTAGTCAAGGCTTCAAGTAGATTCCCCGAAGAATGATCTCACCTACAATGCACATAGTACCTCCTCATGTTGAACGTTTCTGTGGTATAGGTCACTACAATAAGATGGCATATGTGTCAATGTATGTATCGATAAACGCTTCACTCGGTCCACAAGTCAACTCTCAGATCCACCAACGCACCCAGCTTTTTAAGTTGTTTCACTACCTCCCTCGTATCAGATGCGCGGTACCCCGTCGCATCATTTACGATCTTCCTGATGGCCATCAAATCTCTTGCGTCCTCCTTCATCCCAGCTCGTTGGAACCCGTAGCGGATGACCACTGCGGGCAGTGACAGCCCACTCGCGCGTCGCAGACGTAGCCACTCGGAGAGCTGTGGGAGGTAGTGAAATTTTGTCGTGGGTGACATTTCAATTGTGAGCTGCCGCAGGCACGGCCATAGTGGTGGCACTTTCTGGTCGTATGATTCCATTACGAGGGAATCGACAATCTCCCTAACATCATGGTCAAGTACGACTTCTGTCACATGAGGGAGCGCGGTAAAGATAAAGCGCATATTCTTCCCTGGCCCATAGATCGACTGGAGCATGTTCTTCATCGTCATCTTGCACACAGTCGGGAACTTTGGTGCCTCGTCATGTCGGAGGAAGAATGCTGGTGAGGAGAAGTCGATAAGACTGCCTTCCTCCCAGGTCAGCGAATTACCGTGGATAGCGAGGTGATGTAGATTCGGAGCGGCAATGGTACCGAGGATGCTACTGAGATAGGCTGGCTTCTCTGTGCCCATAATGATGCGGAGAGTTCGGAGAGCTGGAAGTATGATGGGATCTACTTCATTGTCTGTTTTTGCGTGCTCCGCAAAAAAGACTTGTCGATGCACCTCGAGAGAAACGAGATTATGTGCACGTGATAGGAAGTTGCGAAAGACGTCGAGACTGTTTGGAGCCGGAGTGTGGCTAAATTGACGCAAGAGCTTGAGACTGACATGTCTCAGGGACGATGCATCAAACTGCCCAGGCAATATGTTTAAGTCGCATCCCTCCAATTTCAACATCTTCAGTGAGGGAGTATACGTAGTCGACAGAAACTGGAAGGATTCCTTCAACGAAGTGATCCAACCACTGCTGTGACAGATAATCTCGACATCATTCAGTGCTGGTGCATGAGGGAGACCCAGCTCTGACAGCACAAAGCCGAAGAGGCCCGAGTGATTATCCTTCTCATTGATAATTTTGAGACTCCTCCATCTGTGGCTGCACTCCCGCAGGACTTGGAGGCATACCTTGGCTCCGTCGAAGATCAGAGTCCAAGCAAGTTGGCCCCATGGGTCCGGAGGCCTTGCAACATATATGACAATGTCAACTAGCGCATTTGCGGACCTCGTCACATTCCTTTCGAGATGTTCCTTGGAAAGGGCACCGAACTTCGTCATCATATGCAGGCGCGTCCAGAAACGAGAGGTACTGAGAGAAAGGGACCGCCATCCACGACAAACACTCGCGAGTGCTACGCAATCGAGGCGGAGCTGCTCGTCGGTGCCATAAATGTCATCTGCGACTGCCTGAAAGATGACAAGAAGGAGGTCATCTGGCAAAACCGAGATAGAAGAGTTATATTTTGCCCGAAATGATGATTTGGCCATTCTGCTGCACGACAGTAACACAGCTTGAGAAGTTTGGTGAGATGGGTAATGCATGAGTGGTTAGTTCTATGACAACGAGTTTTTGAGCTGGTGGATTTAGCAGAAGATAGGTAAATGTGGCAGTGTTATCGGGAGATTCAGCTGGTTCGCAGGGGAATCTCTACATACCGTCATGAAGAGCTTGGGAGCGCTGTTGGCAAGAGAACCTTCAACCCACGGTGATTCATGGCTTAGATTTGTGTTTTCAGTTGGCGTATGAAATTTGAAATTTCCTGGTGCATGATCAGATATGGTAGATTCGACGTAGTGTCTCACCCAGATTAGTGACTCAAGATCTCCGTCAAACATTTGCATATCTGACAGCAGCTACGAGGTCCGCAGTAGTGGCAGTCGTGCCACAGGGCATTTACTGGTTGGCTGAAATGAAAGACCTGTCGCAGGCTTGTTTCGAGGTGTTCATTCAACTGTGGGTAATAGTTTGTAATAGTCTGGATTATCTGCGGGTGCCAAAAGATTAACCACGCTCTTACCCAGTGGTAATCTCGAGGGCAACATCCGGCGGTAGACACGTATGTTAGAAACCTTGTAGAATATAGTAGGATGCTCATCGAGTAGCATAATTCGAACCCCAGGCTTCTATTTATTCGACGCCCTCTAGGGTGGTGGAACTCCTAGGAGAGAAGCAGTGTTCGAATCGACGGGATACGCCCCCCCACTATCGAGACGACCACTGGACAGGAGTGCAAAGGTTCACCCCATTTGGCCCTGCCATTTAATGATGCTCTTCTATGATGAAAATCAGCAACTTGGTGCGTAAAATAATCATAGGGCTAGAGAGGACTTCAAAAACACAATGTACGTCACCAAGAGGCACTCAGGAAAGTATTGACCAAGCTCACCTCAAATATAAGAGGCTTTGCTGTGGGAGACAGAGCGACCAGTAGGGTGAATTCTTGCCACGCAGGAGTTCGGCGGTTCAACGTTCAATGTCATCATATCGATGAACGTGCCTCAGGTGGTTAACGTTGAGGGGTCACAAAATAAGTAATAGTGCTTGCTTATCTTCGCTGACCCATCTTCAATAGTGCCTGACTCACAGGCACCCTAATAGGATGCATGGAGATCGGCCAACATATATGAATCTGTCGGAGGGAAAACACAACATTATGATTGACGAGAGCTTGACTGATAAAGAGCAGCAGGGTTATTTGGCAAAAATATGGGGGTGACCCAGTATATGCATAGAAACACGAAGCTTAAGCCCAAGCACAAAATATGACCTGTAGTCATTAGATGAGTACGAGGGATTGTGAGTGATGGTTGTCGGAGCAGCGCAGTAACGGTGAGGAACTCAATATCTAAATGATGTAGGGATTCGCCTCGCTGGCAATTGTGTCCGCCACATGCGGCGTGCGTGAACATCTCATGCTATTGCAACTTTGTAGTGTGTAGATACAGTAGGGGCCAACGGTTGTTCAGTGCGTTGGGATGGTTATGGTAAGTATTTGCCAGCGAAGTTTGAGTGAGGTTTTAGTTTGTTTGCGCGGTCCCGCGTCCGGCCGCTATTCTACACCTCCTCTTCCAGATTTAATATTTGGAAGTTCTTCGTTGACTGTTCAAGTTATGCATTAGCATCTGTGGCCAAATCAACCACGTAGAATCCCATTGATTGTGTATGCGTGTTTTACCTTCATTTGTCCACATGATGCATGGGAGACTTTGCGTGCTTCATCATTTATTTTCGACTTTCATTTCTTGTAGGAACGACAACATTATCGACGTGGCCGTCCTTTATTCGGTTGAATTGATGTTTGTGTGTAAACCGCCAATTTTACAATGCTGTATATTCATTCCCAAGAGAAGGCATTGACAGCCAGAATCGTCGCAGATAACAAGTGGACCTCCACCTCAAAATTGGCTGCTCACAAGATGAAGAGTTCTTCTCCGAGGGTGTAGACGAAGAATAAGTCTGTCCTTCTTTATAGATGGCGTGTAGGCACTCGATGAGTACTAGTTTTGATTAGGTCCTGACAGAGCGACAGAGGTGCAAAAGTCCAACGTCATTGCCGTATCCGTGTTTCCTGGGCTCTCTAGATCAGATACCATTGCACCGCTGTTAACACAGTTTTAGGACAGCATCAGTCCTTATTCAGCATCATTCTTCATTTCACTCGAATACCTGGATACTGGCTATTCTCAGGTTCTATACGTTCCCCTCTTCCACCCTCTTACAAAATCCAGGACATCCGCTACGAAATCTGTGCTGCATGTCCTCTTAACGTCTTTCAAGAGCAATACTCACCAAGGCATCGATGCTCTAGAAGAAGTGCTCAAGGCAGGTGTATTCTACCACGAGTGTGTTCTTGTTAACCTACGGATACTAAGTCCTACGATGACAGACGCTGCCAACGCGCAGGTAGGTGAGTCAGTTTGCTTCGTTGCTGATGATGTTGATGATGATGACTGATACATGCAGGCCACGGACTTGGTGTATATGACAGAGTCCGCAGCATATAGGACTAACACGAGTTGTGGAGGGCGAACAGCACCGAAATTGCAAGAAAATCACAGAACACGACAACGCACTCCCTCATCCGCCTAGCATTAACTGGATCCCTTGACAACCTCCACACCATCCAAACCCTCCAAGCACGCATCCAGCATTTTCGGGGGCTCCTACTCCCAAATTCCAGCCACTTATTCTGGTCCTACCCACCCATTGTCACCCACGTTTTCGACGCATGCTGTCGTTGTCGTTGTCAGCTCGGGTATTATTGGGGCGTCGTTTGCGAGGAGGATTTTGGATAGTGTAAGCGCTGATGGGCATCATGTTATAGTTGTCATGTTGGGAGCGAGAGATGCGTGTTCTGGGGCGACTGGAAGGCAAGTATCATATCTACTCTCATAAAGCAATGCATGATGGAATCGGTATGCCTTGTCAGTCGTTACATGCTCTCAGGCCATGGATAGCTGCACTCACATTCAGGAATCTGTCGCTCGTCAAGTTCACCACTCCATAAGTTCACCGCTGGTAACCGGAACCTCTGTCAACACCAAATTCTCACGTCCATCTCCAGCGTGGATGAATTGTTATCTGGCCTTACCAGAGGGCCATCTTCGAATCGTTGCCACTGTCAGTCACATAAAACATCAACACCGGAAGACCTCACCTTGGCACCTTTTTAACGCATCCAAACAATACCTTGCCTACTTTATGCTTTCGCTCATGGAGACACAGCGATGGCGTCCATGTCGACGAAAGCAGCCGCTACGAAATCGATTCTGGCACATCAATAACATGGAGGGTGAATTCCTACTTTCCAGACGGCCAGCGAATGATCAGCGGATCTCGGAACAAGACCCCTCAGTAATGGGATCTGAAGGCAGGCAAGGAGATTAAGGAAACACGGGATGTTTGGGGGAGAAGGTGTTGGGAGTGGCGGTATGAGGGATGGTCGATGGGTTGTCACTGCTGGTGTGGCAACTTGAACATGGCGGCTCGATCGCCCGGGGACGTTGGTTGGGTGGGCGCAGCTCGATTTCTCCACTGATTCGAAGAAACTTGCAGTGAAGTTAGATACAGTGACTGCCTTGAGGTCTGGGATATCTGATCACAGAAATCAGTTATGAGGATGGGAAAATCCCTTGGATACTTCAACTGACTCACAATGAAAGTGTGGAGATGAAGAGAGATGAAAACTGAAAGTTCTTGATGTTGACTACTTAGCTTAAGGTTCAAGGACAACGGCGCAATAGAGAAGAGTACGTTCAAACAAAATGACAGCTTCAAAGTCTGAATTCTGGCGGTTCAAACAACAGTAATGTAACTCTGCGACTAATAACGGTATGTAAGGCCCGAGGAACAGTTAGTATTAGGAAATCGCGAAAGCGGGCAAACAGGGATAGAGAACGGGTAGCAAAGCACTCAGCCGACGACGACATCAAGCGACTGTAGAAATAACAGGTAGTTGACGGTAGTTGACGTTGAGAGCTCGACACGAATGAGATGAAATAAACGAAACAGATAATGGACAGGGGATGTTGGACTGCGCCACGTGTGTTACTCATCTCCCTTTAGCGAAGGACCAGTGGCAATGTGAGTACCGTCCGGCGAGAACGAGAGCGAGGTAACTGAATCAGTGTGCCCTTGCGAGGGCACACTGATTAGCTCTCCCGTCCCTGCATCCCACAGCCGAACAGTGTTATCCCAAGAACCAGTGACGGTTGCTGCATCGCGATCCACTTGAGCTAGAATAATATGCACAAATGATTGCTGAGTAACATGGTGGGAGATAGGGAGACAGAAAATTAAACATACTTTGGCTGCACAGGACGACACGCCCAGTGCCATATTTGCGTATGGATGTAAGTACCTGTGGAACGGGATCAGTTCGGTTCTGATTGAGACGAAGGCCTGCATACATTCGCAATCTCTCCGATAACAGCATCGAATATCCTGAGAGGGTTGCTTTCACGAGCTATATCTTGAGTTGAATTCCTCGATGAATAGCTTTTGCCTTTGCGCATTGTGAAGCAAAGTTGGATGATTAGAAGGATTCCAGTACGTCTTTCATATCAAATATTTGGTGCACTGTTGGGTCCATCTAATCGTCCAATATTAATAATCGTCCACCAAGGGTACCAAGAGCTGCATCGAAGGTGTATATATGTCATCACAGCTGCTTTTCATCCTTCTGGATGTTATCGTCTTTCCACATGCGAGTATCAACAACTAGGCTCCAATATCAATATTGATCCTGCAGCTAATATTGGTGCATATGTTGCTAACATTCTTCTCCTTGGCATCAGCAAAACCCAAGATTCCTTATTTGACTTTGAGCGGCTTATTTAAGCTTGAGTTTTCAGGCAACTTCGCAAATGCAGACCAAGGCGCAACAAGTCAGCCAAAGGTTACTTAGCTTAAGTGGTTTCAAGTCATCCAAGGGAGAAAAGATGATAAGGCTCGAAAATGCGATTAAATACATTAAATCAACAAATATAAGTGCAAATGTCTATGATGCAAGCTCGAAAGCATGATGATCAGCATACTTATCAACGTAGAATGTATGGAAACTGTCATATGAGTTGTGAAGGTTAATGTTGCGATGAAGAAATTGTCTGCCATAGACAGGAATAAGGTGAGCTGCGCAATAGATTGAATCAACATGTATAATGTTGTAGACAGGTGCATTGTTGGTGCCGCAGGCTGGATGGACCATCCACATACCAGTATCTTCATCAGGCGAGTCTCCAATGATATCAAACCACTGCACAATGACACATGGGTAGAGTGTTCCTCCATAATTGAATGAGAAGAATGCATGAATCCTCGCAACTTCGAGTCCTCGAATGCCCACATCTTCTGACCCAATATTGACGAAAACACAGTCATAGCAAGGGGCCTCGTTCTGCCACATGGGACAAGCACGAATGTGCTCAATTCACATTCCACCTATCCCGCTTAGGTTGCTTGGGGCAAAGAACCATGAGCATGCTGAGTTGAACACCCATATTTTGCCCTCATATCAAGGGCATCCTGCGATAGGAATTTCTGATGCATCTCGTGGATCATCTGGACATGTTTGTTGAAAGAGAAAGCAGCGGACCATATCAGGTAGACGGGGGATATTCAGCTCTTCAGCGAGAGCCAAGATGGTGCGTGCACGCTTCATCTCTGCATGCAACACCAAATCAGACATTGACACACAAAACAAGGGAATATACTTGTGTGCAGTTCGTGCTAATTGTGTATGTGCTTGCAGAACTGTTGGGCCATGATCTACACCATCAATGTCATCTTCAGGAACAGACATGTCGAGGTTTTCATCTGGAGCATCATCGAGTGCATCATCGGCAGCAAGTGCATCATGCCTTGATTCGTCTTGTTGTACTTATGGTATTAAAATTAGCTTTCAAGTGGCTGAAAATATGTTTAGAACTCACAAAAGGCTTCAAGGGCTGCTGAAAGGCAAGTTCCATTCAACATCCCGCTGTAGGGATTAGTTTCCCTCTAGGCTGGTATTAACAGTTTTTACTTAGCTTTCTTACCTTACTTTTCCTTGCTTATGTCCGCATTTTGACTGCTTACATAATCACCAAATCTTCGCCCTATACTTCCACTCATTAGCTGGACTTTCAGTTATAGTTCTGGTAGCTCTCCTTCTAGGATTCAGTAGCTTCCCCAGACTTGCAGCTTATTAGTTTTAGTAGTAGCTCAATAGCTCACTATACAGCTCCTGATACACAGTCTTGTCCTCATTGTCTGGAGTGACATTTTCATATTCTCTCTCTCTCTCTCTCTCTCTCTCTCACTCACACACACACACACACTCTCTCTTGAGCCCTGAGCTTAGTCCAGAAGCCCTTGGGTTGAATAGCAGCTAGGCAGCATTCACCCAACATTGTTCTGCATCCCAGCAGATTTGTTGACCCTTCACTGTGACTGGTGAAGTTGACTCGTGCCGCAGCGAGTTTATCAAGCTGTTGATTTGTGATGAGCATTTGACTGAGCGCATTATATTTGCTCGAGCACCTCCATGGACCTTTAACAGCCTTGATGTGTTTGCTTTCTGTAATAGATGAGCAGAGTCCATTTGGAGCGCCAAAGAGTCGGATGAGCTGCAGGTAATGAGAGACAGAGTGTTGCTGTGGAAGAGAGAACATGGATATAGTATCACTGTCCAGGAAAATCTGGCGATAATGATGGAAACGGGAAATGGTGTCTTGCAGTTGCTCCAGTGTGCACTCAGATATGGTACTCTTTCGTACAATGTAACAAAATTCGAGAAATGCACAGAATGTGCATATGATTTCCACTGGCACATGTCCCTCAATGGCTGCTATATAAACCTTGTGGGTTTTTGCTTCATCAAGTGAGGTCATTGTGAGGAGTAATGGGACATGTACCTTCATAAGCACTTTCAAATCATCTCCAGTCCATTGCTTGAAGCCACGCCCTTGTGGGAAATGCCTCAGGCCTGCGAAAGGAGCAATGATTCTATCAAAGGTAGAGCCAGAATTAGATAATAATAGAAATGAGATACGAAATCAGCATACCTATGATCAATGTCATCTAAGATGCATTGCGCATTGTGTGCACTATGTGTTTGTAGGAGGTACTTATGGACCCAGTCCACAAGATGGTCCTTGAATGTACCTTTAATGAGCTGATGCAAGATGTCGGGTGCGATCAACTGGCAAATATCGGCACGAGGAAAATCGTTAGTGAATGGCTGCAGATAAACTGTGGTGAGAACAAGAAAGAACTTATAGAAATGAGAAGACGTACGACAAGATCTGCTACAACTCCAAATTCATCCCATAGTTCTAAATATGTCCCCACATCAATGAGTTCTTCTGTATACTCTTGACATCGAGGAAGTGCGCCAGCTGCATCAAGATTGTGATTTGGTGCCATACATCATGAATGTACCATAAGTCAAAGACACAGAATTAAAAATGAACCAATTACCATGGACACCAGCAGCGCACAATACATGCCAGCAGAACCTGCTCTTCGTAGTCTGCAATGTAAGGTCCGAGGCCATAGATGACATGATGGAAATGGCCATCACCGAATTTTGCAACCTCAGGTTTCATCATTCCGGGCCTAAGTCTTTCAAGAATCTTTGAAAGTGAAGAATGAAATAGCTGGCAGCAAAATTTTCGGAAGCATGGGTCACTTGCGTGCTCCTTTGTAGCTACTATGTCATCAGTATGTTGCATGATATGAGAAATTGTTTCACTCACTCTTCGGCATTGCAAGAAAGCCAATGACAGCGACTGCGTTCCAGTGTGCACACTGGACATTGTTATGGACATTCCCAATGGATAGATAGAGTGGGTAATATTCATTATTCCCGGTTCCTACAGAAACAGTTGTTTTGTCACTTCCGAGGATGACGGGAACAAAGGTAGCGCCAATTGTATCTGGATCCTTAGAAATGGTGTCCTAGTATGATGGATTAGATCCCTAGACTCGTATTGATAGCAATGGACATGTACATACCGCTTGATCCCATGCCCAGTTAGCAGACATGAAGTCTCTATAGTGGCACTCCTCTCCTACTGTCAAGAACTCTCGATAAGGTCGAAAGTCCATCTCATGTGCGAAATCAGGGTTTGCGAGCATGTTTCGGACCACTTGATGTGGATCTCGGTACCATACATCAAAGGTACCGTCCATCCAGGGTGGGTAACTACCTTCGGGCTTCTCACCTGTATACAAGCACAAAAAACTCTCCCACTTGACCTTTCCCAATGGTATTGCATCAATGGTTGCATAGAGATCTCGATGGTCTGCGAAGGGTGGTGTATCGCCATGTTTGAGCAAGGTAGATGCCCATAAGGCAAGGTGTGCATTGATTTTCTGGGCAGGCGTTGGGTTCTGAGTATAGAACAAGTCGGCAGTTTCGAATTCAGTGCGGTTATGGAATGGTGTCCAGTCATTTGGAGACCGAGGTTCACAAGATGGCAGTAATGCATTATCATCAAGAAAATGACCATGGGTGTCACATGGATGTCCTGTAAGTCATGTCAGCAGCTGAATTAATAAGAGATATGAGACAAACCATTGAGTTTTGTGTGATAGTTGCAAAAAAAATGGTTTCCATGCCCAAAAAACTCAGTATTGACATCAGGTGGGGGGGAAGACCTCGGCACGTCAGCATGGTGATCGTGACTGTGCCCATAATTGAGTTCCTCGTCATCAGGTAGGGGGGGGGAAATCTTCACCATTGTACCAATTTTCGAGTTCTTGCAACAGGACATCTGGCATGTTAATGTCCATGTCCTGCTCTGGTGGTGGGGAAGATATCACAGGATGGGCTGACAAGATATGCTTTGTGCGCCCTGCACCTGTCTTGAAAAACCAGTTGCACCCTGCATGTCCACATGCGAGTTGCAAGAAGTTAAAGTCTCTGCAATGAATCTGAGTGCGAGGGATATTTTCAGACATATTTTCTGTAGATTGTTGCAGGTGGTGAATTCTAGGTGTCGAAAGGAGGACCATAATGAGTCCTAGGTGTTGGGAGGAGGACCGTAGTGAATTTTTGGTGTTGGGAGGACCATAATGGATTCTAGGTGTTGGGAGGAGGACCATAGTGAATTTTTGGTGTTGGGAGGACCGTAATGGATTCTAGATGTTGGGAGGAGGACCATAGTGAATTTTTGGTGTTGGGAGGACCATAATGGATTCTAGGTATCAGAAGGTAGGACATGGGCTGGAGCGAAGTTCAAAGGCTAGGTTCAATAAGCGCTTAGTGCTAAGGGTTAATGTGCTCCGGACAAAACAGGGTGCCACTTACAAATTTCCATTCAGTATTTTCCTTCCAACCACCCACACTAGTACAACTCAGCCTGGCCCTGCCCTTTTTCACCAAGTCACTGCTTGCTATGCCTCCTCGTCGGACACGTGCTAAAAATGCTACGACACATCCAGGTCAGATCATTCTCGATGCACAACAAAAATGACGCACCAAAGCTGAAAAACAAGCGGATGATGACCGCTTGGCAGCAGCCAGGGAACAGAAGGAAGCAGATGCCCTAGCAGGGCTCACCAAACTCGCAGAGATGCAAGGTCGGATGGAAGCTATGCAGGCTCAAGCTGCTGAAAAGCCGAAGGCAGTCAAACCATGACCAGTACCAAAGGGTCACCAGGCATGTACCAGCCAATCAGAGGAGCCCTTTTCCAAAGCAGGTCGCCAGTATGCCGTTGGTGATACAGATAGTCCGGGTGCGATGTTGAACTTGAAGGAGCAGATTTTTGGTGAAGATGAGTTGTTGGGTGTTGGCAGCATTGAAAACGCAGGTGGCACGAAGCAGAAGCCAAAGAAACAGACGCTCAAGGCTGCTATCTCAAGTGTTAGAGATATCAATGATGCGCTGTAAGGAATAATGCCTCTCATCGTGTGATATGGCACTTTTCACTAGGGAATACATGGCACGAACTTGCAGCACCACTCTGGGTGCTATCTGCAGCTATTCCTATATGAGGCGCAGCTTTCCTGCGCAACGCGCGCCATGCGCGCACACTTCCCGCGCTTTCCCGTGCTTGAAGCGCCCTATAGCGCCAGCCATCCAGAAGCATCCATCCACTGTCCACCAAGCTCTCTAAGTGCGTATATTCCTATTTCCTTTATTTGCATATCGTTCCACATTTATTTTTATCATGGACCCTTACTTTACATACCTTACTCGGTAGCGCTTCGGCTCCGCATGACAGCGCTTAAGCGCCATATATAAGCGCCAGCAGTACTTACTATTGGATTACTTTTCGGTTGACAGAACTTGGCACCCACTATTTACCTAGCAGAATATAGTTGAAATCCATTCGTTTTACACTCTCTCATTTGCGCATATACGCGCGCACTTTCCCGCGCTTCGCGCAGCACACGCGCGCGTTCCCACGCCTTCATGCCTTGCACGCACCTGCGCTTTCTCATGCCCTGCATTGGCCAACCAGTAGCACCTTCAGCGCATACAACTAGATCCTTGCTGCACTCGCTTCCCCTTTAGGGTCAAATGCACTTGTCATCTCAGGTATAGCAGACTAGGCAACGCGCGACCTACAACAATTATAGATACAGTCAGGAGCTTTGTTCATGCCTCGCTGTGTTGTAGTTTCTACAGCGCATACAAACAATGAGAAAGGCAACTTGTTATCATGTGTGCTTTCAAACTGTCATGATGATGTTTATGCTCACTGAGTCTACTCTACATTTTCTCAATTTTACCTGGGCATCTAGATCAAACACTAGCCTAGGTGGCCGCATTCAAAGCTGGAGGACACATGTTTCGCCCCAGAAATCAAGTTCCCAGCAAGACTCACTTACTAGTGCTACTCAACCGCCACCCTCAGTTTTTTCCAATGTATCGAAGAGGACCTCTGTCAGTTCATATGCACCTCCCCCTCCTAGCAGCAAGGCAGATGATACTGAAGACCTTGTTGGAGCCTTTGGAGATAATGACTTGGATGAAATGCTTGAACGGCAGGCAGCGGCACAAATGACTGAGAGTTGGGTTCAACAACCAGCAAAGGTGAGTGAATTTTTTCAATTGTAATGTGCCTCTTAGGCTGATTTGAATTGAGTCTACCATTAGCATTATATCTACTAACACCAATCCTGACCTTGAGACACCACCGAGCACTCAACCCTGCTTGAAGAATCACACCTTGATGCCACCACCCAGCACTCAACCTGGCCTGAAGAATCAGGATTTGATGCCACCATCCTTGACGCAAACTTGAGCCGTGTCCAGCACAAAGAGGAAGCAGCTTGCTGAGGTCATTGAGTTCTCTGAGAGTGAGATCTCTGAGTTTCTGGAAGAAGATGATGACATTATGGATGTTGATGGCCCAGACGACGAATCAGATGCCGATATCAAGCCCAAGTCAATGAGTACTCAAGCTAGACGCACTACAGCTTCTGTACTATCTCCCTCTGTTATTTCTTTTTTTTTTTGTCGCTAACTTCAGTCTTAGACTTCAGTAACTACCACTACTCGCAAGGCTCCTCTTCCCCCCTCAAAGAAGGTAAAGCTCGAGAAGAATGCCAAACTCGAGGGCAACATCAAATCTGAGGAAAGATCGACTGCATTGCCTGGTACCTGGGTAGAACCAGTATCAAAGTTGCGTTCGTCATATTTGAACATGGACCTCCCACCAGGCTGTCATGAAGATGGAAAATGGGTTCGAGTCTTCTTACTGACAGTCTTTCTGTGGCTTGGCGCCCAAGAGGAACTCTGGGTTCTTGCTGATGCTAAGTTGCTCAAGGTGTGCAAAGAAATTTTCAAGGTTGTCTATCCAGATATTTGCTACAGCCCCACCATGTCTGGGTCCATTTTTGGTGTTGTCTGTGTTATCGTTTTATTTTGGGGATGCCACTGATATGTTACAGGTCACGCAACGTGTTGGTGAATGGCATAGCAACTTTGGGTCTATGGCGCTTGCGATTGTGATCGATTTTTGTGCCTCCAATCAAGATTTGATGCCCACAGAACTTTCGAATCTTCTCCTTGCACAATATGCATTCTTATACCCTAACCCTGACAATATTGACAAGTCCGAAACCTTCCGCTCTGCATTCATCCAGGAACTTCTTGCAACTGCGCATCTGTCTCGAATTATAGGACATGCTGACGTCCCTGCTCTTGACACAGACAGTTTAATTAGACATGGCTTTGTTGGAGCATTTGGGTTGTGTGCTGTTTCAGTAAGTCAATCCTAAGCTGATTGTCACCTACTAATTCTTGTATCTGTAGCTCGAATGTGCTTTCTCTCTTCTCACTGATAATATTGTCACTGTTGACAACGACGATAACTCGGGGCTGCCGATTACTGCATGGAAAGCTCGTCTCAAGACACCAAAGACATTCAACAAAATTACATGCAAAGAGACCGTCTCGGAGCATGCATTTTCAATTGCTAAGTGGAAGCCAAAGACTGACGCGTTTATACGTGGGGCAATGAAGAAGGGCGAGGCATCAATTGAGCTCACTGTCTCAATGTCATGGAAGCTTCTGAAGAAGCCAGGCTTCGAGAAGTACTCCAGCAATGACTCGTTTGAGGATGACGACAATCACGCAGACATTTGGTAAGTTATGATGTCTTTCGCCATCCCCAGGTTTTGACTATCTACAGATATACAAGCCTCACATCAAGATCTCGAACCATTTTTGCAGTTCTTATGTGGATTTTATCCTGCTTTTCTCGTCTTTAATCACCTCTGAACACTCCTTAGCCACCCTTTAATGCTCTTAATGCTTTGTGTATCTCACTCTTTATTGACTTAATCACCTTTTTGCGTGCATTTTAGTGATTTTATGATGCGTCTGACAATGGACTTAGTCGAGTTTTCATGCCTTATACAATGTGTGATAAGTCCATTCAAGTCACTACAAGAAGACACGTGGCCTTAGCGAGTCTTGTGGCACTCGCTCGTTTTTTCCCTTAAGGCCCTTGTATAAGTCAAAAAAGTCTGTTCAAAACATTCCTGATTTTCCTGATGTACCTGTTGAGCCTTGGTGTGATCTTTGGTGTAGCCTTGAATCTGGTTGCCTTCAGTGGTGCTGTTGCCCTTCAGATTGAGCATGAGGCCTCTGCCAACGTTTCTGATGTTATACACTCCATTGGTGAAAGAAGGCATTGTATAAGATGTAGGTTGCTAATGGGATGATTCAACAGTGAGATGAGGAATTGACAAAGGAAAGTCCAGAGAATGCTGGGCTTTTATATTGAGCATCTTGGGTTGTTTTGGCTCAACATCAAGCTGAAGTGAAGATGTTGAGTAAAGTCTGTTAGGGGTCTTCTCATTGTGAATGCCATGAGTGCCTGGTGTCCAGATTTCATGTGCTCAAGGTTCAAAATTGTTTAAAGGAACCGAGCAGATTCCAATTGATAATAGGGGACCAGAAACCAAGTAAGTGGTGGTGGCAGCATAATTTTAACAAAAGGGCTGCTAATTTTGTTCAGTTTGCATTCACTTGAAGACAGCAAGTTGCTTGCAATGCAGATGTGGAAGTGCCAGGTGGCCGCTACCGAGAAATCCACGAGAAATCCGACAAGGAATGATTGGTAACTCATCCGGTAGTGCCCACCGACTTGTGGCTTGATCTGTAGGTTGCAGCCTCAAGCCCACTGCATCCACAATAGCTGCTCCATGCCTTCAGCTTGAGCATATTGCCAGAGTGAGTGAGCGGCAGAAGAGTGCTGTGACAAACACATTAGCGCTGGGCGGATATCAGCGCTTAAGGCCACTATTCCCTTGGTAATCACAAATGGGCTAAAAGATTGAAGAAAGTTCTCATGACTGCCATTGCTTGTCGCGCGCTTACGCAGAATTCGGTCCGATGTTGGTACCATGCTCCCCCATGTCCTGTCTATGTCCGCTTACCTCCACTGGTGTGTCAATTCCCATTGATTATTGTCGCTAAAAGCTACTGGTGCAGGTCTTATTACATGTGTCCTTGTGTTGCACAGCACCAGTTCTCCAATTACCTACAGATACGACGCGCCGCGCTTACATCACTACAAGTTTTGCCTATGCATTCCACATATTCATGCACTATGATATAAGGACCATCAAGTAGATAGTTTTGACTTACTTCCCCTTCCCGTGGGCAACGGTTGTATAGCAGAGTCACCTAGTAGTTTCATAGTTTTGTGCAATCGTCAAATTCCTTGCTCTCCCTGTGTCTGCATGCACTACTTGAGTTCCCGCAGTCGTGTGCTACTACTCAGTCATCACCACTTCTTCTGCCAGCGCACTCTTCCATTGTCATGCCTTGTGCTAGCACACTCCTCGCAAATAGTTGCACTCTGCCATCTTCATACCTTGCGCCAGCGCACTTCTCACAAATAGTCGCTGTGATGCACAAACTTGGCTAGGTAGTAGGATCACTCCCTAACCAATATGTGGCCAATACCCTGCCTAGCTGCTATGTCCTAGAAGACAGTGTTTGACCCTAAAGGGTTTCTGATCTAGGCTCAAGCTCAGAGGTAGTGAATCATCATCTAACTTCAGACTGGTACTGGTGAAAGGGAAACATGCTTATATAAGCCACAAATGTAAAGAATGTAAAGGTAAGTAAGTAAAGCTAATATCAGCCCAAAGAAAACTAAATTGTCACATCGCACTCTTCCATTGTTGCACCTTGTGCCAGCGCACTCTTCGCCAATAGTCACGCTCTGCCATCTTTGCACAATCCACCAGTGCACTCCTCACAAATAGTTGTGCTCTGCCATCTTCGCACAATCCGCCAGTGCACCCCTCACAAATAGTCGCACTCTGCCATCTTCATACCTTGCACCAGCGCACTCCTTGCCAATACCCGCTCCTCTCTATAGTCACATCTCACGCCAGCACATTACTTGCCGATACCTGCTCCTCTCTATTGTCGCATCTCGTGCCAGCGCATTATTTGCCATATCCTTGTTCACCGCTGTTCTCAAATCACCTGCCAGCGCGCTACTTAACTACGAGTCACACCACGTCGCGCTCCTTCGCACTCTTAGTTAGCGTAGTGCCCTACCAGTCTCAGTCTTACTCAGAGCGCTATCGCTGTCGGGTTGACATAAGGTCGCTATAGGTCATTAAATCCTTGAGTTTCAGCTTCCCTTGCATATAAGGATAAGTTTGACTAGTCTATTCAGTCTAGCTAAATTATATCTTTCACAGCGCATCGGAGCCTGATTATCAGACAAATGGGTGCGTGAGTTGCTCTGGGTTCAAGACAGGTTATTAGGACATGCAGTTTGAAGGAGAACCTAACTATACAACCAAAGTCACGCCTCAAACCGAAAAGCTGATAGTAGTTCTGTACTTTCCATTGATACGAGAAATCAACTGATCTCTCAAAAAGTCCTGGTCAATGATGTGCTGTGATTGGCAAACATTCCCCACAAACAATGTTTAGTAAACCTCTTTTGCGATGCATATAGAAGTATCATGTAGATGCCGAGTTGAAGTTGAGTAATGATCCTGCCCTGCAATCAACAAAGCTTCCAAGCAAGCAAAAATGAAGAATGTTGGTGTCCAGTAACCTGTTATCATTTGGATCTTTCTCTTTTTTTTTGTTTTTTTAGACAAGTGGTTTGTATTTGTAGCAGCTGACAAAATCTAGTTCTACGAGTACGCACTATAGCGGAGTTCTGCGAACTCTGGTCCAAGGAAAAATTCACTTATGCACACCCATTTTCATGGGGCGTGTGGGACTCGTTTAAACTACCTGGTTTCCTCGTTCATAGAGGGCCTGGGTGGTGTGATACCCACTAAAACCTCAAGGGCGGTAACCCAGTTCTTCTGTTTGGGGTTGTTTATTGTTATGATGTTGGACCATGTTGCGGAGATTAGGCTCTCGAAGGTTTTGGTGCGGGTTATCTTACTCACTGTTAGTCTATCACATTGTAGTCTCTTATTTATGTTTGACCGCTGTCATGCATGGTATGCACTCCATACCATGACATATACGATAAGAAATATAGAAGGAGATGATTAGGGAAGTATACTAGGATATATTTCTCACTATCATAAGCTTAGTTTCCTATTCTGATTTATTTATTTATTTGTATTTGTAGTTTTCCATCAGTTTCCAGTCTCTTTCTATTTTTCAGCCACTTGATTACATCAGTGAACCACTCAGATATGTTTGTAAGCATGTCATGTGACTGGTAATAATCTGATTTGTAAGGATTCTTCCATGACTCATCATGTTTAGTCATGATTCGTCATGCTTTGTAAGATTTTACTGTGCTTTGTAATATTTTACTCATGTACTTTAGTAAGCAGCTGATTCAGCACACCAAAAGGCTTGGTTTGTAAGCACATTCTTACCAATCCAGTGATGACTCATTGCTTAGTAAGGATGGTTTCCAAAATGTATATAAGGACTCCATTCTCACACAAATAATTAAGTTTTCCCTTTTCCATTCTTCTCTCAAACCGTGTGAGAGTTAGTAAGAATTTGAACAGGTGTTTTCCCCTTTCTGTCTCCTAGTGTGAGATCCAGAAGAAAGTGAAGGCCTAGTGTTGCCTTAGAAAACCGTGGTATAATCTAGTCAGATTAGTTGTATACTATCTTACAGGGATCGCCTATACAACAGTCTATCGTATTCGTCTATTCGTTTTAGTTCAGCTTTCTCTCTTTTACAGGAAGGGAGACTCGTATTATCTAGCCAGCATCAGCAGAGGTCTAATATTACCTACTAGGTTCAGAGTAACCTGACAATATATATACTTCCTTACTATCAGAAGAGACCAACAAAGAAGGTGATTCATCACTCTTTGACCACCCACGAACAGCACGTTATCAACCGAGAAGTAGAAAATCCGTTGACCGTGAACTTGAGGCAGCTGGCACCTGTAGTCTTATCGAATACAATTGTGATAGTCATTGTATTCTGAGCAACCTATAAGACCCTCAAGTAACAAGACATCACTGGAGCCCACCGCGAGGGTGGCTTCTTTGTCTGGTTTTTTATATCGTTTATCTAGAAGTTTAACCCGCGAGGGTGGCTTCTTTGCTTGGTTTATATATCGTTTATCCAGAAGTTTAACCCACAAGGGTGGCTTTTGTTTGGTTTATACACCATCTATCATCGTATATTCAGTTCTATCATATCAGCACCATCGTATTCAGAGATTTCCACCCAGTCTTGTGGAACAACCACATACACCGTATCAGTTACAGTACCATCGTATTATTCATCAGCAACAGCACACATCATGTCATATTCAACACTATCAGTACTGACTATGCCCACTCCAGGAACTAAGACAGCACCTGCCAAGTTCAAGGGGCATTATTCAGAAGTTAAGGACTTTCTGAGACACTATGAGAAACTGTGTGATTATCACCATGTATCCTCAGATGAAGAGAAATGTGATACTATTACCCAGTATATGTCCAGACATGTCACAGAGTTTATAGAAGGACTAGCAAGTTTCAGGACTTCAAATTGGAGCCAGCTCAAAGTTGACATTTTGAAGTACTATGATGCAGACCTAGACACCAAGAGATATAGGAGAAAAGATTTACTGTCCTATGTTAGGACAACACGAGATAAGAAAATTTCTACCCTTACTGCTTGGAAGAAGTATGTAAGAGGCTTTGTTCGTATAGCAGGATGGCTAGAACAAGCCAGGAAATTAACAGCAGAAGAGTATGCAAGTTATTTTTGGAAAGGCATCTACAAGAGTTTACGTGTAAATATCGAGACCCGTATCATGGCACGAGAACCTGATAGGGACTTGTCAGAAGCTTTCCCAGTTGATAAAGTAACTGCAGCAGCAGAGAAACTTCTACACCGTGATAGATTTGATGCAGATCTACTGGTATCAGAAGTAGAAAGTGACTCAGATGAGGATTCATCTAGTAATGAACCATCTGACAGTGCCAATGATCAGATTCAAGTGAGTCTGAGAAGGAGTTTTTTCCAAAGAGACAAGTTAAGAAGGGCAGACACAAAGAGAAAGTAAAAAGTAAGCCCAAGAAAGAGAAGGGTACACCTAATGGTACCAACAGTCCCAAGAGCACATCAGTGGAACCTATGAATGAAATGGAGACACTCATTAAGAAAATGGGGTCTATTTCTTTAGAGGATCCTGAATATGCACTATTGTTTTATCGAGCCACACGAATTGATCCTTATATCAAGGACATTATAGCATCACCCATCAGAAAGGGAACATCTACTGTGTTTTCAACTAGCCAACAGGGTACTACACAGGGAGAAACTACTACAGAGCTAAAAAACGAGAAGCAAAACACTAGAGGACCACCTCCAGGTACTAGATTCTACCAAGCCCCTAACACCCCCTATCACGAACGAATCTGCTATGGATGCGGCGAGAAAGGGCATGGAGTGAACTATTGTCAGCAGCTTTCAAAGTTAATAGCTGAGAAAACACTTACCCGAACAAGAAGCGGTCAATATGGGCGAGCTGACGGGAGGACGGTCAAACGAATGCCGGAAGAAACAATCCTTGAAGCTTTGAAGCGTGAAGACGAGAGGCTGGTAGCCCACTTCATCAAAGTAAAAGCAAATGAAGCGCTATTTAATATTGAATCAGTAGCGCCCTTGAAACGAAGTAAAAGCGCTTACATTGAAGAATGTTTCACTAGCGAGAGTGAAATGACGCCTGACGACAGCAGTGACAACGAAAATACTGCGTCAACTCGAGATACTAGCTCAGACGAAGAGAACTTGGTGTGTCCAGTCGAAAGGACTACCAAGAATTCGCGTAAGGCAGGATTTGATAGGATGGAGGATAGCCCCATGCCTATATATCCAAAAATACCTAAGACTAGTAGTGAGAAAAGACGCGAGAGAAATGACTCACCAGAAAATATTGAGGCGCCCAAAAGACCTAAGTTAATGGCAGAGAATATGCCTAAGAGTAGTCCTAGGGAGCAGCCTAGCAAAGACAGAGTCAGTGAAAACAGACGGCAAAATGAAAGCTTACCAGAGGGAGTACTAGCGCCAAAAAGGCCAAAAATAGCGCCAGATAATGTGCCTAAATATGAGCCTAAGGTGCAGCCCAACACTAAGAGACCTAACACAGAGAGGTCAGTAAAGAACACAAGAGAGAAAATAAGAAAGAAAAATAACACTGGATGGACCAGTGAAGATATAGTAGAGGATGAGGCGCCGGCAGTAAGAAAGGACTTACCAGCGCAGCGTCATCCAAACACACACCGAGACAATTCAAACACCGACCGGAAGAACCCGACACGCAGAGTATCAGACATCGCGGCAAAAGTGCAGCCGGGCGAAATCTTAGATACTATATTAAGAACGCCTATTAAAATGGAAATAGGTGAGCTTCTCGGCAGTTCCCGAGAACTGTCTGGATTGCTATCTAACGCTATCAAACCCAAACCAGCAGTAAATAAAATTGAAGCCCACTCTGTATGGACAAAAACGCGGGGTCTATTAATAAAAGTAGCCATGCAGTGTGATGGGCGCACGATCAGTGCAATAATAGATACAGGTAGTCAACTAAATATAGTAAGTAGCTATATTTGGAAAACTATCATAAACCGACCGATCGATATTGCCAAATCGGTATCTTTAAGTGACGCAAACGGTGGAGAAGGCCGATTACGTGGCCTAATCCAGAATGTTCCGCTCAATTGCGGAGGAGTTTTTACTCATGCGAATTTATTCGTGGGAGATCACGTGCCATTCAATTTGTTATTAGGCCGACCATGGCAAAGAAGTAACTACGTATCTATAGATGAAAGATCTGACGGTACATGGTTACTATTTAAGGATCCACTAAATATGGAAGTACGCTATGAGTTATTGTGCACGCCAGAAGAAGCCGATCTAAATTTAGAATATGAAACGCCTACCTTGGGAAATCTCGCCGGCGTGAGTGTATTCTTAGCTGAAAATGGAAAGTTACCATTTTCAGCCGAGAACTTCTCAAATCGATCACACACCAAATCTGGCAATCACACAGCGCTTGTAAATCAGAAATCACCCCACCCCAAGCAGTTTCTGAGTAAGGAATTACTAAGTGACCGATCGACTTACTCAGTCCCATTTGAAATAAAATATATTCCTAAGTCTATAAAAAAGCCGCCAGACTTTGAATTTTTCCCCTCAGTACAGCGCCTCGTGCCTATTTTCAATAGCGCGAGGCAAAATTATCCAGCCGTCTATCTATTTCCTAATTCGTCGACGTTATTGTGCCCGAGAATGCCCTATACGCCTCTCACAGATTCACGCACCGAAGTTGCCGATTTCATTTCACAGCACTCCGGGAATTTCCGTTTTTCGACTTCTATCGCAGACAGTGCTTTGACATTGTCTTTTGAGCCTACTAACTTCACTCCTACCAGTCCTCCCCCTTTATTCACCATTTCAGAGCCGCCTACCCCACCTTACTCTCCCTTCCAATGGGACAGATCCCCAGTTGGAAGGGAGGAACCGATTGTTAGCCCTGCGCCAGCGGCTATTCCAATCAGTGCCGGCTCTATTCTCAATGGTACAGACACTATTGACGATGACAATCTATCTACCGTACAGGAGGAAGGTGAAGTACCCGATGACGAGTTTAATGAGACATTGAACGCTACCTTTGGTGAGCGTTTCAATGATAAAAAATTTACTAAGTCTTTATTGAATATTCTTGCACATGCAGGGTATTCTACTGTTAACGATTCGACTACCGCTATCAACGACACGCCAGGGAGACAATCCATTGAGTCTGGGGATGAACAGGTACTGTCCTCCCCACAAATGGATTCGTCCATTGTCCCTGCTGCAACTACTAACAACGATACACCCTCCCAAGCATTTTTACCTGCCCGGGACCGTGTAGATGATGACGAACCATCCGTCAACGTTTTCTTTTCGGGACCAACTATCGTTAATCCTATCAGCCCACGCGATGATAATACAACGCTTTCACCACACATTCCCCCTACACCACCCGTTTCGCGCACTGCACTCCACGCTGAGAGTGAGAGTGAGATGCCTGCGCTAGCATCGACCGAGTCAGTATACTCGATTACTGACCACACGGCTTCGCCTAAACCAGCCCCTCATGCGGCCCTCCTCGACAGTATTTCACCGCATGATGCTGAGAGATATCGACAGACTGAGATCGCTAAACTTAACGATTTCCATTCGTTTTATTTCGCTAACGTTGTTCATGCTGTTAGCTCGTTTTTGTTCTGCCAGGATCAACTTATCGCAAACGACTGGGACGTCGAGATGTATCGAGACGATACGTACCCAGGTCATCCCATCCTCCCTGGCAACCCCACGCTTCCTACCGGCGGTCCACGCTCTATGCGTGACTGGCCAGACCGTGTCGATGAACTCAGAGATCACCGTGCACATACTCGACATCTCCTTAAGCTCGTCGACACCATTCTTTCAGCGCGTATGATTACCGAAGCTACGTCAAAATCATCCATCCTTAGCTGTGATCAGCTGGATCACATTAAGGGCGGCATTTCACCTTCGTTCTTCATCGGCAAATATAATGACGTTAATCCTTTTTTTACCCCAAGTGAATCCGAGCGTCTTAACGCATATATATCTGTTGCTCGCTTTCACGGGGAAATCGAATTCGCTTCCAAGCTCAGCGATACACTCCTCATGCCGTTCCCCGACGAGGATATCGTTAGTGAGCTCACCACTTCGCAGATTCTAGACACCGGCACATACGATGATATTATCATATTTGCGCGCGATCTCGACCGTCTCTTGGACATTAAACGTTCCGGGATTGTAGTGCTCAAGACTTCACCATTTCGCACTGATCTTTTCCCCGGTACGGTGTCTGGTCCTCGCGCATTTTATGTACTTAACGATAGTGAAGAACATATTAGAAGACGAGCGGCTAATGGACGCAGGATTCGCAACGGCTACAAGTTCTCCTTGTGAATGTCTAGGTATAGCCCTCACATTCACTTGTTTTCGTTTTAACTTAAAATTTTAGTAGCCGCTTCAAACCAAAAAGTTCGAGATCTTGATTATCTCGATTCGTTTTCAGATCATCTTTCGTATTTCGTATTCAACTTCGACTTCTACTACGTGTCACGCTTCCCATTCCATATTTTTCGACTCTTCGTCTTCGTTATCGCACGTTCGCATCTACCATCGTCAAAGCCCCTAAAAAAGTGCATATATTCATATAATTCTACAAAATACGGACCCTCGGCTGTTTTCTAATCCGTCTTTTGTATTTCTAGCATTCAGAACGTCTCGAGTTTCCTTTTCAGTGTATTAGTACGCGTTTTTCGTTCTGTCTGACTCAGTTTCGTCGACGCTACGCTACGAGATATATACAAAAATAGGTCAAGAGAGATAGCTTTAGATACGAGTTACCGGGTCATGTAATTCGAATCTTTTGTTGTCCGTATAACTCGTCTGATTTTTCTAAGTCTTTCAAAACAAATAATTAAGCTTATTAATGTCTAGTACTTGTCTAGTACTTAGCCATTAGTATAAGCACAGATTCATATAGAGAAAATTCACGAATTATCACGAGACAAGTCCATAGCTATAAGCTATAGGAGACTTACAGTATTATTCTAAGGGACAAAAAGTTATAGTCCCAAGTCAAAATATCAGATCTAGATCAATTGAAGTACAAGTCTATTAGGATTAATAGCTTAGTACTTAATTGAGAACATTCATATCAAAAGTGACCATCAACCATGATTACGTATATACCCCATCAAATAGGGGTATGTTCTATCTCAGACCACAAAATACTATTCCCACTACTATGTGAGTGTGGGACAAATATCTTTATGATAACTAGCAGTCAGTACACACTATGTTGAGCACAGACAGTTCGCTCACAGCACTATCTCGAAACATCGTATTGTTCGTATGCTTTGCATAAAACCCGTATTCAGAAAGTCAAGAAAGAGACCACGTAGATGATCAATGACGATCAATAGTTTGTTCACCGTAAGCGAGACAACTGGGGACAGTTGCGATTTCTCGTGCCGGGTGGATGTCATGCATGGTATGCACTCCATACCATGACATATACGATAAGAAATATAGAAGGAGATGATTAGGGAAGTATACTAGGATATATTTCTCACTATCATAAGCTTAGTTTCCTATTCTGATTTATTTATTTATTTGTATTTGTAGTTTTCCATCAGTTTCCAGTCTCTTTCTATTTTTCAGCCACTTGATTACATCAGTGAACCACTCAGATATGTTTGTAAGCATGTCATGTGACTGGTAATAATCTGATTTGTAAGGATTCTTCCATGACTCATCATGTTTAGTCATGATTCGTCATGCTTTGTAAGATTTTACTGTGCTTTGTAATATTTTACTCATGTACTTTAGTAAGCAGCTGATTCAGCACACCAAAAGGCTTGGTTTGTAAGCACATTCTTACCAATCCAGTGATGACTCATTGCTTAGTAAGGATGGTTTCCAAAATGTATATAAGGACTCCATTCTCACACAAATAATTAAGTTTTCCCTTTTCCATTCTTCTCTCAAACCGTGTGAGAGTTAGTAAGAATTTGAACAGGTGTTTTCCCCTTTCTGCCTCCTAGTGTGAGATCCAGAAGAAAGTGAAGGCCTAGTGTTGCCTTAGAAAACCGTGGTATAATCTAGTCAGATTAGTTGTATACTATCTTACAGGGATCGCCTATACAACAGTCTATCGTATTCGTCTATTCGTTTTAGTTCAGCTTTCTCTCTTTTACAGGAAGGGAGACTCGTATTATCTAGCCAGCATCAGCAGAGGTCTAATATTACCTACTAGGTTCAGAGTAACCTGACAATATATATACTTCCTTACTATCAGAAGAGACCAACAAAGAAGGTGATTCATCACTCTTTGACCACCCACGAACAGCACGTTATCAACCGAGAAGTAGAAAATCCGTTGACCGTGAACTTGAGGCAGCTGGCACCTGTAGTCTTATCGAATACAATTGTGATAGTCATTGTATTCTGAGCAACCTATAAGACCCTCAAGTAACAAGACACCGCCATCAGCTTTCTATTTTTTCTTTTGTGAATATGGTCCCGTTTATCGTTGTGTCACAGCGTAGGGCCCAGATAAGGTGTGCAGATTCTGAGATTAGGATGCACAATAGTCTTGATGTGCCTTTTGTAGATTCTGACCGACATTGGGGTTCTTGTTCTTGCTGACTTTGTGGGGTTTCTGTGTTTCATTTGGTAAGTGTGATGTTCCCGCAGCCTAGGATTGTTCCTAGTGTTATTTTTGGCCAGGGGCCGTTTTTGTCAGGCCATGTTGTTTTCGCTAGGTTCCATATCGTTGATTGGGCGTTTTCAGGGCAGTTTATTAGTATGTGTTCCATGTCTTCGATGTCGTCATGGCAATGGGTGCATTTGGCTCGGATTTCGAGAGTAGGGATGTTTGACCAGTATTCACCAATTCAGTGGGCGCCATGTAGTGATTTAAAGATGAATTGCTTTATCTTTTTGGGTATGTCTTTGTTTTCACTACCTTTCCAGATGCTCTCGTCTGTTTCTAATTGTCCTGTTATATTTTGGATTGCAAACCTCGCTATGTCGAGGAAGTTTTTAGTTATTCGTCTTTCGGATTTCTTTGTTTGTTCTCTGATTCCTTTATACGCTAGGGCTTGGGTCATGGTCGCTAATTTCGCTCCCTGCAGGTTAAATTTATTTGGAATAGTTAAGTCTATGCTGTCTTCAGTGAGTTTGTTTGTGCCCTCTTTGGCAAGGTGGTCAGCTTGTTCATTTCCATGCAGGCCACTATGCCCCTTTACCCAGATGAAGCCTGTTTGGGCCGAGTGTTTTCTCAGGTGGTATGCTGTTGCCTTAAGGTGAGTGCTGTTCGTTATGCCGATCCAGCCAGTGTCCTCCCATGTGGGGAGGTATTTTGTAAGACTGTTGATTGCGTATTTTGAGTCAGTCATGAATGTAATAGGTATGTAGGGTTCTATTTTTTGTAGTGCTACGAGGATGGCTAATATTTCCGCGCACTGGTTTGATTGGTTGTTTCCGGGTATTCTTAGTGCTGTATTGTGCTGATGGCCTTCTTCAATCCATATGCCACATCCGCTCTTTGCGTTTTCTTTCCCATTGTTGGTGCAGGATCCATCTGTGAAGACGGTCATTTTTTCGTTTATGAGGTTGAGTCCACATGTTGGGTTTTGAAGTCGGTGGGCCGGGGCTATTGAGTTGTACTTAGGGTCTGTGAATATTCTAAAACAGTCTTTTAGGTTTGTTCTTATCGTCGTTGTTGGGTCGAAGAGGATTTCTCCATTTCTACTTTGGTGGGCTTGGGTGTTTTTCTCTTTGCGTCGGTGAGTTAGTGATAGTTCATCTTTTTTGGGCTTTGTTCCAGTATCGTATTTTGGGGTTATTTTACTGAGGATTTCTCTTGCAGTGGTTGCGCATTTATGTGGGTTTGAACATCCCGCTTGTCAGTCTTTTTGGCATGGTGGGCACATGCAGTCTTTGCGGGGGAGGTGTCTTTGTGAGTTGTTTCTAATGTTCGTTGTGCGTTTGCTTATTTTTATCATGTTCTTAAATGGTGTGCGATTTATGTGTGTTTTGGAGGCATTTATCTTTTGTTTTGTGAAAAGCTGTTGTGGGTGCTCCTATATGGTGCCAGGTGGGTAATTGTTTCTTTATTTGTTTCAATATTTTAATTGGGGTGAAGCTAACGTTAAATTTCTTTGCTGTTTTTAGGAGCGATTTGATTTCATTGGGGAGGGTGTTTGCTCTGGGGCCTCTTAGTGGTGGGTCCCATGCTGTCAGGAATGGGTTTGTTGACATGTTTTTGCCTTTGTTTGGGTTCATGTTGTGTATTAGCAGGTCGACGATGAAGGCACAGTCAGGTCTGGAGGGGGAGAGGTCAAGGTAGGGTTTGATCCACATTACTTCGATCGCTTCGTTTCTAGACTCAATATCTAGTAGATTAATTCCGCTGTTTTCTTTCAGGCGTTGTAGTTGTTCGAGGCTTATCGGTGGGGAGCATTTGTCATCCCAGATGAAGTTTCGGATCATCTTGGTGAGTGCCGATTCTATGTTCTTGGGCATGCCCTGAGCTTTAGTTAGGAACTGGGTCATCCCACCTATGAACATTTGTATGATCAGTTTTTTGCCGGTTAAGGTGGGGTGGCATTTCTTCCATCTGTTTAATGTAGAGTTAATCTTGTCCAGGATTGGTTCCCAAGGTGTCGTGTTGTTTGTTTTATTTCCAATCCAAGCTCCAAGTATCTGTATGGGGTGTCTGTCTGGTGCTATGTTTATGGTGTTGTCTAGTGGTAGGTCAGTTGGGTTTAGTTTACGTGTTGTAATGACTCTTTCATGGTGTAGGTTCGAGCCAATTGGTATGATTTCCGTTTTTTCTAGGTTAAATTTTGCTCCTGAGGCTAAGCACCAGCTCGTTAGAATGTCTTCAAGGTCGCTGTATTTATCATGTTCATTCAGGAAGATGGTTGTGTTGTCTGCGTAGAGGTTCACTATAAGTTTGTTCGCTGAAGGCACTAAGTGACTGCTGCTCGCGCAATCACTCTCTCGATGTGAGATCAACAATGCTGCTGGTGAGGCAGAATGTTGGGTCTTGCTGCACCTAGGCTGCTATGCCTGAGACAGACGCGTTCGACCCTAAAGGGGACTGCTACTGCACACAGAACCAGATATATGAGAGACCCTTGTAGTCTGAAGGATGCGCAAAGGTGCGAGAAGAAACGCGAGACAAATGCGAAGAAACGCGAAGAAACGCGAAGGAACGCGAAGAAACGCAAAGAAACGCGAAGAACGCGATGAGAACGTGAAGTGCGGGAAAGTCGCGCTAAGGTAAGCGAAGCGTGGGAAGGCGCGCGCTTATAGCGCGCGTTGTCGTGGGAAAGCGCGGATGGAATGCGGAGAATAAGGAGTGATATAGAGGGGCGGATAGATAACGGATCGACGGATACGCAAAGCGAGCGCAATGCAAAGCGAGTGAAAAGCAAGGTCTGATTAATCTAGTCTAGTCCGATAACGATAACCATAGGTAACACAAAGTGCGCCCTAATGGTGACTACTACTTCAGAGTAAAACCCGATAGTGAGGGAAGTACAGTAAAGGGGAGTAATGGGGCAGAGTAGTAGTGCGATCATCAAACTATATACTAGACAGAATCGCGTCGGACGCGGAAGGGATAGGAAGAAAACGCGCTGATAGTACGTAATAACATGTAATAACGCTGCAATGCTTGTTACAACCATGAGGCAAGGAATATGACGTACCAATGAGGTGGTTGGACATGGATAGGCGCTCCTGGATAATAGGCGATGAAATGCGATGATGCGCGATGAAACGCGAAAGTGCGCGATGAAATGCAAAAATGCGCGATGAAACGCAAAAATGCGCGAGAACGCGCGCTAAGCGCGACCGTGGGAATACATCGCGCGAGCGCGGGAAAGCATCGCGCCTATGGCGCGTTATACAGGAACGTGTTGCATGATATACCAATGGAAGTGCAAGTCATTATGCGAATGATAAACGGACTGCTTGCGTGAATATGCCCATTACGCGCCCATAGAAATATGAGTCCCGACATCGCAATGCCTGGTATGTTGTATCCTGTTAGTTTTTCTGAGTTTCTCAGTGCACATGCTAGGGGTTCGATTGCTATATCGAAGAGGAGGCACGAGAGCGGGTCTCCTTGCTGTACTCCTCTGGTGACTTTAAAGGAAGTGCTTAGGACCCCGTTTATAGCAACTTTGGTGTATGTGTTCGTGTAGAGGGCTTTGACAGTTTTAATGAACAGTGGTGGGAGGTTGAAGTTTTCAAGGGTTTCTAGTAGGTAGTCGTGTTTTATTCTATCGTATGCTTTTTCTTGGTCTAGGGCTATTAATGCCCCATTTTCTTCAGTGATGTCCACGTATTCTATCATTAGTCTGGCCAGTCTTATTGGGTCGAATATTGATCTTCGCGGGATAAAGCCACTTTGGTTTGGGTGGATGAGTGTGTGTGCTTCTCATGCTAGTTGCATTGCTAAGGCTTTGGTGAGTATTTTGTAGTCTGTGTTCAGGAGGGTGATGGGGCGGTAGTTTACTATTTCAGTTCTTTCTTTCTTTTTAAAGATAGGGCACATCCATCTGAGGGTGAATTCGGAGTCGGGGTCAACATCATGTATTTGTATGTCGTTGAATACTAAGGTGAGTGTTCTGATGATATTAAAGCTCGGGCGTTCTTTCTTTTGATTGTCGATGTGTTTTTCGTGTAGTTTCTTCCATACTTCGTATGGTATGCCGTCGATGCCTGCTGCGCTGCCGGATTTGGATGAGAAGAGGGCTTCGTGTGTATGTTTTTCTTGCAGCACGCTGTGTAGCGGTGAGTTGTGATTTTCTGTTTTTTGGGTGTCGGATCTTTCTCGGTTCCTTCGAACGACTTCAAACCCTGAGCAAACAAAGTTCGGACACCCTCACGTTATCATTTCACAATGAAAAAACCCCATTGGAACTCTCCTCAACATCTTCGCTTCGAGTTCAGAGTTTGTACTAGTGCAACGTTTCAGATCCGCGGAGTCTCAAAAAGACTCCGGACCTACATGTATGGAAGACGGGTTTATTGACTGTATTATGAACGCCCTCTCAACAGCTTCATGAAATATTCAGTCTACTTCTTCAAGTCTCATATGCAAAGATTCACTGCGTCACTCATTTATCGCGAGTTCAATACAGACTTATGGAACTCAATTGCAGCCTTTGTCGAGTCCCCAGAAATCGACTATCGAAGGGCTCATCAACCAGCACCTGCGTCCAATATCATCCTCTGACTCATCTATCATGCTGGAACCGTTCATCAAGTTAGCTCCTACTCTCCGCATTGGCTCAATTTCACCTTCCGTTCGCTTACTCTTGCCCGGCGTCTTTTCCCTCCAGCTATTTGTTCATGCTTCACAGCTCACATCATCCTTACACACATTGTTTTCATGTTGCTCTCGTTCTCACCGCTTTTGTCTTAGATATCGCGATTACATGCTGTACTGTATAGCAATGAACTAAATATTTTGTCCTGCCCTATTTTTAGCCCACTTTGAATGTACTCGGTGCAACAGGAACCTGAACGACCACAGATGATCATAAAAACGATGTCCTTCTGTTCAGCTTCTCAGCTGTCCGCCATGAGAAAGCATTGATGTTATACATCATTTTGATGCAATCCACGGCGCATGCCCAGTCGCACCTCTGATGGAATCGGCATACCTTGCCCATCGTTAGGCGCTCTCACAGACCAGCACTAACATCAAGAGTCCATACCGTCAGCTCACGTCGTTCACACCGACAATCCTAAATTCCCTGGGTATGCAATAGAATACAAAGTATGATCCACTGCACTCGTCCACAACTAATGGTATCAGAAATCTCCATAATAGATCCATTGTTGCAAGCATCGTTGGTACTAAGGTCTGCAAATATCGATTTTAGTAAGTACGTGCAACAGAAAGGGCATTGCGACTCACTGCTCTCGGCACTCTATCCAATGCTGTCCATGCGTCATGCGGCTCAAATCAAGCTCAGGACCTCCTCTGGGTATCACCAATGTAGTTGCAGGGGTATAAAATGAGTGTCGAGAAGCGGGCGGTACCCAGAATAACAGCCGGTCTTTGGGCCCTACCACCCATCCACTGTCAACATTCAGGACAAAGGGGATCGAATTGCGGTTGTTATGGGATGCTGCCTCCATTAATTCAGAAGTGTTGCGCAGCGCATGGATGAAGTTGGGGGAGAAGCAAACGAGGTGATTGTTCCAAGTATTCAATGTCATGGGAGTGGTAGACTCAATGGGATGCATGATGCGATGTTCATCTGACAATACAGGATTTGATACAACGCAATGTTGCAACGGCTGGCGCATCACTGCATCCCACAGCCGAACAGTCTTATTCCAAGAACCAGTGATGATGCGAGTGCCGTCCGGCGAGAACGAGACCGAGTTTACTGAATCTGTGTGCCCCCGCAAGGGCTCACCGACTTGCTCCCTCGTCCTTGCATCCCACAGCCGAACAGTCTTATCGTCCGAACCAGTGACAATGCGAGTGCCGTCCGGCGAGAACGAGACCGAGTTTACTGAATCTGTGTGCCCCCGCAAGGGCTCACCGACTTGCTTTCCCGTCCTTGCATCCCACAGCCGAACAGTGAAATCCAAAGAACCAGTGACAATGCGATTGCCGTCCGGCGAGAACGAGACCGAGTTTACTGAATAAGTGTGCCCCCGCAAGGGCTCACCGACTGACTCCCCCGTCCTTGCATCCCACAGCCGAACAGTGGAATCCGAAGAACCAGTGACGATGCGAGTGCCGTCCGGCGAGAACGAGACCGAGTTTACTGAATAAGTGTGCCCCAACAAAGGCTCACCGACTTGCTCCCCCGTCCTTGCATCCCACAGCCGAACAGTGGAATCCGAAGAACCAGTGACGATGCGAGTGCCGTCTGGTGAGAACGAGACCGAGAAAACTGAAGAAGTGTGCCCCAGTAAGGGCTCACCAACTTGCTCCCCCGTCCCTACATCCCACAGCCGAACAGTGGAATCCGAAGAACCAGTGACAATGCGAGTGCCGTCCGGCGAAAACGAGACCGAGTTTACTGAATCTGTGTGCCCCCACAAGGGCTCACCGACTTGCTCCCCCGTCCCTGCATCCCACAGCCGAACAGTCTTATCCCAAGAACCAGTGACGATGCGAGTGCCGTCCGGCGAGAACGAGACCGAGTTTATTGAATAAGTGTGCCCCTGCAAGGGCTCGCCGACTTGCTCTCCCGTCCCTGCATCCCACAGACGAACAGTGTAATCCAAAGAACCAGTGACAATGCGAGTGCCGTCCGGCGAGATCGAGACTGAGTTTACTGAATCTGTGTGCCCCCGCAAGGGCTCACCAACTTGCTCCCCCGTCCCTGCATCCCACAGCCGAACTGTCTTATCCCAAGAACCGGTGACGATGCGAGTGCCGTCCGGTGAGAATGAGACCGAGAAAACTGAAGAAGTGTGCCCCCACAAGGGCTCACTGACTTGCTCTCCCGTCCCTGCATCCCACAGCCGAACGGTGGAATCCAAAGAACCAGTGACGATGCGAGTGCCGTCCGGCGAGAACGAGACCGAGAAAACTGAGGAAGTGTGCCCCCGCAAGGGCTCACCGACTTGCTCTCCCGTCCCTGCATCCCACAGCCGAACAGTGGAATCCGAAGAACCAGTGACAATGCGAGTGCCGTCCGGCGAGAACGAGACCGAGTTTACTGAATAAGTGTGCCCCCACAAGGGCTCACCGACTTGCTCCCCCGTTCCTGCATCCCACAGCCGAACAGTGTTATCCCTTGAACCAGTGACAATGCGAGTGCCATCCGGCGAGAATGAGACCGAGTTTACTGAATCTGTGTGCCCCCGCAAGGGCTCACCGACTTGCTCCCCCGTCCCTGCATCCCACAGCCGAACAGTGTTATCCGAAGAACCAGTGACGATGCGAGTGCCGTCCGGCGAGAACGAGACCGAGTTTACTGAATCTGTGTGCCCCCACAAGGGCTCACCGACTGACTCCCCCGTCCCTGCATCCCACAGCCGAACAGTCTTATCCTCCGAACCAGTGACAATGCGAATGCCGTCCGGCGAGAATGAGACTGATTTTACTGAAGAAGTGTGCCCCCTGAGCACGGTCTGAACGGGTGGCCAATTCACATCACGTCCGCATGTCATACGAAGAGTATTCGGAAACCGTGCAGAAAACTGTCGAGATAGTGGAGAGTTGGCAGGCGAGAACGGGAGCGCTGATACATACAGATGTGGCGTGCTGTGTAAAATCAAGCCACCGAACACTTGAATGAACCTCTGTACGTCCGTTGCAGTCGACGAGACATCTTTGAATTCGGAATCGCCCTGTGGTTGCGCGTGAGCGCTTTATCTGACACCTACTAGTAATGTGCTTACCTTCAGCCACTGGGCAATGGGCGGAAGGGCACCAACTGCACCGCTGAGCGCATTAGTCAGGGCGAGTGACTCCAGCCAGAAAAACACCCGCTCGTGGTGGAATAACAATTTCACTTCTCTCGCGAGTTCCTTGTCGAAGGCTGTGCTTCGTACGTGTGACGTCCAAAATCGACATGAATATGACAGATGTGGGGAGATGGATTTTTGAATTCGTTCTTGTAGACCGGGATCTTCGCTATTTGGTAGATAAGACGACTTTAAATCACATATATTGAAGCAAAGACCGTCTTTCATTACTTGAAGTGATGAGAATGCAAGGTCGCGTTGCGTCTTTGACAGGTCGATGAAAAACTCTCCACTGGATCGTTCGTCCGTCAAGAAATCATGGAAGGATGCGTGAAGGGGTCGGATTGGGGAACCTGGGTTGGTGGTGCCGCTGAGGAGGGAGCCCATCCTGTTTATCACAAACTGCATGTCGAAATTGTCCTCTTGTATTGGAAAATGGCGCCTCATGGCGTTTAGGGAAGCTACAGGAAGGGGTTCAGCTGTGCTTAGTATTTGTCCCATCACTGAGCGAAATCTCGCTAGCTTCGTCGAACGCAGTTTCTGCGAATGCTGGGCATTGGTAGATGTATCCCCATGCATGATATTTGTTAAGATGAGACGGTACATATCGTGCAACAGCTTGCTTCTCTCAGCAGGATTGCGTGACACCACGGCCTCATAGCAGTCCTTTGGAGATACCATATCGGACTCTTTGATGTATCCACAGGCGAGACGCGCCCACTCGAAAAGTCCATCAGCTGTCTGAGCGAGGACTGCGAACTCCCTGTCCCGGAAATCTAGCCCTTTCAACTGATTGGATACGTAGGCACGGATGTCGCGCTCTGCAAATACTCGTGGAATATCATCCATCGACATTTGTCTAATATGCTGAACACCACGAAACTCGGCTTTGATGTCATCAAGCGGGCGAGAGGTAACGATGAAGCGGAAGTTGCCAAGGATGTTTGTGATTTTTGGGACAGCGGAATTTTGGTGCTTGCCAGCAAGAATGCTGAGGAGGTCTTTCCGTGTCTCCATTCCACCACTCTCGTCTAGTGCATCGATCACGATCACAATGGGCTCCGCAGTTGACCCAGATGACTTTTCCAATGGTTCGATAAGAAGCTTATGCCACTGCTGTATGATATCCGCCGTCTTCTTGAGTGAATTCGCAGCCTGAACTGCATCTGCTAATGACCGTCTCATCTCCGGGTCACGGTCAGCCAGGTCGCGCGCGATCGTGGAAAAGATCTTCTCATGGCGACGATCTGCTTCTCGCTGACGGTCAAAACAGTAACACGAACCAAGCCCTCCCGCGTCTTCGAATGACTTTGCGATTGTGTGGGCAATGGCCGATTTGCCCTTGCCTGCGGGGCCAGAGAGCCAAAGCACGCGTTGAACGTTGTCCCCAGTGCTGTTGACCCATTCCGTAATCTGGGAAAGTATTTCCGTGCGGGTCCCTTCAAGGCATTGTTTCCTGGTATCTAATCCCACGCCCTTTGCATAAGTCAGACCGCTGAGCTCGAGTGTTTCATCTGAAAAGGTGTGAATATATGTCAAGTCACAAGTACGTCCGATCCCTTACCCGTATGGAGGACGTGTATGGCTACGTCGCGAGTAACGTGGTCCCGGAAGTTTTGCATCAACCTATCGAACACGTCATTATACTTTTTGATTGTATCTTCCGTTTCTGAGAAGACGTTCTTTCCAAGTCTCTTCCCTGTGATGATCATAGAAGCTCGAGACGGTACAAAGTGCAAAAGGTTGTTAAGACTCACAAAAGTTCTTGGTCTCCGAATAATTTTTGATGAAATCGGCACATTCACGGGTCTGCTGCGAAATCTTTCCAAGGATAGGGTGCATCGACGAGATTTTGCCGAGCATCTCGTCTTGTGTGAAGCTGTAAACTTCGCCTAATTTCCCAAGAAGCTCGTGTGTCGCTTTGTCGCGATCCTTTTGAGCTAGAATAATCTGTACAAATGATTGCTGAGTAACAGTGGGAGAGAGGAAGAGAGAAAATGAAAACATGCTTTGGCTGCACGAGACAACACGCCCAATGCTATCTTTGCATATGGATGTACCTGTGGAACGAGATTAGTTTGGTTCTGATCGAGAGCAGGGCCTACATACATCCGCAATCTCGCCGATAATGGCGTCGAATATCTGGAGGGGTTTGAGATATGTGTCCTCGAAATTGTCAACAGCATCGAGATCCTTTTGTGCGCTTTGAAGAACAGAGACCACGGTTGTCTCATGTCCCGAGAGTGCATGCATGTGCTTTTCGGCCTCTTGAGCATCCTGCAGTGCCAATTGGGTATTGACCTCCGCTTTCACATCAGCCTGAACCTGTGTAACCACCAAAATTCAGAGAGAGCATAGAGACCGAAGACAAGTTTGAGAATCTACCTCGATATTCGAGGGAGCTGGGCTATGGCTACGGGAATCCTTCGAGCGCTTGTTGCAGTCTTAGTCGTATTCCAGGATAATCATTACATATGCTCGTGGACTCACCGAGGACCTAAACTTGTCCTTGACTTTCCAAATAAACCGACCAGCTTTGCTACGGGGTCGGTGCTTAACGAAGCATGCGACAATGTCAATATTTGGAGTGGAGTGGACAAAGTGATCTTCAAAAACCACGTACCGAACTTTCACCAGTTGTTGGTTCGCTAGATTTGTGAGTTTGTTGAGTTGAATCCCTCGACGATCCTTTTCTCATTATGAGTAGCAGTCGAAGCGAAGTAAGGTAAGAAACCCACAACATTTATATAAAATATTAATAACTGGCCATCGCCTCAAGGCAATGTGTTGCAAGGGCTATGTATTTGAATTTCGACCGCCACCCGATCGTCCAATCTAGATTGTGACAAAAATAGCCTCAGTAGATGCAGCTTCTTAATCCGCGGCTTTCCTCATTCCAGTGGTTTTGTAAATGAACCCTTTCTATGCTGCCACCGCATCCAACCTCACCAACCTCTAACATCACGACTCCACTACTTATCAGACATGGGTGCAAAACTTAGGAATGGTCTTGCATCATTAGTACAAGCCTCGAGGCGGACGTCCGGCATTGACTTTTCACTCTCATACTACTACCCAAGGGTTCTGATCGGTACTATTGAATACCGATCCTATGCAGAGTGGCAGGCCCTGCATTTCGTGCGTTCAATCTGCTCCCGCCGGAGACTAGATTGGATTTGGATGCTGTCATCTTTGTAACAACAGCTAGGTTCGCATCATCGGTCATCAGAATCCTGCTGTCATTAGCATCATTCTTGATTCTCACTTTTCTCCTTGTCTCACCCACCAAATGCGACATACACACCAACGTCATGCAGCCACCACACCCTCTTAGTCCTCAACCTTCAAGCCAAATTCACTCTTCCAAGAAGGCTGGCGCTCCCTTCAACTGGTTGTTTCCATCTGTCACATCCAGTGTGTCCTAGACGCACTCCTGTCGGGCAGGTACCCAAGATTTCATCATCCATGTTGTCAGCGACAGGCGCAAAAGTTAGCAAGGATCCTACATCAATGTTTATATAAAATTCACAGGCCATTATTAGTACAAGCCTTGATCGAGGCGTTCCACTGCTGTGGAATGAAGAGAGAATCTAATCGTCCAATCATAATCCATTGACTTGTATCACTACTCCTGATACTAAGATCGATTCTATGCAGAGCAAGCCCTGAGTGTTACCTGAAGTTTATCTGTCATGATAGCTGCTTTTTCGTCCGTTCATTCTGCTTCCGGAAACTAAACTGGATACTATCACCTTTGCTCAAGTGCTCACCAGTCAACAGCTAGGTTCCATCATCAGTCGGCTGTACTAACTTCATTGCACCGATACTCGAGAAAAAGTGCCTACCGCGAGTGTGTGCGATTGTCAACATGCAGATACCGAGTCCTGCAACAGCTGATACTGCCGATGCGCAGGTAAGTGAGCCAGTTTGCTTGGTTGGTGACGATATCAGAATGAAGTCATATATATCGTACAAGTGCTCCCATTTGACAGGATCGCAGTGCGCCATAACATCGAAGGACTGATTGGAAGATGAGCCAGGAGGGGATGCTTCGATGGATTCGCAAGCAAGACGTGCCCACTAGAAAGACCATCAACTTTCTTAGCAAGGGCTGCGTGCGCACCCCTTAGAGGTACTGGTATCAAGCCCTGTGTTTGCTCCGAAATCATACCACTAAGGTCCAGTAGTTCGCCTAAAGAGAAATGAATAGCTATCACACCAGAAGCAAGTACAATCCCTACCCGTATGGTTTGTATAAATAGCTACGTCCCGAGTAACTTGCTCCCGAAAGTTTTGATAATTATACTGCTTGCTACAAGGACACTCCCCATCACCGTATCTCCTGCGAGTCATGTGTGATCATGTCAGGTAGGCACTGCTCGAGTCGGATGCTCTCCAACCAATGGGATATATTGCCGTGAGGTGTTCTGTGAGGCCTATGACCTCAGGCGCCGAGAAACGCAACATGTAATGCGAAAATGCGGATATTATACCTGCGGCTTGCGAGAAGGTGGCGGGCATGACAAGATACGCAATGGGCAACAAGGATGATGTCACATGGCAGGGGGCAGACAGACCTTTGGCGCTAAGATGTACAGTGGAGTCTGCACTGACCGCACCAAAGACTGGCTTTCTGTCATGTTCGTGTTCTCGTTCCAATATATAGCTCTGGTGTCGATCATGGCAGGAAGAAGAATCTGGCGTCGTGTTGAGAAGGTGCTCGCTATACAGACATCTGGAGTCTTTCAAACTTTGACGTGATATGATGCACAGTATAAACCGCAGCCGAGTCACAGTACCATGCAGGAATGTGTTCGAAGGCAGCTTAAGCTGTGATATGTCGCTGTAGAAACGTAAAATGGGACTAACGACGTTTGCAACTTTGAGGGCGTTCACAATACAGTTGGTACGCGCGTCTGAGTCAACTCACACAAACCCAGAGTCCTTGGCTGCAAATCGTAATTATTGGGTGGTGCATATTGTCATTTTCCGTGGCCCACTTTATGTTCTCCAATGCAAAAACAGGAAGGCTCGGCGCAGCGGTGTCTTTATTTCCGCTCCAAAAGCGTGTTGATGTGGGAACGATCTTAGTTGGAGGAGAGAATACTACGCGTCGTAGTTTGAGAGGGCCCGTTTACGTTGTGGAGTAAGAGGGAGTATAACATGTTTGGGTTTATTTACGTCCATGTAGAAATTGGATAGGGACGCGTCCGAAAGTCAGTAGTTGTGCCATCGAAAATCATGTCGTTGAAAGTACCAAAGGCCAACGACATCCAGCTCTTCAAGGATGGCTACAAGGTATTTTTTATACTCCAGATCTTCGCTTACAACTTCCGATAAAATTCTTGCAGCACCTCCAGGGCATCGAGGATGCCGTCCTTCGAAACATAAAGGCAGTCTCAGAGCTATCCGATCTTGTACGGACAAGCTTTGGTCCAAATGGTACTTGTTCCGCGCTTATAACATGTCTGTCCTGACTCTCTGTTAGGCCGAAATAAACTCATAATAAATCACCTTGGCCGACTTTTCGTAACATCCGATGCCGCTACCATCATCAGAGAGATCGAGGTCGTCCACCCAGCAGCTAAGCTCCTTGTCATGGCCTCGCAAGCTCAAGAGTCCGAGGTATGTCCTACATTTCATTCCGTTCCTGATCTACTTATTAACTTGAGTTCAGATGGGTGACTCTACCAACATGGTCATCATTCTCGCAGGAGAACTCCTCAAGAAATCAGAGAACCTTCTCGTGATGGGCCTCCATCCTAGCGAGGTAATCAAGGGATACGAACTCGCATGCGCCAAAGCCCTGGCGGAACTCGAAAGTGAGTCCCTCCCTCATCTTGTTTGCGTTTCCTTATGAAGCGGCGCAGATCTATCGACATCTAGCCTACCGTCCCCCTTCACGCAAGAATCCCTTATTACAGCTCTCAAACCCGCGATCGCTTCGAAACAATACGGTTACGAGGACACATTATCGTCACTTGTGGCAGAAGCCGCGCTCGCAGTCATGCCCAAAAACCCGAAGAATTTCAACGTCGACAACGTGCGTGTCGTCAAGATCATGGGCGGCAGCCTTTCGGGTAGCAAAGTGATACAAGGGATGGTATTTGGTCGCGAACCGGAAGGTAAATTCTACTCAAATTCTCGATACAGCACTCACTCACAACCCCTTCCAAGGTATCATCAAAAAAGTTTCAGGCGCGAAAGTAGCCGTCTTCACATGCGCCCTCGACATCGCCCAAACCGAAACCAAAGGCACCGTCCTCCTCAAAAATGCAGACGAAATGCTCAATTTCACGCGCGGCGAGGAACAACAACTCGAGAGGGTATGTTCTCCCCCATTCTATAACCTTCTACATCTATCAACTATCACTCAATAAACAGATCTTCAAAGAAATTGCTGATTCAGGGATAAAAGTCATCATCGCAGGCTCATCCGTCGGTGACCTCGCCCTACACTACCTCAATCGCTTCAACATCGCCGTTCTCAAAGTCCTCTCCAAATTCGACCTCCGCCGCGTAGCTCGTGTCGCCAATGCCACACCTCTCGCTCGCGTCGGCGCACCCACACCAGAAGAAGCCGGCTATGTCGACATCTTCGAGACGACGGAGATTGGTGGAGACCGTGTCACTGTCCTCCGTCAGCTCGCTCCCGGCGAGGACGGGTATCAAAGAGACGCAGAGAAGACCCGTACAGCGACTATCGTGCTTAGAGGCGCGACGGCCAACCATCTTGACGACCTCGAGCGCGCCATCGACGATGGCGTCAATGTAATTAAATCTTTAATAAAAGACGCACGGTTAGTTCCTGGTGCTGGTGCGACGGAACTGGAGCTGGCCAAGCGTATTGAGGTATACGGGAGCGGGATGAGAGGGCTGGCACAACATGCTGTGAAGCGGTATGCCACAGCACTCGAAGTCATACCCAGAACACTCGCCGAGAACGCGCTGGGAGGTACTGAGGGTAACGAGGTTCTTAGTCGGTTGTGGGCCAAGCACGAACAGAAAGGCGGCGAAGCCTGGGGTGTCGATATCGAGGTAAACTTCACCAGCTCTACATCATTACCCTCTGATTGATCGATCGCATTCTAGGCTGAACAAGATGGCACTCTGCTAGCTACCGACTTCAAGATTCTCGACCCACTAGCCGCAAAACAGTGGGCTATCAAGCTCGCAACAGAAGCCGCCGTATCCGTACTCAGCGTCGACAGCATCATCATGAGCAAACCCGCAGGAGGCCCCAAAGTCCCTCAACAAGCAAGTAACTGGGATGAAGATTAAGATAGTGCTACGGGAGCATCTAGACTGGTTTACAGTAATTTTGCGCAGATCAGAGAAGTCACCAGTAATGGGAATAAAACAGTTGAAGCCAAAAAGAACGTCAGGATGAGCAGCGAGAATACTGTGGGGAATGTGGTACTGTACAATGTCCATGATAGATATCCGCGAATGGTCGTAAGTGACCCAGAGAACGGAATGCAAAAGGATTATGACGACAACAAGGAGTCCGTTGTAGATGGGGGGTTAGGTGTGACCGTATACATGAGCGTCCATGGTCTATGATTCATCGCCCGCAGCTGGAGAGTCTATCTCCTCTTCTTCTTCATCCTCCTCAAGGATAGGCTCCTCCATTTCATCCTCTTCTACGTCGTGGTCGGCTTCAAGCTCGTCGTCAAAGATTACATGGAACTGCAAACATCAGTAAAGGAACGATGAGTGGTGCCACACCACGTACATGAGTGATCAGGGCTTTCACGAGTTTGTGGGTATGTCCCATGTTCGACAAGATCAGGGCAAAGTCATTCTGCGGTGCACGAAGGAGATTGGGGCTGAAAACAATTGCAAGAGCTTCAGCTGTCATTTGGTTATGTTCCTCATAGTCGGTTACTCTGGAGTAGTAGCATCAGTATCTTTCAGCTGACGAAAGAAACAGGCAGGCAGAAACCCACCTATCGAGATGTTCGGCGATCCTCTTCAAAAGGTCAAAGTTTGCCTGAGGAAGCCCGTGCACAACACTCCGGATACAGGCAAGCCGCGAATTAAGATTCTCCAGCTCTGCAATAACATGAGCATTGAAAAAAGACCATCGATGAAATATATTTTACTCATTGCCTCGATGACATTGAAATAAGACGACGATGGGAAGACAGGCTCGGGGAGCAACCTGAACCATGACTTGACCAAGTCGCACACGGCATGGATATCACTATCGGGGGTGATAGGCCACTCGCCTAGCGAATCTTCAGTTAATTACATGCAGCCCCATTCCAAATAGGAACCATACCTCTATTGAAGGCATCACGGAGAGCGTTAACTTCAGAAGTAGCACCAGCAACACGATCTGTAAAAAAGTCAGGCCTCTGCAGGAGAAAGCGACGCCAGAACATACAGATGCCAACTTCACTAAGGCCACGAAACTCGACTTCAGACAAGCAAGTCAGCATAACCGATGGGATCGAGCCAATCTCGGGCTGCGCTCCATTAGCCTCACGCTCCAGGAGGAACTCCAGTTCGACACCAAAGACTAGAAACGCATGAGAGACAGGGACATAGAGGACACGGAACACCTTACCAGCTCTAGGATCCCGCGAAGCTGTAGTAGCTGATGGATGGTCATGGATATGGTCTGCAAGTTGCGGCTTTGGTGAATTTCCAAGATACGTCAAGCGGCGTTTAGCAGCAAGTTTCGCAACACGATTGATTTGCTCGATCCATCGTACCATCTCTTGTTTAGAAATAGCCTGCAGTAAATAATGTCCGCCGTCTTCGGTGTCCAGCTGGAATGTGAACGACCTCTCGTTATTGATAAATTGGGCAACTCGAGCGTCAACGACCGAAAGAACCAAAGAAGGTTTACCAGAGGGTGAGAAGTCCAATTCAGCAGGCGATCGCTTCAATGCCGTAGCGTGCATGCTATCAGTAAATGCACTGGAGATAGGCCTCATCAATTGGAAAAACGCTGAGGAGTAGCTCTTCTTCATCCGGTGTTGCTTCTGAACCTGAGTCATCGGCTTTCGTGACCGCATCGCCTTGTTGATTTGATCATCTCTCCGCTCATTGCGCAATTGCTCCTGCTTTTTGTCCTTGCTGAGCCGGTCATGAAGATACTTGTCTCGCTTGTACTTCTCTTGCTGCGCCGCAACCAGCCTCTGGAATGGGCGTACGGTCTTCTTGACAGATGCCGAACCATTGCATTGAGCTTGTAGGGCCTCCCGCTGGGCATCGTCTTTGATAGTCCGATGGTCGAGTGAAATCGAGTTCATCTCTCTCTCGATGTTGTTCAACCGTTCAAAGTCCTTCCGGTCAACCTCTTCGCGGGGACGGCTCCTCTTCGAGAGCGACGGAGTAGTCAAAATGAGATTGCATAAGTGCCTTGGAAACCCGTCAGCAGACCGTACCTCAACTGTAATTCACCTTACCTCCGCTTATCCAAGTTTATGATGCACTGATCGCTCTCGCCCGATGTCATAACCACATTTGGTATGCTCACCAACTCCAATATACGCTCCAAAATCCAGCTGACATCAATAGCGAGAACATCTCCGTACGATTTTTTGGGCACAGCCGGTCTTGAGAGAAGCCCTACAAGGCTATCACACTGAACTCCCCGAATATTCGCAATGTTTTGCCATGGACGATGGTGCATACGGCTCTCTGAACTAACAATGGCTGAGGTTAGGACAGCTTCGACGAAAGACCGGACACAAGGTCGGTCCCCACACCCGAAGGATGCAGAACCAGAGTTCATACTCCTTAGACGGGCAATCTCGATGGCTCGAAGAAAAAGGTCCATTCTTGCCTGCCGTAGTCGAATCCCCAGTTTCGGCGTGACGAGCTTAGAAATCGTCCATTTCCGAAGTATGTTAAAGGCACGTATGCAGCTGCGGATGCTAGGCGGTAGGAGACGATAGATGGTATCCTGAGAAAGCTCGGATATCAGCGAAGATGGCTGAACATCCGTCATGTGGGAATACATGGACTGTATGTCGATATCGTCCGTCGATGGCACTTCCCGAGCTGAAAACCAGCCAGTACGATCTGCACTTTGCACCTCTAACAGATCAGCGGTGATAAAAAGGTCCTGAAAGGGAAATGAGCGCTCATATCAGAAGTTATTAAGGGGAGGACCAACCTCTTCGCTGATATTACTCAACGCCGCGGAACCCATAGCATTCAAATTCTCGACGAGCTCATCAGGACTGATCGCATCGAGGTCCGGTGGCTGATTACCAAAGGATCGCACTCGAGGTGTCGACTTCAGCGGTCGAGCATTAGCTAAGAAGACAGACGGAGGGCGTTGAGTCTGCGTTGTGAATGCCGTGTGTGTGACTTGACGAGCGCTGTCAAGAGCGTCCCAAGCTTGGCCGACATCACTTTCAACCGTATTCGGAGCATCAAAGGAAGAGCGATCAAACGGACTGTCCAGGAAAGACCGCACAGCTTCAAACAACTGAACATCGTCGAGACAGTCCTGGGCTCCTCCTCCAGACGTTATCCAGTCCTTGATCGCCTCTAGCACTTCCGACCGAAACTGTATCACGTGGAGATAACTGTTTGCGGACGGCTGGCTAGAGGGTCGACTGCTTATAAAGCGTTTACGAAGTAGCTATAGAATATATAAATTAGTTCATCTCAAACGCGGAAATGATGCTACCATACCTCAAAAAAGACGATAGGCGTCACGAAACTCCGGAACACATGCCACCATACCCGCGCAAACTCAGACCGATCAACAACAAGATCCCTGGTTTTGCCATCCCTTAAAGACGTCTCACCATTATCATCAGCCACAGCTACTGAAACGCCCTGAAGGCCATGTACGAGGACGTTGACCAACCGGTCCAAAGTTCCAGCTTGCACGATAACGCGAATGGGCCTCTCTGAAGATACTTCTGTTACCATAGCATTCGGTCGAGAAGATATGGAAGGCAACGAGCTTCGACGTGCAACGCTGCTCTTCCGCTCAAGACCCTGAGATGATCCGGGCTTTACACGGATAGAAGGTGAACGCGTCATAGGTTTGTCGAGGTTACACCCCTCCACTACAGAACTAGGGGGTCTGGATGGCGCACGAGAAGTGGGCCGGGACGAGGACAATGGATCCAGGTCACTGCGAGCAACGAGGAGAAGCTCTCCATCATAAACGGGAATGGCAGTCTCCCGAATGTCGACGTCACCAATGTTGAATAGCTTATCTTTACTAGACGAGGCATCCGCCCTACGAGACGCCGGAGTCAAAGCCACATCAAGTCCGCGGAGACGCTGGAGCTCATCAACACTAAGCTTCGTCGGTCCACTCTCTAGCCGGCCACGCCAAATCTGTGCTCGATCGAGGAGCGTGACAGTTGGTAGCGGATCCACGAATAGCAGGGGAGTAAGGGGATGACAAAGCGTATGCGGCGTAGACATAGAATGCGACCAGAAAAACGGCTCAAACAGTCCTTTACGCCTCGGTTCTGCAGCTAACGAAAGTGACATGAATTGGTCCACCCTATTCACATATCAACATGTTTCTACATCAAGATGACGACTGTTCAACATACCGTTGGAACTTGGATGCTAATATCGAGCCCTGATTATCTTTCTCCTCCACGAATTCTTGCCAAAAGCTGAGGAGCTTCTCAACATCATGAGGAAGATCGTCCGTCGAGGTATTCCTAGGGCATAACGAGATCTTCGTTCGAAAGCCCTCGAACAAGTCCCTGGTAAGCAAAAGGGGCTTTGCAGCCCACACCTCATCCGTCCTTTCCTCTCTAGCTTGCTCGAGGAGATGCTTGGCTCGATCCCTAACCTCCCCACCCCAAGGCGTCACAACAGGCCCATTGATAAGCGCGACCTGCCCATCACCCCCAGGGTAGATCCACGATTCGACAGCCATAATACTCTGACGATCCGCTCGCCTCCATGCTTTGCTAAGCCGTGCGACAGGACGCGAGCACAACGCAGAAGAGATAGCCATCCACGAGCACTCATCGCCCGCAACCCGACAAAGCTCTCCAATCCTGGCCCACATGGATATCACTTCAGAGCGCGAATGCGTGCGCGATGATGCATTGCGTTCCACTCCAGAGCTGCCCGATGAATCAGCACCTAAAATCTGCATGAGAAGTAGTCGCGTAAGCCAGTGCGGTCGGTCGTCGCTTCCAAACAGTGCTGCTGACGGCGACGAGCCGGCTGGTGCACCATCACCTGAATCTGGAGAAGTGCTGGGATCACTATCTGGTTTCAAGATATGGTCGGCTGTGAGGTTGTCAGGAAGTTGCTGAAGGATACGTCGATGGAAGATTCTCAAACTATGGGCGACGGAAGTGGGGTCAAGGAGAGAGAGTACCTCACGGGTGAAGCCGTCTTGCGCCAATAAGGTCCACACACGCTGTTTAGGGTCAGCAAATGGATGTTGGGGGCGCTGTTGTCGTGGGGAGATGGGCTTCACGGGTGATGGGGAGGGTTGTAATCCTGGCCCTAGGGCTTCCATTAGAGATGCCATCTTGGGGTCATCGCCTGGCCGGGGAGAGAATGTGCCTAGATTTGGAGAGAATGTAGATCCGGTCATCGAGGGAGAGTAAGCGCCAGGGTTAGGAGAAGGGGCGAAAACGGCTCGTGTAGAGGTTGATTTGGGCATTCCAGAGGCAGACCCTTCGTTCCAAGAAAAAGTGGGTATCGTTTCCTTCCGCCAAGCGTCCCAACCAGGCTCGTCAGCAGGCGTACCATGGTAGCGGAGATACTCGCCAGCCATCCATGAGACACACGAGCGCTCATAATCCTTGATCTCATCTTCAGCGCCACTCACGAGGTTGTCACATAGACGAGTAAACTCGTTCTCGAACGACTCTCGTCCTACGAGGATAGGCAAGCAGAGCAACACAGCAGAACAAAGGTCTTTCCACTCCGGTCTGCGAGGCTCGCTTGTAGAAGCACCTTGCTCCTCGTCCTCTGCGGAAGGCTGGAGGAAAGTGGTGGCGAATATGGCTTCGTGTAAGAGAGCCTCAAAGGTCCCTTTCTCTATGCCACTATCACCGCGAACTAGATCGGGATGTGTCCTTCGACCCCAATATGCACGCTTCTTCCTGCCACCTGCACCGTCATCTCTGCCCCTACTAGCCCTCAGTTCATCCATGGTATCGGCTTCGCCATCCACTTCGTCCTCTTCGAGCGTGGGGACGATCTCTGTAGGGAAGAGTTCCTTGATGGCAGCGCTACGGTCGCTGGGCACTTTATAGAAGTACAATTTCGACCCTTTAAGCTCTGCCTTGGCGGCTTTCCATCCCTTCGACAGCGTCAGATTCGTAGAAGTACTGTAAGGCCGATAATGCGCATAGATCGATGGCGCGGCATCTCCCATACGGTTGATAAAACCAGCATTATAGACGATCTGCGACGTACGACGCGAATCGCAACTGTCATATGCATCAGGCTTGAGCATAGTAGGCGCAAGTAATGGTGAAGACGACGATGTTGTGTTTTGGCCACCGATGGGAGCTGGATGTTTACTAGGAGAAGGAGTGGCAAGGCTGAAAGGAAAGACGCCGCGCGCGCCACTGGAGCCACTTCGGTCGTTATCTTTCTCCTTTGTCGACTCGGCGTCTCGCTCGGAACCTGACCCCTTCCTTTTGGGGCTTGCTGGCGTAAATCCGAGCTTAGATGCGGATAACTTGGAAGGTAATCGAGGCGCAAATGACGTGTTACGGGAATGGACAGGGGGTGGTTCCTCTGACACAGGGGGTATGAACGTGTCTGAGGTGGGTGAGGAGACGGAGATAGAAATGCCAGGGTCTGGAGAGGCGAGCCCACCATCAGGAGGTGAAGACGAAAGAGGACTATTGGTAACAATGGTTGGGAATATATGCTTCACGGGACTTCCAGTACCAGAGCTTGCAGAAGTGGGATGCAAAGTTGCGCTGCTACTACTTCTGTTCCTGTACTCCTGCACTCTATGTTGAAAAGTGATATCGGCAGAGGAAAACGAACACGTCGAGAAGCTTCCAAGATCATCTGCGGATTTTGACCATGTTTTACGGGATATGTTGCGAAGATCACCAAGACCTCCTCCGTTGGTATCAGGAGAGGACGGTTGTGAAGTGGGAAACGGTCGTTGTAAATCGAAGGACTTCTTAGACGACAGATCTAGAACCGACCTAAGAAGTACATTCAGTTATGAGTACGACGCAACGCCAACTTTAATCCAAAGAATGTGTCCCGAACACAGTACGCGTAAGATTCAAGGCACAAACAGCGACCTTATCCGAAAAACGCGGTATAGACGAGGAAAAGGGTCATCAAATGCAGGTTGGAAAACTAAACTCACTTGCTCGCGTCGCTAACGCGGGGTTCAGGTTGGAAACCTTGAAAAATGGGGCGTGGGTCTGTAGGACGGGATATCTTCGGCTTGCGTACGGCCACTGAGCTAGTGCTACTTCGAGGCTCACTCGCACCCGACGCCAAACGGGGATCAGATGGTTTTCGGAACCATCTTGAAGGCTTGGAGAGGAGATGAGCGAACCCGGATGGGGAATTGGAACGTGCTTGGGGAAATTGCAAGTAGGCAGGAGAGGACGGGGTAGAAGAAGGAGAATGCACGGTAGCATCCTGCGGACTGAGAGAATTGAGAGCAGGGGTGCTACGTCGAGGCGGCATGTTCTAAAGAATTAAAAATGAGCGATGAGGGACTTGGATTGTGTTACAATGATTAGGGCGTTCTGGTGGTCAAACGATCAGCTCAACGCCGTAGATCAGCGTGTCACTATTAAACACGACGAGGAACGCACCTGCTTATCGCTATCCTATCCAACCTCATGCAAAGCTCATGAAGCGTAACAGTGAAGAGAGAGGAATGAAATGGGAAACGGAGCAAACGGACATAAGTACTTTCACTCAAGTTGTCAATCTGCACAAACTGGGAAAATATAAGGGCGGCGTGTTCATCATCAACTGAACCCTTGATTCAAAAAGATTTCTGAATTGTTCTAAATCTGTTTCCATGTATCGTATCCTATTCTACAATCAAAAACTGGTCGGATTCCCGCGAGGCTTAAGTTACAGACAATGCGGTTATTAGCCGCGAACTCAATTGAAGAAGGAGTACCACATGGCTGTATTGATTCTCGAGGAAGGATATCGCGATATATCGCGGGTTACGCTATCGTTTCTCAGTCAACGAATCGAACGTACTTTCAGGTTTGCTCCACGGACCAACGACCCAAAATTAACCACTTTATATGATACGCTGTCTACGAGCGCTTGCCGATGTTTTAGGCGTTTCCAATCAACTAAAATCAAAAACCGTGGGCATCCAACAGTCCGCATGATCAAAACTTCGTGCCATTTATTGTCGCATCCGCCGGCATGACGCAGTGCGACGTCGATCCCGTATTAATATATGTTCACTTTCATCTGGTCACGGTAACCAAGTCAGCTACGAAGTTCATTCAGATCAAAGTGCAGAGTGTTAAGGATCCTCCGAGGAGCCCATCTCCCTGCATAACCACGCTATGAGTCAATCTTTGACTCTGACAGGACTACACTTACATACATCAGTGAGAACCGGCGCCAAAAACTGTCAAAACTTGTTCGCTCGCACAGGCTTCCTTCCATACCATCAGTCAGGATGATAACAGGCATGAGTATGACAGCTCCTCGCCGCAGCTCCCAGGACCAGTTGTGTTCGAATTTATTGTTCAGTAAAAATATCAGAGTGAGCTAGAGAGCGCAGTAAGCATTTTTTGCCATGGTACAAGAAAAAGAGACGTGAACTGCGAGGGCGGGCCCCGGGATAGCAGATTGTGGCACAAAAGCGAGATGTGTCCCCGGTTCGCCCGACATGTCTAGACCTTACTCATTGTAAAATGTCCCTGACACCGTGCCTCGGTCTACCTCGGTACGTTCCCGCCACGTAATACAGACCCACCTTACCCTGAAGCTTAAGTCTGGACCGCTCAGGGTCACTTGAGTACGATATGAGCACCCCAAACTCGCCTCACACGATATATCATATATGGCGTGGATGTAGATTCTCATTCAATGTTGTGTGCGGAGATTTCCAGTTGTAAATCTACGATCCTCACCGTTTCGTAAGTGGCGGAGTTCTCCTTCTCCTTACGATGAATGGAGCAACAGACATCGAAATAGACTTTATTACAGCTATCCTTGACCTGCGATCTCACGCACCATCCTTGACAGCGAGCCAAGCAGGTCTGTTAGAGATGTCCTTCCACCACCTGCGCATCAAACAATTAAATTATATTCACGGCAGCGGGTATCTCAGCTCTTACCTGGCGAGGTTAGGCCTGCTGTCAAACGCCTCAGCAAAGCCAGCTCCGTAAAAAAAGGCCCCATATGGCAAGTGCACTAAATCAGCGAGCGTGACAGACTAAGCATCCGACAGGATCGTTAGTTCATAGCCAGACTAGGATTAAAAAATAAAACGCACGTCACCAGCAAGGTACTTCTGTTTGCTAAGGATTAAATCATATGCATCCAACTTAGGCTGGAGATTGGCCAACTGCTCGCTGACGCGCTCCTCATCTGGTTGCAAACTACGGCGCCTTGACAAAACATTACGACTTATGTTAAGTCGAGAAAGACGATTACTCACGGCTTGAACACTTTTTCAGCGATAATTAGCGTGACAAACGGGGTGAAGTTGAACGCCTCGACCGAAGCTGCTTGTTCGAACAGGGCCTCAGCCTTGAGGTCGCTAGGAATCAAGGGAGTGCCTTGGTTGGGGTATTTCTTAACGAGGTATCTCGCGATCGCGCGGGACTCGTATAGAATGAATCCTTCATCATCCTTCAAAGGCACGTGATCACACAATATATATCTATTCACCGTGGAGCCGACTCACGATGTATGGGACCTCTTCGAAAGGCTGAATCGCCGTGAAAGCTGGCTGCTTGTGTTCACCTTTAGCGAAATCGACAATTATCAACTCATATGGGATATTCTTCTCCTTACAAACGAGAGCGACAAGGCGTGTGTATGCGGAAGAGGAAAAGCCGTATAACTTGAGCATTGTGTGGGATTACTTGGAATATTTGAAAATGATATATGAGATGAGGGTGTTTGAATGATCCGTTTGGTTGGACGTATCGTTATTTATACGTGAACTGTCATGTCCATGGTCGCCCGGCGTTGTTCTTGAAAGTGGACTGCGGGCATAACGCGTATGGATGATGAATCGGTGACGAAAAAATATCGCACGTGCTGAATAATTCAAAGAGATATTTGAATTCGCACTAGCGCTGGTTCAGGAAAGGGTTCGTTGTTACTTGAATAGAGGTCTCGGGAAGCATAACGCTTACCATAGCAGTGCAATCTTGATCTTGCCTGAGTAAGTGTGTCAGTGGGCTATGCGGGGCTTCGAAAGCAGTAGGTGAACGTTTGAATTGATTTGTGAGGAAGTAGAAGATAGACTTGAATCCTCCGCGTGCTCCGGCGAGCTGGCTAGTAATCAGTGTGACACTTGTATGGTTAGTATAAGCCATAGCGACTAAGGCCTTGGTATTTCCGTTAATACCAGAGGAGGTGCTTTGCTTCGCAGTGCCAACGAACAGATTACCAAGTACCGTACTTAAGCTTCATGGTGAGCGTAGCAATGGGAAGAAGGCGTGGGGATTACCAGGCATTCCAAAATTAGATTTACCCCTGTAAATTACAATCGAATTTGAAGCATTATGAGATGAACGCGATGAATACGAATGCATATATTATAGTACTAGTATTACACAACATATATATGTTGCTATACGACCTCGTCGGATTCGAACGTCCACCTGCTTATATATAATCGGCTACGAGCTCGAGGTTTTTTCAATTTCGTCCGACTGAATCGTCGTACGTCTGATCACTTCCATTTTGTTTTCCTGACCTGAGTCAGCTCCATGAAGCCGCCCCGACTTCTCCTCAGAACCGCAATTGCAAGGAAGCACACCTTTTCTGCAGCCCATACAGTACTAGTGCCCATGACACGTCACAAGCTTCCCCCCCTCTCGACTGTGCTTGAAACCTCCTGAAATGACACAGACAAAGTGGTGAACCCATCAACAAGTTGCAAGGGCGCTGCAGCCCTGCAGTAGTTCAAACGTTCAAGTTCCATGTGCAAAGGGCAAACGTGTATATGTTCATGTTCAAATCTACCTAATATCATGTAGAGAAACGCTTGAATCCTATTCTCACGCACCGTGACCATACCTATCTTATTAGCTCTCAACAACCTCATGTCGCTGAGTTTTGAGTTGCAGTACTATCGAAGTATGACTTCATGTACATTAAGAATAGACGATGAGCTCCCCAAATTTCAAATTTGCTCCAGCTGCACTGCACGATTTACCACAACACAAGTATCATAGTTCTCTTTTCCATCTGACGAAGACATAAAACTACAATTCTACTGGTATTATATACAAACAACATTGAACGTTGAACTGCTTTCCGAATTTTCCTTGATCTCTCGAACAAGACCCGATCACGCACCATCCTTGACAGCGAGCCAAGCAGGCCTGCTAGAGATGTCCTTCCACCACCTGTGCATCAACCGATTAAATCATATCCAACCTAGCTGGTATCTCAGCTCTTACCTAGAAACGTTAGGCCTGCTGTCAAACACTTCAGCAAAGCCAGCCCCGTAAAACGCAGTACCATATGGCAAGTGCGCCAAATCAGCGAGCGTGACAGACTAAGCATCCGACAAGTACAGTTAGTTCATAGCCAAACTAGGATTAATAAATAAGACGCACGTCACCAGCAAGGTACTTCTGTTTGCCGAGGATCAAATCATACGCATCCAACTTGGGCAGGAGACTAGCCAACAGCTCGCTGATACGCTCCTCATTTGGTTGCAAACCACGGCGCCTGGAGGAATTATCTAAGCTATGTCGGGTCAAGATAGATGACTACTCACGGCTTGAACACTTTTTCAACAACGATGCCTGAGACAAAGGCGGTGAAGTTGAACACCTCGATCGATTCTGCTTGTTCGAACAGCGCCTCAGCCTTGGGGTCGGTGGGAATCAAGGGAGTACCCTGGTTGGGGTATTTCTTGATGAGGTATCTTGCAATCGCACGAGACTCGTATAGAACGAACCCATCGTCGTCCTTTGAGAACGCAAATCAACGAATGATATAGATCTGATCACGAGTTGACTCACGATGTATGGGACCTGTCCGAATGGCTGAACCGCTGTGAAAGACGGGAGCTTCTGTTCACCTTTCGCCAAGTTGACACTGGTCAACTCATATGGGATACCCTTCTCTTTGCAGATGAGGGCGACAAGGCGCGTGCATGTGGAACCAGAGAAACCGTACAACTTGACCATCTTGTCAGATTATAGCTTGGGGGTGATGGTGGTATATGGTTGAAGGTGTTTCAGTGGAATGATAGCTACCCATGAACGCATGATCATTTATACCTTCAGGAATCTGCCACATCAACGATTACGATAAGATCACGCGGTGCTGAGTAACGTCCTTCTTTACGCAATAATAACGCCAATTCAGGAAAGGATTCGTTACTTGGTCAGGTCCTGCCTGGTCCTGCCTTTACAATTTAATGGAAAGGAAGCTCACAAAAGTACTAGCTGCCTAGCAGTGCACATTGATCAGGCCTAGGCCCGGGTAACTGCGTGTCAGCGACTGCTATGCAGGGTTGGCACACTCGCAAACACACGGTAATTCGGTGAGCAGAAGTTCAGTATAACAGTCCAGATATTCTTGAATGTCCCTCCATGGCCACTGGCCAGTCACTGCCCAATTATGTGACTTGACTGCTTGGTGTCATACACCATAGTGACCAAAGCCCGATCGAAGCCCGCTCTTACTATTCGTTGTCGTGGAGAAGCGTGGGGATCGTTGGTAACTGATCGCTTCTAGGACTTGCTATGACCTAGAAGTTGAGGTGGCAGCAGGTTGCTGACTGATTCTGACTAATTTCTGATGACTAGTGAGCGCTAGCTGTTCATAGCCTCCAAGCTACCAATTGCAATATAATGGCGACGCGGAGATATCAGGCTCTAAGATGATTACTGTTCATGAGTCAGCATCCTTGTCATCCGATGAACTAAACGTGACCTTTAAAAGCTCCCGATCAACCGAATCAACACTTATTTTAAGCTTGATCCTCCAAACTCACTTATTGATCCACGGGTTAAGCTTCTTTGGGAGGCGTACCGCCTACGCCTCTCCCCAGAATCAGGTGGTACCCCTGCTATACCGCCCTTCGGCTTCAATACTGAGCCCTGCGACGAGTGACAAAGACGGCTGCACGATGATCTCGACTATCAGGGTAGCTTTGAAACAGGCAGCGCCTCGTCAATGGATATTTGCGGGCAAGCGATTTTATGTATATGAAACGCCACCTGTTTTGATGGCTGAAGCGCTGATGGTTTGTAATTCTGACAGGACGATGACAGGACAAGTCAAAAGTAGGGCTAGTCGCACTGTTGGCGGTCGCAGTCGCAGTGGTTGATGATGACCAATATCACGTGCATTTTTCGAACTAACCAGTCGGTCCGTGCGGTCCGCTAGGTTGTCTTGCACTTGGTGAACCACTGCACAAGTCCCTGGGGCAATGCACACATGACTCTTTCCAAGTCTCCTATCTCATGACCAACTCCTAAGCCGTCGTATATCGCGCCGTTAGATCTTCTAGAGTTCGAAAGTAGTGACGTGGAACCAGAACGCAATTAATGGTGAAGTGTATAGTTTCGGTGATATATGCTGCCCCCGCCTGATCTATCGTGCTTTATTTCTCTAGCTATTCCTGAGGTATATCTCAGTTAGACCCTTCAAAAATTCAAATTTCAGGGTTGAAATTCTTCGAAAGCTGCTTGCCGCATACCGCACGGCAAACCTTGTCTAACAGCGTGTGAAGTACATAACTTCAAAACAAACCACGATTATCGGATATGCTTCTCGCTGACACTTATACTGTGTGGAAGAAGCATATATCATGAACATGACTGCTGTGACCATGGTCAGACGGCATTGTTTATGCGAGTGACATAATGCCGATATATTGCCTAGCTGTGGATAGAAAAGGCATGCATCCTTGCGGAGCAGCCCCCCTTCGAGGCCAGCTATGAGAGTCTTTGGTGTGCCATTACTGTGCGGGGCTTTGTTCTCCTATTTTCGCACTGTGAAGTCATCCCTCGTCACATTTCCATCTATTGTCATTCCACTAAGCAATTTCTTCGATAACCAAGCTGCTTCGATAGATGGTACCACTGGCAACTTCGATGGGAATGGCGCTACGTATGCAGCAGAGTATTTACCTGAGGGTCCGTGGTTGTATAATGGAATCTCGGTGAGGATCACGACGACGAGTCGTCTATCCACTCAGCGATCTGCAGTATGACCTGCCATCGACTTGGGGGCAAGGCCAAGACAATGTCATTGCTGGAGGACAAGTTGTGGAACTCTCAAAAGCAACTTATATTCATGAGTTGCACATCGTATATGCAGGGGATAATTCGGGTAGGAAGTGCAGTCAACTATCTGTATCCTCTGACGCGTCGTTTCGAATTCGCAGGCGGAACAAGTGGAACATTCAGCCTGAACTACGCGGATAACTCAGTTAAGTACTTGCAATGTTAGTTTTCCTTGACCCCTGCGCGGACTCTGCCAGCTCATGATCAGCCTTTAGTCACCGGGAAAGGCTGGTGGAAATGGCCTATTCTCGATTGGGGAGAAATCCAAACGTAAAAAATCTGTACCGTCTTTACTGACTCATACTGACCATTGACCCATAACAGACCCTATCATTTCGAAGGATATTCATCCTATAAGAACTGGAATTCCAGCCAGATCTTCCAAATATCGCTATCCGTACCATCTCGCGCGCCGCTTGAAAGTATCACGCTCCCAAACACGTCTTCCACGTTGAACAGATTCCATATATTTGCACTGTCTGTGACGCCTTCTTTTGAGCCCACCAGTGGTCTTCTGGCGCCCCAGCTCTCTGTTCGTAGTGCCAAATTCAGCACGAAGTGGGAGGACGTCAACGGGCAGCGAGCTCAAGTTGTCGCCATCACTCTTGCGAATCTACTTCCAGGGAGTTACGCGACCTCCTCGAACGCATCCATAAACTCGCAGTATGAGATCTCGGTAGTAGGGGAAGGGGTCTCCACTGTCACGCCTGGCCTCGTGTATCGCCTAGTTCCTGCAGACCAGGCTCGCGTAGATGTCCTTGTTCTCAACAATGGCGGGACGGGAAATGCAACAGTCACGATCAAAGATGAACTTGGGAACATTGTTGGAACTTCGGAGGGCTGGCCCATCGTCCCGCTGCGGACTGAATGGACGGCGGACGCTGATGTCCTGAGCACACATGAGACGCCGACTTGGTGGAACCAAGCGAAATATGGAATATTGTAAGTACTAAATAATCCCTGGGACCCAAATGATCCGTGGACTCAAGCATTCGTAGCATTCACTGGGGCATTTACAGTGTCCCCGCTTGGGTAATTATGTTTGTGCTATCAGTGACGTTCACATTAGTTGATTTTAGATAGGGCCCGCCCAGTTCATATGCAGAGTGGTATGAGTGAGGAGGTTCTTTATTGTACACGGCAGGTTATTCTAACACAAGAGCAGCTGGGATCTCCATAATCCTCCGAATTCCAACTCAAAGACGTGGGAACATCACCTGGATACTTATGGGAAGGTAATCATCACGTCCTATCAGTAAGTATTAACGTTCATGCCTGTGGACTGTGGACTGCAGGATGTCGTATACGATGACTTTATTGCTAACTTCACGGCGTCTACTTGGAATCCAAATGCTTGGTTGGATCTATTCACCGAAGCTGGGGCGAAGTACTTTGTTATCGTTACTGTACGAATTGCTCATTATTGTTTGTCAATAAAGTCTGACCGTGTCGCATTGCAGAAACATCACGACGGTTATGGATTATTTGACACGAAAAATACCACACATAGAAGTAGTGTGTATCTTAACCCACATCGTGACTTGGTCAAAGAGCTCATGGATACCGCCAAATCCGATTATCCTGACATTCATCGCGGAACATACTACTCACTTCCCGAATGGTAAGCGTATTGATCCCACGAATATAACTCCTGTCTCTGATTTCCTGCAGGTTCAATCCAGATTACTCCAAGTATGGGTTTAGTTCATGGCCGGGAGGCTTGGCGCACAATGCATTCAATGCGTCTGAGCTAGAACCTTATACTGGGATATTGAATATAAGCGACTACGTCGAGGATTTGCAGTACCCCCAGATGTTGTCTTTGGCGCTGGACTATGACACGGAAATCATGGTTGGCTCGTTTTCAGACTGATTTCTCAGTATGCGCTAATATGAGCTAGTGGTGCGACATTGGAGGCCCCAATAAGACGTTGGATTTTGCTGCACAATTCTATAACAAGGCGATGCAGAATGGCTATCAGGTTACCATGAACGACCGTGGGTTGTATTTTCTGCGTACTGTTAATCATGTCTGATGCAATACCCACTCAAGGTTGTGGTGCGGTCCCGGACTTTGACACGCCGGAGTATGCGACGTTCGGTTCCCTGTCCACTCGCAGCTGGGAGACGAGCGAAGGGATGGACCCGAATAGCTATGGTTTGAATACTGCCACCAATGCGAGCGAGTACAAGAATGGGACGACCATCATCCAAACACTAGTCGATATTGTGAGCAAGAATGGAAACTAGTGAGGAATGACATCCATCGCCTTGCTTATTGTTTTATTTCGTTTCACAGTTTACTCGACGTCGGTCCCACTGCGGAGGGCGACATCATTGCACCGATGGCAGACAACCTCCTCGCTGCTGGTAAATGGCTGAAATATGCAGGTGACTGTGTCTATGCGACGGTAAGTCACGAATGCCTCTTTGTCACTTTGTTTTAAGATGAAACGTGTTGGCATTAGGACTACTGGTACCAAGCATCCCAAGATCCGACATGGGATCATTTAGGTTCCTCACCACACCGAAGACATTTTGCATTATCGCATTCAACAAGCCGAGCGATGGGCAAGTCACGGTGGATGCGGGTGGTGTAGTGCTACCAATTCAGAATGGAGACAATGTCGTGTTGCTGGGACCATCGAGCAATTCGCAGAGCCTTGAGTGGAACATCGATGAATCGGGTGTATTGACCATCGCGGTGCCTCAGGATCAGGTCGACCATGTGGATTATGCTTGGGCATTCCAGGTGACATATTCCGGGTGAACGTAGGACTAATCTAGGGTTCGGGGAATCTGGGGTGTGCAAAAAAAAGACCACTGTAAAAGCCTAATTTCTGAATGCCTTAGCCCATTATCTGCAAGCTAGAACAAGGTTACAGGTTATGCTACATCGTCGAAATAAATGAGTTAATTGGTTACCGACTCAAGTTGTAATAACCTGCAAATTAGCAAGCTGCTAACAAACAAGAAGTGTTATCCTGAACCCTAATGAAAACTGCTATCCTTCATCTTCGTGGAAAAACATGCATCTACAATATTTCTATCGTCCTGACATTCATCAGGTCTGAAACAGAAGCCTCAGCTTTGACTTCTGCAATGATATCAAGTTCCGATGCGACTCTCTTGTATTCTCCGCCGCGCTGCCGCGCTAGCAAAAATGCACCAAAAGGCTGCCCAAGGTGAACAAGTAACTGCAATGCTCGTGATTCTAGATCAACCACCTCCTGCTTCAGAAGAGAACGGCTAGGTGAGTCGTCTGACAGCGAAGAAGGCGGCGTCCAATAACCCCCCTCGCTGTCCGTATCGTCCTCAACGTCGGGGAGATCTGTAAAGTCTGATGGCTCGAGGAGAGACCGGTCCCAGGGACGGACAAGCACGAAAGTGGACCTTGTCCGCTGAACAATTGGTTCTTTGGTGGTGATCAGCAGGTCACGAAGCCCATCTGCCTTGACAACATATTGAGTCTCCTGTGCCTGTGATGGACCATAGCTCAGACCGACGTGCGTGACACGAAAGGTGATGCAAGGAAGATGCAGTCTGCAGTTCGCGAAACGAGCGGCGCTCATATTATCAAGCTGGCTGTAAAGTTTCAAAGCCAAATCTACAGCCACGGGGTCTTTTCGCAGCGAAGAGATAGTTGTCTGAATCTGATCTTCAGACAAGGATGGATAGATGCGTGGAGGGGTGGTGTAGGAGGTAATATTGGCTGGAAGACAGCTATTGAACTCGGAAGCTTGTCCGATCCAGTTGAGGACAGTAATGTCGCCTGATCGAGCCACGATCTCCTGCAGGAGCCGCCCGAGCGCGTTCTGCTTCTTCTCGCCGTAGATTACAGGTAAGTGGACACCGAAGATACCAAACAATGAGTACGCGATGTCTTCTTGCAATGTGGTCTCACGTGTTGACGCCCATTGCAGACGCTGTCGCGCGTTGCTCATCCCTGGATGGAAAGAGACCAGGGTTCGTGCATCTATGCCCGTCGCATCTTGTAACTCTTCCATGATCGCAGGGGACTCTTTGTGGTTGGGAGAGCGATCGCTGAGATATAAGGACCAATCCTTCTGATAAAATATTACAACTTTCGAAGCGACGAATTCTTGAAACGTCCATCCTCGCTTGTTCCAAGAGCTTTCTACCAGTGCACCGGGCTTAGATGAAGGAGGGACATCGCCAAGATAGACGATGGTAAGTGCAGAGTGGCGGTACCAGACGAACATGGAGTTGACTGATTCTTGAAGCTCGGTATTACTCTTCTTGTCGATGCAGCATGTGTCCATCCATGCCCAGCGATACCCAGCATCACGAGCGATTTTGCAGAACATCTGCAATTTCGTGATGCCATGAAGTCCATCCAACTTGTACACGTCTTTGTCCTGGATGTCATGCAGCAGCACCTCCGTCTCTTCCCACCTGTGTGATAGAAGGACGCAGCGGAAGTACGTAGCCACTACGTCTTCGATGCGTTCCGTTCGAAGGTTCGAATCCTTGGTTGGAAATAAGATAAGCTCAATGTACTCTGGACTCATTTTGAAGTCATTTATTTGTGCCGTTCTATTGCACAAAAGACCCGTAGAGGTATTGAGCAGGCGAAGGGGGGCATGTTCGAGTTCAATCCAAACAGCTCTTTGAATGGCGTCTTCTACTTCGGATGGAGAGATATACTGCTGACGCAGATCTGCAGAACGAGATTGGCATTCGAGACTATGTAGGAGTGTTCCAAGGCTTACCTCGTATCTGCGCTTCGGGAGCATCGTCCAACTTGGACAACATGATTGTGAAAGCTTTGATAGCTTCGTCGTAACGTTGCGCACCCCGCAGTGCTGTATGTGTCAACTGGTATCCAATGTGAGATGAAGGATTGAGTTCGGCGACCTATGCATCACCGAAGTCAACATGGGCTACGAAAACATAGATGCCATCGCACCTTTTGCGCATCGAAGAGCGCATCCTCCCATAGCATTTTACCTAACTTTGCCTTGCTGCGATTTGCAAAGATGGCATCGGATGTATAATCCAGATCGATCGCCCCCGAGTATAGGTCAATGGCCTTATCATACTCACTCGCAGTGAGTGCGACATCTCCGTTGGCAGCACAGAGTGCACCGCATTCTTGCTTGAAATCTGAGAGAAACGCAGGTGAGGATTGTAGCCTGCATGAAATTGCGGACCTCGGACTTGCCATTGGACCAGTCTAGGTGGTCGACCTTCGTGTCTTTGTCACTTAAAATCTTCATGTACCGGTATGACGTCACGGCATCTTGAAGTTTACCTGCCCGAAGGAGTGCATCACACCGTTTTCGTTGTACAGTCAACCACAAAGATTTGAAATCCCAGCCGAAGAGCTGGACAAGGGACACAGTCATGAAAAGCATTTCGGATGGTATTGACGTACCACTATCAAATCCTCCTCATACATAAAATGAATGGGTGATCTCGATGGGAAAGCGCTGGAGTTGAGAGTGGCAGTGAAATTGTCAACAGCTTCGGCGTGACGTGCGTCTCCCAAGGCTTTCATTTCGAGTTGAACCTGTAGATATGCCTAATATGCGATGATGCAAAGGTTAGTGTTGACGACCAAGCGTGGCTGCATGACACTTACTTCCACGATATGACATGCGCGAGCATCAACATTCGGACAACCAATAGCAAGTTCTCTGAGGAGCAGGTTTGCCTCGTCATGTTGACCTGCATCAAACAGAGTAATGGCCTGAAGTATGCAATGAAACAGGGAGCATGCGAGGCAACTGTAACATACCTTGATCAAGAGCAGAAAATGAATGGTCTGTGAATCTTGGTCTGTGTATATGGAAGCAACATCAAACGCTGCCCTCGCATCCCGGATGTAGCCTTTTCCGCAGAGGGCAATACCCTTGGAGATATAGCCTACAAACGAGGGCTGAATACTGATGGACTATGTCACCATCAAGTTAGTCTTTCGTAAGGGGGCCATGTTCAGTGGATATATCTCACCTTGATTGCATCCTGAAGGGCACGGTCCCAGTTGTGTTTTCGCGCCATAACGAACGAGCGATGAGCGTAAGAAGTATGGTTGTTCACATTGGTGTTGATATCTTGTGCGAGTATTTGTTCGGCGGTAGACAAGTCTCCATCTATGCATGCAATGCGGGCTGTTGTGATGCCTAGGATCTGCACGAAATGTGCTCAGATTGCAGTATATGAGTCCATGACGGAAACGTGCCTTTGAATTAATGTCATCGGGTATGGCCCACTCTGAGATCATCTTATCGTCACCTCCACTGAGGATGTTCTTGCCATCCGCGGAGAAAGTAACCCATTCCGGCGGTAATGAGTGCTCGAAGATAGCAACAGTTCGTCGATCTGACAGCCGCCAAAGACGGACATGACCCTCACGAGATACCGATGCAACGAGCGTGCCAGCAGGGTTCACGACAATCACATTGATATAATTGGAGTGACCTGTCCAAGGATCACCGACCTGCTGCCAGGTTGTCGTGTCCCATTCGCGTATGGTAGGATCGATCCCATCGCCGCCCGTTAAAAGGCGTGAGCCATCGGGCGTCCATGCAAGTCCGAAGTTGTGCGATGTGTGACCCTTGAAGGATGCGACACGTTTCCTCGTGCTTAAATTATAAATTTCGATGATGGTTGTTGCAGTGGCAAGAAGTTCTCCAGACGGCGAATACCGTACGCAGCCAACGCCAACCCCAGATAAATTGATTTCGTCTCCCTGCTGCTGCCAAGTTTTGGTGTTCCATAGTTTCGTCACGTCATGTGAACAAGTGGCCAGTACCGTTCCATCGGGAGAAAAATCCAGCGAGGTGACGCAATCAGAGTGAGCTTCGATGCGTTGGGAGAGCCATTCTCCAGTTTTCTCGTTCCAGATGAAAACATTTCCTTCCTTATCGCCGCTTGCTATGAATTGTCCATCTGGTGATACTGTCAATCTGTGCACCCCACCGCGATGCCCCCCCATCTTCTTCAACACAACGCCTGTCTCCAAGTCCCACAGACGAACTGTCTTGTCGTGCGAGCCCGTAATCATCCGTCGTTTATCCGGGAAAACTGCGACTGATGATAAACCGTGTTCATGACCTTTAAACTCTTGCAGGGGTGTAGTGATTAGAGTGAGCTCCGGCATTTTACTGGAGGTTGATGACGTTATGTGCGGTTGAGGTGGACTTTGGGGGGATCGTGTGTTTCTTGCTCTGAGCTACAGAGATGCGTAACGCCTAGGAAACGAGACTTCGCAGTTCCTTCACTGGCAAAAATAGGACTGCTCATTCTTGGGCTCAACCCAGCTGAGTTCACCTGTCAAACTTCTATGGAATGCAGACCCAAGTAACATGCTCATTTAATCACCTGAGTGATACCTGTTCCCACACTTGTTAGTAACGTATGTAGTATAACATGTTACTAACGAGGGGGGTAAACCTACGCTGCAGTACTTCAGCGATAGCTGCAGCACTGATGTCGGAAAAAGGCAAAGGACCATTGTAACGCTGCCGGCGTATTATACCCGTGAGGCTTGGTGATGGCCTTTCGACCGTGTGGTACCAAGCATCCCAAGATCCGACAGGATCATTTAGATTCCTCGCCACACCAATTTTTTTTTGCGTTCAACAAGCCGAGTGATGGGCAAGTCACCGTAGATGCGGGCGGTGCGGCACTACCAATTCAGAATGAACACAATGTTGTGCTGCTGCCAGTGGGACCATCAAGGAATTCACAGGGTCTTGAGTGGAACATTGATGAACCGGGTATATTGGCCATTGTGGTATCTCAGGATCAAGTCGGCCAGGTAGATTATGCTTGGGCATTCCAGGTGACACATTCCGGGTGGATGTAGAACTAATAGCACCAGTATCTGATGGTCCGACGCCTACAAAGCTCGAATGTCCATTGGCGACCTACATAGTAGAAGACGCCACGTGCATGGTAGTTATCATCGTGTCACGTGTTTTATGCTGCGAGCCTCGGATGCTGTGAACATTTTTTGTTCCTTGGTCCATCCGTAACTGTGTACATATCACGCCATCTAATGTGTGGACGTTGCCAGTCTCATTGACCAACTGGTCTTTTTCCAGCCACATATGCCTTGTAAATGAGGTGCTTTATTGCGTTATCTCATTCTTCTTCATTGCCGATTGAAGTGAACTAATAATTGACGTTAATCCACTATTGCAGCTTCCTTTGACATCACCTATAAAGTTTAGCATATCAACAAAACAATCTTTCAATCGCTTAATCCCCAATTCTCTCTAACATGTCTTTGCAATCTGCGCATTGCGCTGTCGGAACGCTCGGTCTAACCGTCTCTCCCGATACTACAAACCTAACATCAATTGGCGGTTACGGCCACTACTACACCTCTCCAGAACCCTCTCAGCTGGCCGGCGCAGGAGGAAAAGATTTGCCCTTGAATCTATCTTTCGAAATTGCAGAAGATGATGAGGGTATTTTCATCTCAAAGGCAGCAGCGGTTTGGCAGGGTGTTATTCCCAAGAGAGCAATCGTTCCCCTTCCTGCTCGAGCACGCGCGATGCTCACAGGCACCGTTCAGGGTCATGCTGTAACTCGTCTGGCCGATCACGTTTCCCCCGATGGAACTATCATGTCACACGACATGCAAATTTGCACCGATGAAGTGGCGCAAGAACATCAAGACATCCCCGACATATTTCAGAGTATCTCGGCGACACCAGGTCTTCGATCGTGGAGTTTTGAGGTGCGTCCACTTTTTCATCAACATTGTTAACATAACTGATCTATTCATCCAGGAACTCCGTACAGAATGCTACTCGCAATCTCGTCTTGCGACTGGCATTGCTCCCCGAGCAGTCCCTCCTGGCGCACCATCTTGGATGATCATTCCCCCAGCCTTCACTCCCTACAAAGCGATGACTTAGTCTAGATGCTTCCAATTGTGTGGCAGTTATGCTTGGTAGTTTGATCTCGTGTGTACAAGGTTATAATGTGTAATACTATGTAGACCATATAGTTATCCATCGCTCTATTCAGTTTATATATTCCCGCCTAGATATCTAGCCTCTCAATTAAAGAGAGATTATGCCATCTCTTCTGCGATGTTAGCATATGTTCCGTCTGACTGGACCGTTCTCTCGAAATGTCTCCGTCCCTCATGCAGCACAAAAGACGTTGCAGCTATGAGTAAGATGGTTAAGATGTCCTTCCCACCAAGAGCATCTGTCTGGAAGATCGCTTGCATGAAGGGAACATAAACAAGTGCCAACTGGACGAGGAATGACACCGATACGGTTGTCACAAGCATCTTGTTTTGTATGAGGCCACAACCGAGACCGCGGTTTTGTACTGCAGACACGAGGTCAAGGAAGACGAAGCACGTGAAAGTCTATTCAATATGTAAGTTGTGGCAAGCAGAATTCAAGAGTCCAAAAACCGACCATGGTTTGTTCCCGCCTCGACACAAGATCGTCACCAAGCGCGATGGTATAAATGAAGGAGGTTCCACAGACAATGGTAGCCGCTGAGAACAGGACGCGGTATAACAGGCGTTTAGTTATTATCGGCTCGTTTTTCTTCCGTGGGGGTCTTCGCATGACTGCTGGATCTACTGGGTCAACACCTAACGATTGACTTGGAGGTCCTGGGACCAAATCAGACCTTCGCTATTCGAAGACAACCCAGAGAACATACCGTCCATCAAGATATTGATAAAAAGTATCTGCATAGCGTTGAGCGGGTTGCTGAACCCAAACAGCGTACTAAGTGTGATGAGAGTCAATGCAGCGGCAGCTGTGCTGAGCTGGAAAGACAAGAAGTTTTGGATGTTGTGAAAGATAGATTTGCCTTCAAAACAACTTTCGATAAATACGTGATCATGATTAAAGAACAAATCGCTTACCCTCCTCAACAGCAGGTAATATTGTGCTAAAATTGTCGTCCACGAGGATAGCATCAGCAGCTTCTTTCGCGACGTCGGTACCACTTTTTCCCATCGATACACCGATGTCAGCCATTTTAAGCGCTGGCGCGTCATTGACTATCGAAACAGGCCAAAGAAAAAGTAGACAAGACCATATAAGCCTACTGATGGCATGACACAGACAACACTCACCCCCATCCCCAGTCATAGCCACGACAGCTCCACGAGTTTGAAAGGCTTCAACGATCGCCATTTTGTGTCGCGGTGTCGTCCGCGCGAACACGCTCACGCTGCCTACCCTCTCAATGAGCTGTGATTTGCTCATCTGGTCGAGATCTTTTCCAGTCAAGCAATATTTGCGGAGCTGACCATCATGAGCGTGTGCAGGACCAACAGGGAGTCCCAGCTTTTGAGCGATAGCCAAGGCTGTCTGCTCGGCGTCTCCGGTGATCATAACAACTTGTACCCCGCCATTCTGGAGCAAGCCAATAGCATCCGCAACTCCCTTGCGTGGGGGATCAAACATGGCCTGGAACCCAACAAAGACCAGATTGGTCTTGTCCTCATCAGGCACTGGGGTCCGCGACACTGGTACTGACTGGGTGGCGCGGTGCTGCGGTTGTGCAGAATCCTGGCGTGGGGAATCGATAGATCCGTATCCATACGCCATGGCAATTACTCGAAGGCCCCGCGATGCTGTTGCTTGAGCATTATTCAATATGACGTTGCGCGTGCTAGCATCTAAGGCAGGTGTTGAACTGTCCGTAATAAAATAGTACTTGCAACGATCCAAGATGGCGTCAATAGATCCCTTGACGTAGTATATTTCGTTAGGAGAACCTGAATAGATAGTTGTGGAGTAGGAGTGAATACCGCTGACGGCCATGTACTTTTGTTCCGAGTTGAAAGGTTTTTCTGAAAGGCGGGTGAAGGACTTGAACAGATTTTAGTATAAAGCACTGATGATGCTATTGCTCTAAACCTACCTGCCGTTGATCTGGCATATTGAATGAGGACAGAACATTCATCAACGCCACATCAGTCGATTGTCCAACATATTTGCCCTCGCCATCCTTAGACATCGAGGAGTTGTTGCACAAAGAGCCGATTTCCAGAAGCTTCCTAGCTGCTGGGGATACTGTTGACCGAGGGACATCGACGTGAATGTTCTCATCGACGACATACATCTCTGTGACAGTCTGTTCATTCTTTGTCAAGGTGCCTGTAACATCAATTGTAATAGAAGACAAAGGTAATGCAATCATTAACTGACCGGTCTTGTCAGAACAAATGACAGAAATGCAGCCCAAAGCTTCGACGGAATGAAGTTTTTTTATGATGGCCTTTCTTTTCGACATCCTTAACACACCAAGAGCTAATGTGACAGTCGTAACGATGGGAGGCCCTCCGGGATGGCTGCTACCGCAAGAGATACTGCATACAAAGTTAAACGAGCAAAGGAATTGTGGTGTAATCAAGTACCTCCGATGGTGAACATGTCCAACCAGGGCCGCTGCTGCCACATGCCAATGAGGCAAATTACTCCAATGATGCCGAAGGACAAAAACGACAACTTCTTGGCCAGCTCATCCATGCTCAATTGAAGAGGCGTGCGTTTTTCCTCGACCTGTTTGGAGCTAAGCATACTCCTGATTAAGAGTTCAAAAGACACCTACATCTTGCATCATAGAAAAGATCACACCAAACTCTGTTTGAGCACCAGTCGCGATCACGACACCCATGCCACGACCTTGAAGTAGTGAGGGGACTAAGCTCGCAGATCCCGCTCTTAGTATTTACTCACCGTTCCGAACCAGAGTTCCCATGTATCCAATGCATGATCGTTCAGCTAGCGCGATATCTCCCGAGTCCTCTAGGCCACCCGAAATAGTTGTGGACATGGAAACCTGAGAGACGCAAGGACTGGAATCCTTTCGACGTGCGTTGGTCTCACCAGTCAGACTACTCTCGTCAATTTCGAGGTCTACTGCCGAGATAATACGTATGTCCGCAGGAATGCGGTCTCCTGATGAGAGCGCAACAATATCCCCAGGAACGAGCTCATTGGCAAGAATGTGAATATCACGTTTGTCGCTGAATGTTTGAAAACATTAAGATAATGGAACATCTGATAGAATATTCGTGCCGCACCGAATCACATGGCAGTGGTGTGGTACGAGCTTGTTAAGTGCTTCCAGGCTTTTCTCCGAGCGCTGTTCCTGCACAAAGCCAACTAGGAAAGATGAGATACGTCAATAACATCCCGTAGATGCTCACCAGTCAGTACTATTAGCACTGCTACCGTGATACTGACTGCATCGTCAACGTTTCCCATGACCGCACTAATCACAGCACTACCGCATAGGAGCAGGATCAGCGGGCTCTCGTAAATGGTCTTAGCAAACTTGATTAGGGTTGGTTCAGGTATAGATACGGAGAATTCATTATATCCATGGAAATCCTGTAGTGCTAGAATTGATGAACTCGGAAGACCAGAGACTGGGGAAGTTTTGAAGTGTGCCAGAGTGTCCTATGAAGGCAATTTGGTTAGTTTATTGAGACTGATACCGGAGCCGCCGCATTTATTTTTACCCTTTTCGAGAAATCCCGTTTTGGGGATTACGCGAAAGTAGGGAAATTAAATAAGCGCGATCAGAAGGCACTAAAAAAATCCAAGGCTTCTATCCTGGGTTTCCAGAACATTGTATACATAGGTCCACTCCCAGTGGGACACGTACACAAGATGAAAGGACATACTCACATCGACTGTCCAACGAGCAAAACGTGCAGAAGGTGTTCCCCTTCTGTCTTGGTCCTCTCGAAGTCTTGAGGGTTGCCCGACCCGTTCTCCTATTGGCCCTAAGTCATAACGGTTTTCCGCAGCTTCATCCGAGAGTCGGCGTGCAAGGACACCCTTGACCTTCTGCCAGAGGGACGGTAGCCCCTCACTAGAAGTGATGTCACTTAAATCCGAAGATAGTTGAAGACCGGAGCCCTTGAGATGATGTCTTCTAAGTGTTGTGCTATATGCAAAATGGGTAGAAGCGCCTGGTGTAGGTTGTGGTTCACCGCTCTGTATAGCGGACACGGATGGGAAATAGCTCGAAGCTGGCGGCGAAGGGCTTCGTTGGTGTGAATATGAGTATACATGGGGCGCTGGAGTAGACGAGATTGGTAGTATTGAATGAGCGGATGTAGACACGAAGGAGGACTCTGGGATGTTGGAAAGCTCGCTGGCGGTTGCGCTGGAGCTGGAGGTAGTCATCAGGAATGAGCGCTTGCCAAGTGCACCTGAGAGACTACGGCGTGACTTGGACATCTTGCTCGTTAATTGTCCTTTTTGTTTGGCGTGCGTAGTGTGCTTCCGAAGTTCTGCAAGCTTTGTAACTTTACCCAGTGCAGTTGATAGAAACAGAAAGGATCCCAGCGGCCATATATCCATTTCCTTTTTTGGTTGTACCTTTAGAATTAATATTAAACAATCGCCCAGCGTTGGTTTACAATTTGACTAGTATAAAGCATGCTTACATGGGACTTCAACAACGACGTTACCACCTTACCCGTTCGTCCAAAGGAGAGGAGGGCTTTGTGATAAATTGGCAGTCAGAGTTGGAATATCAGGCTCGTCCTCATTTTTCACATTCAACTACATCTTGTTGCTGATGTCCGCACTATTACCGACCTCAAATTGTCCTTTTTCGGCCCTTCTTCGTAAGTCCTTTCTTTTGGCGTTCGGTCGGTCTTTACCTTGGGGGGCATAGTATCGACTTAATCTTGACGCTATGTCCGCACTATTACCGACCTCAAACTTGTCCCCTTTTTGGCCCTCCTTCGTGAGGCCTTTCTTTCGAAGTTTGGCGTTCGGTCGGTCTTTGCCTCGGGGGGCATGGTGTCGACTTGATCTTGGAGCTGATATCCGCATTCAGTTCACAATCACATGAAGAGCCTCTGGAAGCGATTCGACGAGTCTGACGGTTGCTCAGAACCCACAATCGCAGCCTGAAACCACTGACAGAGCCACATCATAATCGCCGACTCTGACTGTCACTAATGCGTCAAGGAGCACTCAGCATTTGGCCATTCCCACATGTAAGCAAATCAGAGGGAATACAATTGTTTAGGCTGTAGTGGGTGACAGGGCCCACCGAATAACCTGCTTCCCAGCAACCTTCAAGGCTTGGGACCATCTTGAGCCCGGTACAGTATAACTTTTCAAGGTGGTCGAGATCCCGTGCGACCATAGTCCGTGTATCGCTGTCGTTCAATATGATGTCACTTCTCATCTGGGATTCCCTTCCCCACCACGGCAAGCAAACACCGATTACCAACGACCTGCTCCAGCATCCGTGGTCGCAAAAGTTGCCTCACTCACACAGCATTCCGTATCATAGAACTCGACCAGTCATATATGCAAAGCAATTCACAAGCTAGCAACTCGTGCTTGAGCATGGGGCGTCTGGATGGTCTGAGAGGATATGTTCAAGAGAACACTGGTAACCTCAGTAAGTACGCCTTTTTTAAATCAAAGAATGCTATAATAAATTCTCGTGCTAGAATCGAGGTAGAGGTGTGTCTAGGTGAAATGACCTGATACGCAATTAACACAGATAGGCTTTATGAATGTATCGTTTACGTGTGGAGTGTGCACCAGAACACGTAAGTTCATGCTTCGTCTTCGCGTATGTGCGCGTGAATCCTCTTTTACAGCGAGTACATATAGCCTTGACCTTGCGTAGATGAATGTTGTCCACATGGCGGGTGTGGTTATCTTTCTTGAGAATACTCGAGCATCCGGGCCATGTGCACTTCACTTTCTCCTTACCGCCGAGCATGATGGGGAGACAAAGGTACGAGTAGCGTTTGGCTGAAGAGCCAGATGTGGGTTGCCTCTCTACGACATGCCCAATTACGGGTGACTGGAAGGGCGGTACGACGTGATTGACGGAACTGGCGAACATTAGGTCTGGGCGTCGCACATGGTCAACTTTTGAATGAAAGACTACGAAGATAGCGAACTTTACCTGGAGAACGTTGTTCGACAGGAGGATCTACCGTGGCATTAACGACCACAGCAGATTCTTGGGACAGAGGACCATAATCTTGGGGTGGTGCCGACAACGGCGAAATAGTATCGAGGTCATTGTCTGCAATGACCTGAAGCCCATTACCGAAGGTTACTTGCAAGTTCATGATGCTATCCGATCGCTGTTGAATTCTGCGGAAATGATATGAGCGTTAAGAATCGATAAAGCAGAATGATGCTTAGCGCGTGGGTCAGCGCGTCATGCCATAGGTCAAGAACTCTTTTTATCTTGAGGACTAAGGAACATGAGTTTGTCTGGTACTTATTCATACAGGTACACGTGAACTCTGTTTCAAAAGATTCCGGTTGGATTTCCTACCCTCAGACAACTCGTTGTGGATGTCAAACCCAGTAAAAAATAGTAATCAGACATCGAAAAGGCATTTGGATGACGCAACATGGGTATAAGGATCATGGGTAAGGCGAATATGTGTACCAATTCTGGAATTAACATGCACAACCAATACTTATAACTCGTCAGGCGCAGTATAACAGGTATGACATGGAACCCGGCCAAGTTTCCAGAAGATTGATGGCTATGCGAAGGAATTGTGGACAGTTGATGGCGGAGTTCTGGTTTCGGGGTTGGTGAGGCAGTGCAGGCGCCGAGCGCCCCTTGACTCTGCCACCGACCCATTTGTCTTGGTTCATAGCTCCTTTCTGATCTGTTAGTACTCGGAGACTATACTCTATCATAGTGCGCAGAAGTAAAAAAGCCGTTCATGTTACTTCGGGGCTTGTTTACGTGAATGGCGAATGCGTGTACAAATTCCAAGCGAAGGAAATGAAGACAAACGAGGACGCAGATTACTCTTGAAGGGAAAGGTTATATTCCTTCTATAATTTATTAAAGGTCTGTTCAGGGGAGACTAAGGTTACTCCGATGGTAGGTACGAAGCAAAAGCGAATGCGTGTGGTAGACACTCGAAAATACATGGCGTTGACAAGCTCTTCCACCGGCAGTTGAGTCATGGAATGGTCGAAGGTATGGGGGACACGGTCTTCGAGGTCGACAATATTTTCTTGGTGGTATATTAATTAAATGCGTTTAATGCTGGAGCAAGCGGCGACTAGTTTTACTGTCGTTGGGCGTGATCTGTAGGAGAAGTGATATCCTGTTGTAAAGGGGTAAAGATCACCTTAGTATGCGTGGTGTGCATTTCTTGTTCCAGGAGAACGCGAGGGGGACGTTCATGATTCTTGTTTCCGGGACATTTTTGAGTTGCGCTTGAATAAGCACGCTGGCTTACCGGAGTACTGAGCACTGAGTTCTAAGTACTCAGTACTCAGTCCCCGACTCCACTAAACTGTAACTTAGTGGGCTCTGGAGAGGGTTCAGAAACGCAGGCACCTGCAAACGAGCAAGTTCGTGGGAATTTGACGGCGATGGGAAAATCGATGCTTGTAGTAAGTACTGGCTATATCATATTGGTGTTGGATGCAGGTATCCGTAGTTTGCCTATGAGATCTCGAGAGGGCGTCCTGCCGTCAAACAATGACTCGCATTCAAAAAAGAGTAACGGTCTTGCCTGTCATATCCGAGATTGTGCTATCTTTTTGCAATGTATTGGCCCAAGTCACGGTAGTGTGTGTATATTACTTCCTTGCGGCACTCTGCTTAACGAACATTACTACATTACACAGATATTATCTATTAAATATGAAGCCGTTGTGATGGAGAATCTCGCTTTTCAGATCGCTTCCTTGCGCGAGTGCGTGAAAATGGACAGACGCGAACGGACAATACACACGGCACTTTATGAACGGAACCTTGATGTTGTTCGTTGAAGTGAGTGGCCAGTCACGGTCTCAAAAATTGTTCTGTTAGAGTGTTTACGTCTGCCTCGGACCATCTGCTTGCACAGCCTTCTCTCAACCTACATGATTCAAAAACAGCTGTCATTTCAGTTTATGCTGGTGTGCCTCTGCCAATATCTGTAGACGTTCTCCGAGTGGTTGACCCCTTCAGTATCAGGCGATGCATCCTGCAGTGTGCATTTACCTTGTTTCTCTTCAAAAACAATACTCTTAATGGTCTGGTCCTCGACAAGGGGGGCATCGTCGACGATTCTTCTGCGTCTACCGCAATGAACGTATGTGCCAACTGCTTTCTGACATTATCAAAAAAAAGGATCTTCTAATTTTGCTTGCAAATGACCTTGTAGCACATTTTTTTAGTCATCAGATTCGGCGCAACTATGGATCTTCCATGACAATATATGTGCGCATGAAATGAATGTTGCGTCTATGTCGTTTGTTGCCTCGGACTCCCGCTCATCAATTGGCTCCTGAGCATTATGTTTGTTGGCTATGGAAAATTAAAACTTGATCAGTTAGGTCCTATTTTTGAGTGCGCAATGTGCATGCATAAATCTGGATGTTCCTCATGTGGTCAAAGCATCACAATCGTTTGTATTTTAACGTACACATCGAACGAGAAAATGTCAAGCTTTATCCTCCCGAGTCCCAACGGTGTGATGCCTGGCTTGTTTGAGCGTGTCCACGAACTTGATGTCAAAAGAGTGTTTGAAGAGGAGTCAGCACCACCTTCTTGCAGGGCTTGTGATGGACGGAATGATCGTTGTAACAATGCTTTGAAGGTGTCTCCGATCTAGAGCGTGACAACATGAACATTCATATATAACTGCTACTCTCAAAACCCCGTTTTCGGAGAGTGCCACTACCTCGTTGCCCGACCTTGTGGTCAGACATCAAGGACTTCATCCCGTCATTGAATATAACAATCCTGATCTCATTCCAGATATATAACCCACTCATTTTCCGTTTGGAATCAGAGAGTTGAAGATAATCAAGCTGCGAATATATGTCACTTGTCTGGATTGTTGACTACAGACCCAGTTTGAGCAACAAGAAGTTGTCGCATTTCTGAAGGATTGTCAGCGGCAATATGAGTCGGCATTACACACCCTGACTTGGAGGGTGAGTGAAATGTAGAAATATCATTGATGAAATTTACTATCACTATACTGTGACAATGTAGAACATACAAACTTCTCGTCTATATATATTAGAAGGAGAGCTGGGTTCAAGCATGACTGGCAACATTCCGTGTGGCATAGAATCATCATTCGCTTGAGATATATTCCCATTAAAGCAATTGATGTGAGGTTTGATCAACCCCTTGACAAATGTTCACCTCCTGCGCTTCTGGGCCTCCTTCAACCGTCGCAACACCATGCCTGCAGGATTTCACGCGTTCGAAATGCCTCACAGATGCATCATCGCGAGATAGCTTGACGCGACATACTGAGCAGCGCCATTTCATCTTGAGATGGGCGACGACGACATGTCGGACGACGTTCTCTCTCTTCATTACCTTTCCACAGCCACCCCAGTGGCAAGGGGCCTGCCTTTGACTGTGTGCCGCATGAGCCCTGTGCCACCTCTGCATATGCCTTGCCAATCGTATACGATCGCCCATAACATGCATACCACATTCCTGCCCGTTGTGCGTCCAGCGACAGGGATAAATGGTAATAAGACCACCATTGATGCTCCTAGTCTCCTTGATGTCTTCTTCATCAAGGACAATCCCATTGCAGCGCAGAGCTTTTGCGGGCCGGTCGGCATAACTCGACCACGAGGCTCTGCGTCTCCGGCGCGGTGATTGAGAAGCAGGTTCATGGCCAGCTGACCCGGCACCAGCCGTCTGTGGACCTATAGTGGTGTTATCATGCCGAGAGACTAAACATTGAGGTGTGCTTTCATGTTGAAGGACCGATGGCGTTGGTCCCGATCGGTGGGAAGGAGATTGAAACACAGCAGTCGCGGAGCTGCCTACAGCCTCTACTTGAGGACACCATGAGATGTTGGGTGGTACTTGCGCCGGGGAATGTGGACGTCCTTGCAGCATTGCAGTCCTGCAGTCTTCATGCAAGACTTCTAATGAATGGACGATCCCAGTATGGACTGGTCCATGCACAGACCACAGGGAAGAGCTGCTAGCTACCACGTGCGAAAGCGGTGAATGAATTGGTTGATATGAATTGTGAGCAAATGTCTCGAGTTCCGGAGGTAGAGTTGCAGAGGCAGAAGCACTGGTCGACCAGGCACCGTCGGTAGTCTGGGAAACAGCGATTGTTGACGCCATATTGCCAGGGGAAGCCATTGGCAAGTTAACATCATCGTGTCGCAATGTGCCATAATCAATGAATAGGTCGCCCTGAAAATTCTGATGGCTTCTCGCAAGAAAATGATCATCAGATGGCATTATCCCAGTTGTACTGTTTCGTTCATGAGAGGCACATAAACAAAAAGAAATCCTGCTGCTCACGGTGCAGTAACCGCATTGATGTGCGATGAGGTGGAGCTAAATAACAGTAATGTCATTGATAAGTTGATGGAGTAGCCAAACAGCAAAGAAACCTGGCGTACAACAACCATGGTGGATTGACACTCAAAATAGGCGAAGATCTTTGGGGATTCAGAGACGTTGTTTCCTGCCTGGGTGAACAATTGAATGGTCCCCAACTGCTATAACAATGCATGATGAGCAACTCAATAAACCACTAGGTAATGAAGACGTACTAGGAATCAAAGAAAGGTGTTTCTTTAAAAGACATAGGAATAGTAGCGTAGCTTTGGTGTCCAGAATCCCACTAATGAGTAGTACTTGTGAGCCAGCATGAACCAAAGCGGTAAAGAAGGAGCATTTTATAGTTGTAGGGATGTGGTTTTCAGGCCACACTCTGCGATGTGTGAAATGTTAATGAAGCACTATTTGGCCCATTCCGTGAATATTTCACTTTCGTATGCGGAAATATCGGGCAGGAGGTTTACTCATTATGTTTTCCACTAGAGATACGGCCATTTGACAAACACCCAGACAGCTGTTTCAATCTTATGGTAGAAAAATGAATCAAATTTCAATAAGATGAAGCTGTAACCAATGCAATCCGACGAGCCAGTGCGTAAGACTGCGAGCGATCGGTCCATAAAGTCTAGTTGTGGTAAATAGCCAAATGTGACTCACAGGAGGTTCATAACGGCCATTTGACATGCCACAAAATATGAAATTTGAGGTCTGCCACGCCGAGATCAAGTTAAAGCCGAGGCGTGATGCCCCCACGTGGAGACGTGTTCCGGTCCGGCTCATATTACTGGCCTGATAATGAGCAGCGCAGCAAGACGTACATGATTTAGGAGGTGGTGATGGCCATTCATGAGAAGCTCCGAGTTTACAGGAGAATAAGCTATGGAGGAAGTGGAAAAGCGCTCGCTGATATGACGACGTTCGAACGACAGAAACCCCAAATGAGATGAAGCGGGAATATGACAAGTCCTTGGCGTAGAGTGCCGAGAAGAAAATGCACGTTGTTTGGCAAAAGCTTCTGATCCAAACAGCCGTAATAGGATTGTGGCTGCAATATTCTCACGCTGCTACTCGAACCACTTGTGAGTGAACGGATCGAGGAGTTTGAATATTGTGTGGAAAACCCATGACCTCAAATCAAGCTCGTAGGAGTCGAAGTCGGTCTAGGAGCCAGGGCAGAGGCGCTTATGACAGGAAACCTGTGAGGGACAGAGAGTCCTTCATAGCAGACAGAAATGCTTCTGGCTATAGTCGACGTTCAGGAATGGATTCCGAGAGAGACGCACCTCGTCGGTCACGATCACCCCTTCGCTCACGTAGGCGCTCATTATCACGGTCCCGCAGCCCCAGACGTAAACGCCAATGGCCAAGGTCTCGATCCCGTGGCCCCGAGCGCTCCCACTCCAGGGAAGGGCATGAACATCCTAAAGACAGAGAAAAGCACAGACACAAACGTTCACGCTCTCGTTCAAGCTCTGTATCAAGTTTGTCGGATACTGATTCAGAGAGAAGGCGTCGTAAGAAGAAAGAGAAGCACCGAAGTCGTGAGGAGAAGAGGGAAAGAAAGAGAGAAAAGAAAGAAAAGAAAGTGAGTAATCCTAAGAATTGTAACCATCAGCGAACCCGTTTCTCGCAGAAGAAAAGGCATGGGACCGCCTCCGGTGCCCAGTGGGGTAAATATGGAATTATCAGTGAAACCGAGTCAGTTCAATTGCAACAGCCGCAGCCGTATGGCTAATTTTATTCTCTAGCTTCTACAACAAAACGCAAGAATTCCGCACGTGGCTTCTGGAAGAGCGCAAAATTAACCCGGAGGCCATATCCAAGGACCAGGAGCGCAAAGAATTCGTTGTTTTTATTGAAGATTATAATACTGGTGTGTGACATTAGATTGCTTTTTGCCGATATCGTTGAGCGTTCGGTAGCAACCCTCCCTCACGAGAAATATTACCATATGGAGGCATACGAACGACGAATGACGTCGTTACGAGCCGGCGAGTTTGTTCCACCGGCAGAAGACTCCTATGATCCTGAGGCTGATTTACGGGCTCACTCTTTACGACACAAGAAAACACCTGCCGAGCACGAAAGTTATTTAAGCAAGGAAGAGCTTATGGAATTGAGGAAGGTTCAGAGTGAGAGAGTTGAGGTAAGTTGTATGCAATATGGACATTAATGCTAAGATATCAATGTCGTCTTCATTAGGTCGGGAAGATGAAACTCTTGGGTATGGAAGTGAAACAAAATTTTGGGGTTCGGATGGATAGAACCATGTTTGATGATTGATTGGTACTAGGTACTAGAGGCTATCTAAAGTTTCAACACAATGTGTACATCTTTGTTGTATCTTGTAAAAAGTCGGACATCCGCGGACAAGAAGCAAATCAACCTTGTACAGGGGGCGGTCAAGTACTGTTGCTTGCACGACATAACGGAATGGCCGATTTAATTAGCGAATACTTACGTATGCAGAGGTAGCACTACTAGTACCGCAGTGACCGCACCTGTGACGCCTTGCAAGCTCAAGTCTTGTTTCTCATCATGGTCGACATAGTTGTACTTGGTGCGACAGGTATGGCTACACATGTTATATTATTGTCCATCAGTGGCTAACTCACAGTCCTCAAGGCTATACTGGTCGCCTCATAGCTCAGTACCTTGCCACACATCCGCAGCGTTCATCCTTTACGTTTGGTCTTGCCGCACGGTCGCAGTCAGCACTCGAGAAAGTTTTCAGAGGACTCAATCTCTCGAAAGACGATGTGCCTGCATTCACTGTGGATGTCACGAATCCCAGTGACGTGAGTGCTGTGGTACAACAGGCCAGGGTCGTAATTAACACCATTGGTCCATACTGGCGATGGGGAACTTCTGTTGTCCGGGCTTGTGTGCATCATGGGAAACATTACGTAGACTTGACTGGCGAGGTTCACTGGATAAAGGATATTATCTTTGAGTATGTGGAAGCCTATGCTGATTTTGAGAAGTCCTAATTTGACTGCTTCTAGACTCGATTACGCGGCTGTCAAGTCAGGTTCCATTGTGGTCCCTTGCTGCGGGTTGGACTCCGTACCTTCTGATGTTCTTGCATTCGTCGCAAACAAGGCACTGAAATCATTCGGTGGGCCGTCTACTACAATCGACCTCTCCACTTCAGCGTGGAAGCTTGGTGGCGCTTCTATTTCAGGAGGCACTTTCTCCACAATCCTCACTGCACTGGAAGATGTTCCAAAGCATAAACTGCTTGCAATAAGGGAGAACTCTGTGTTGAGTCCAGGTTTATCTTGCCGCATTGAAGTATATAATGGTGGCTGACTTCAAGTTGTTTATCAGTGAAAGGAACCCATTCTCCTCGACCCCGTATGCTTTATACCTTGCCATACTCTGATCGACCCGTCTACGGGGCGTGGTATTTTATGGCAATTACCAATTCTCAGGTCGTACAGCGCTCGTGGGGTTTGTATGAACTCGCACGCCGTCATCACAATGCGACCACTGTTGCTCCATTCTCCTACGGTCCGAACTTCAAGTACGAGGAGTTTGTGATTCTGCCAAGTGCACTCTATGCTGTGATGTATTCAATTATATTTTCTGCGATAGCAGCACTGCTTGTTCTCTTCAAGCCTGTTAGTAATCTCCTTCCCGTCCTTGTAGCAGAGGAAATGACTGCGTGCGGATGACTTTGACAGGCGAGATGGTTTGCCCGGAGAATAATGCCCGGTCCTGGCGAAGGCCCCTCTGAGAAGTGAGTGCAATTGAGTTTATTGATCTCATAACTTATACCATTTCCCATGCAGACAACTGCAGAGTGGCTCTGTCAAAATCACTAACATCACTACGTCCAACCCCAACTCCCAAGGAGAGAAGATCGTTGTACGAAGTATTTTCCAGGGTCGAGGCGACCCTGGATACTTCTTATCATCCAGTAAGCTCTATCTATACTCCCAATGAGCTATTAATTAGCTGTTCATTTAACTTTTCAGTAATGATTTCAGAATGTGCGCTAGCGCTGGCTTTGGATGGTGCAACCTTGCCTCAGATAAGCACAGGTGGCGGCATCTTGACTCCTATGACTGCTTTTGGAGAGGTTCTCATTGAGAGGCTGAAGAGATCAGGATACATTGACATCGAGAGTGAATTGTTAGTCGGAACAGAGCCACGTAAGACACGTTGAATATGGACTCTGATCGTTACCTATGAAGTCTTGCTTATCTTTCTTCGACCGACGCTCATTCCGAAGCATTGTTTTACTCATCGTTGTCGTCTTCGCATTCATACTGATTTATATACGCTGTTATAAGTAGGCCATTGTCCGATTTGTCGGCAGCCTAATTATCAGAAGCCATAAAACCACCTGAACCGACAATTCTCAGTACGATTCGTAGGAAAGCCCCACCTAGACTGCCACTTTCATGCTGCTTGGCGGGGGTTTGAGACGGCCAGCTCACTTGCAGCTCACTTGAAGGTGGATCGACCTTCAACTGTGCATCTGGTAGTCACGTGTGTGCGCTGAGTATGAAAAACTGCGAATTCGTATTACCCCTCGCCATGTTAGTAATTTGCAACCTTAGTCGAACGCAAATTGCAATCGCCCAGATCTCGAGATCCCATAAAGGTATACATAATATTTTATCCAGAGCATAAAATCATTTGGCAGGGATGTAACACAAGCTTGATAGATGTTTGGTTGAGGTGCTACAGCGGAAGGATTAAATCAATGAGTACAGCGGAACTGATCTGGGAGTTGCTTTTCACTGTGACTGGAGGTTGGTTTCCTCACTAATAGCCGTATCTCTTGCCTCGAGTGTGTTCCTCTATTCAGCTCCAATGCCATGAGCGAACCCTAGCTGATCATCATCCTAGTACTGACATTAGTTGGACATTGGTACTGACCTAGGAAAAGTTCCTAAGATTGGGAAAGATGGTGCCATGCTAATACCTATGACAACAATTAGGGATGATCATTTCATCACCCATTTAAGATGATGTGAAAGGATTATGATTATGCTCTCATTAATGTACATGATTGTAATCAGGAGTCATGCAAACTCACCTTGGGGTGAACATACGTGTGTTTGGATCAAGGGATCCCTGGATCTTGGGGCTAGAGCAATGAGCATCTTTCGACAAGTACAGATCTCAGCCATATGTCTGCAGCACATGACCAGAAATTCTAGTAAAGAGCTTGGTTGTTATCCTTGTAGTTGTGGAAGGAAATGGTCCAGACAAAGAACCTTATTGCCCTAGTGTCCTGTAGTTGGATCTGGATAATAAAGACAATTGTTTGTTCTTTGTCGAATTATTGGCATTGCATGCTAATAGACTGCCGCAGTGGTTGTGTACCATATAAGACAAGCCTCGGATGAGTCTGCTTGTGAATATCCAGCCAATACATGTTGCCAGACATGCAATGTTACAACCACCCTATTCTTTTCTCACACTACGCTTCTCTTCCATTCCACTATGTTTCCTATTCACCTTGCTGCTTCCTCATGCCTTCCTTATCTCTGACTCGTACTGACTCACCTTCCCATGAACCTTCCTCTTATGTACTTCTACTTCTGGTCCGTGCTTCATCTCCTTACCTATTTAAGAACGTAGTTACTGGCTGTATTCCCTTAACTTGAATCTACTCGGTTTTCCTTGATAACTCGAACTCTAGCTCCTTGGGAAGGAGGCTAGCCCTGTTGACCTCGAATAAGCTCTAGATCCTGCGGGAGTCTAGACGATCGGATCCTGCGGGAGTCCATAGCCCGACGAAGCTACGCTTCAGTCGGTCCAGATCCAGAACCACCTTTATTGGTGCTGTTGATTGCCTTTATTGGCGTACTCTATCTGAGTCCGTAACATGCAATATGATGACAAAATCTGTGTAATGGGTTTCAAGTTGGGTGCGCATCACAGACCTTCAACAGGGTACTTGAGCTTATCGATCATGTTTAAGTTGATCTTATGCATAGAGTGTCAAAGTTAGCTAAGATCTTTCAGTAAAATTTTCCAAATGGATCCATATTAAGTACAATGGGATAGTGCACAATGCACATCACTTGGGTCCATCTGTCTGTAGAATTCAGTCATCGTCTTATTGGGCTTGCCATTCATAAATTGCAGGCCAGATAGCACTTACTATTCGTAAATCCCATGACAGATCCAAGAAAACATGAAAACCACATCAAACAGATGCTGCAATGGTAGTCTCTTGGTCATGCTCCTGGCGCATTACTAAACCAAGCCAGCTGGCATGTCTGTTTTGGTGGGGATTAGCTCAACAACTACGGCATGATTGTGGACTACTATCTCTGGCACCCTTCCAAGGATCTATACTGCCAGCCATGGCCATCTGGTGGAAAAATTGTGACCACCATCACGTGCAAGACCTGGGACCCTTCCAAGGGTCTAATTGTTGCTGACTCCATGTCTCCACCCTACCAGCTGGCAGGGACACTGGCAGATAAAAGTTCTGGATCCAGTGCCCAGATCATCCATGCACTGTGATGAACCAGCCAACCTCTAGCAATAGTCAGTCCCAAGTCCATGATAGGTGAGCTAGTTTACACAGTAAGTAACCATCAAAGGGGCTGAGTATTTTCTCAACAGCAATGCAGCCATAGCAGACATACTAGACATTGTAGATGGTGAAGCTGACAATGTCTTCCATGATGCGGTGCGTACAGTATGAGGGCAAGCAATATTTTTGGTTAGATGTTTCTTGCAGGATTGGGGGCTCACCATGTTTCTCCACGAAACTTTCATCGCCCACAGAGAGCCTCTAATGCAGTTACTAGAAGCAGACCTACTGCAAGCATTGGAGAGATATTGGGCAGTTCACCTGCCCAACCAAATCAGTTCAGGTACCGAGGGACTCCCTGATGATCCTGTGGATGAAGAACACTTTAAAGTTCATATGTTCAATGAGACCAGTACCAGGGACCACCCTGCACACTCCCAAGACGATCCCATGGAAATTGGCATCCCAAGTGATATGCAGCAATGTGGCTGGATGGATGAGACCACAAATCAAAGATGCCCTCAGTTTGTACCAGCAGGTCTGCAACCATTGCAACTGATGCTCTCACATCTGAACACAGTGGATAATGTCTGTAAGGATTGATCATCCTTTAAGCACCGACCAACACCACAGAATAGAGCCCTACCTTAGATCAGCACATGACTTATAATATGAATAAGCCTTATGTCTCGCACCCGAACTACACTCCTTTCCTTTTCCCTTTCACTATCTTACTGTGTGTCCACAAGCACACCATATCCGTTCCTTCACCTTATCTTTCCCTTCACACAATCTTCACACTCCTTCAGGACTAGTCAGAAAACCGTTTAAACCATATATATACTATGCATGTACACGCATATCAGCAGCAGAAATCCATTGTTGATGTCCTGCTCCAAGTACAACTTAAGACAGAAAGAGAGAAAGAGACAGCTGCGTTCGTCACCATCATACTTATTCATCATACTTACAACTTGTTGCAACCAAGCCCAGTCTGTGGAACTTGATCAATTCCCGTTTGAACTCACTATCAGCCTTACATGTTTGTGGTTCAGAGAAAGACCCAATAAAGTGCAAGTGGGTTGTACACCACTCAGGCTGCGAATATGCATGTGGGAAGGTGTCCCAGTGTTGCAATATTCCCCACCATATAGCGAGGCATATGGGTTTGTGCTGGATGTGCCAACTGTGTGACAAACATTTCGCCCACTCAGATCTTTTAAGATGTCATGAGTGTGATGATCACTAGGTCCAAGACACGGGTGTGACATATGCTAGATTGCACAGCTGGCCCAGGTGAGCATTTTGGACTTCATGTAAAATAGTTGAACTTACTGATCACTAGCCAGGTTTTATCATGCACCAAGTATGTTGCCCCTACCTGTATGTAATGCATGATTTCATTGCCCAGATGTACCGATGTACCATTCCTTATCATTTGAATTTAATGGCCTAAACTACTTGTGATTTCAACACATTGTAAGGAATCATAATTCTGTGGGTGTGAAAAGGCCATATTTACACGAGCTGTCATTTGATCATTCACACTATGGAGTTGCATAACACTTCCCTGTATAGCACGCTTTCCTGCGCTTATGCGCTTCCTGCGCCTACACCTTCTCATGCCTGCGCTTAGCATGCATTCCCGCGCTCTATCGCCTATCAACCAGGAGGACCGATCCATGTCCGAGCACCCCTCTAGTACATCATACTACATGCTGCATGAGTGTAACAAGGACTGCAGCGCTATTACGAGTCATTACATACTATCGCGCATGTTCTCCCTATCCCTTCTGTGTCCAATGAGATCTTACTTAGTATAAAGCCTGATGGTAGCACTACTATTCATTACTTCCCTTTACTGTACTTCCATAGCGTTTGGGTTTTACTTTAGAGTAGTAGTCACCATTAGGGTGCGTGCCCTGTGGTTATCGCGTTTTGGCTTAGATTAGATCACCTAATCAAGCCTTGCTTCTTGTCCACTTCGCCTTTGCTCTCGCTTTCACTCACATCATTTCACGCTCATTACGAATCCCTACACCGCTCCTTGCCTTCCGCATCACTTGCATGCTTTCACATGCCCACACACACCAAAGGTGCACACCTTCCTGCGCTCCACTTACTTCGCTTTCTCATCGTGCACCTTGTGCCTTTCTATATCCTTGTGCACATCCCCTGTCTACTCGAGTTCTCTCTATTCCTGGTTCTGTGTGTGGTAGCAGTCCCCTTTAGGGTCGAATGCGCCTGTCTCAGGCTTAGCAGCTTAGGCGCAGTGAGACCCGACATACTGCCTCACCAGCATGTTGTTGATCTCACATCTAGAGATTGATTGTGCACGCCACAGTCAGACTTAGTTCCTTCAACATTTTTAGAAGTAGCACTCCATCATCCTCGGAAATTCAATAGACGTGAGAGCGCTGAGCTCGAGATGGTCTGTGATAATTACCTGAACTTGAGCAGTGAAGATAAGAGGATCAAGTCCCTGGTCAACGTCCCTGGTGGAAAACGGTTTCTTGACCACACAACGTTGCACGACCCGACACATCTGAAGAGGCTGAAGGCCTATTAAGCTTTTATGAATGAAGATGGCTAGCCTGAGGATCATATAGCTGAGCAACGAGATGTAGGTGTGTAAAGGCCGTAGCTCTCCAATATATGAGCCAGAGCCATTGAACATGGTAGCATTGGTTGAGTCTGCTGTCCTCTGAGCACTCCAATAATCCCCAACTTTGTGATGAAGTTTCGTGAATTGTTCAACCAGTGAAAGATCCTTTGAATGTCACAGTGACATGGCCAGTCACATGCCTTCAGATCATTGCCCATGATGCAGAAGTACCATTGTGACCATACTAACTGCAATACTAGGTATGCACACCTTTTAAATCAGTTGGGCGCCATAGTTGACAACTCGGAGACCATTTCTTTCTTGTCCACAGTTTGGTGATCTGAAAACCATGAAGCTTGTATGGCAGTCAAGGACATTATGGAGTAGGTTGTGAAGAAAAAAATTGCCACATCTCATTAACATAAGCCTAATAATGTCCTCAATGCAGAGTCAGGGAGTGAGGGTCAGCCATTGTGTGATGTCACCATTGCATGTTTTGACCAGTGAGTCTTGTATAGTTCTATGTGAGCATTCAATGAGGCTGTTTGCCTTTGAGTTGTATGCTGAAATATGAATGTGCCAGATGCCATATTTCGCTGCTAACCAGTCTACTGCTGCTACAAAAGGTATTCTGTTATCTGAAATGATTTCCTCAATGGCACCCCATCAGCAAAGAATCTCTTCAGATAAGAATTCTCCCAGTGTCATTCCCTTCTCTTTTTCAACATTCTAAATTCAGGCCAGGTCATCAATGAGCATTGTGCTTGCATGATGTATGAAAATCCATGTGACGCAGGCATGTGCATGGAATTGGTGAAGACCTTTCAAAAGAGGGTAGCAGGGACTGAAATGGTAGGAGGAAGTATGACTTTCTCGACTGAATGAGATTGACATTGGTGACAGGTTTTGAGGTACCAAGAGATGTCTTTGTTGAGGGAGGGCCACCAGAATCAATTGGCGATTGCTTGTCAAGTGGAGTATAGTCCTTTGTGTCCCAGCTTGTTGTGGCTTTCATGTAGGATGTGCAGATGGTCTGGTTCTGGAACAACTAATTGATGACACCTGCTGTGGTCCTTCTGCCATAGATGCTGTCCTTGGATGAAGAAGTGGCATGCTCGTTTGATAAGTTGAGAATGGTCTATGTTTGGTAGAGTCAGTGGAAGGGTGAGGTTTTTGAGGAATATTCTGATGATTGAAAGCTCATTTTTGCACTGACAAGAATTGTTGTTGGAGGGTATTTTGAGGGGAATAGCATTCGTTGTTAGGGCCAGGTGCATATTTGCTGTCCTCATGGATATCTGCACTAAATCCTTCTCATTCCAAACCATACATCCCAGGACCTCATCCAGCCACTCTTCCACTTCCTCAGATGTCTCCTCCACACTGCTCTCATCTCCTAATGCCTTGGGCCATTGAGATAACCCATCAGGGCCAGCATGCTTTTCTCCTGGCACATGTCTGAGTTTGAAATTGAACATTGAGATTCCAGTGATCCATCTGTTCACTGCTGTGTTTGGGTGTATGTCTGGATTTCAAAGCATTCCTTTGATGTATTTGGCATCAAGCTTGACCATGAACATTTTGAGACCTATCAGCCATACCTTGGCAGCTTTAAGGGTATGAAATAGTCTGTATAGTTTGATTTTTGCTTGCAAGTAGCGAGATTCCCTTTCATTCCAGGTAATCAATCCAAAATGAGATGGATGGCACCGTTCTTCATTATTGAGCTGTAGTAAAATCCAACCACAGGCAATGTATGATGAATCAACCGCTAATATAACTTCTTGCCCAGATTCATAATTGATTGGTCAAATGGCCGGAGATTTGATGATAGTGCTTTTGAGTGTGTTCATAGCATTCTGGGTTTCTGTTAAGGTCATGCTCAAATGATATCAGACCCGAAGGGCTTTGGCCTCAGCTCGTATGCTGTGCCCCTCTCCTGAGTATAGCCCCATATTTCAGAATACTATACTTATTGTATCTGAAGATCTGGATGGCTATCATAGCATATCCAAAGGTCCAGATGACTATTGTATGGTATCCAGATGTGGGGACAAGTATCATATTTCTATCCAAAGATAAGGATTAGTATTGTATTCCTATCTGGTGTCATGCATGGTATGCAACCCATACCATGACAGATACTTAAGAGGAGTGATAAGGAGTGATAAGGAAAGCTCTCAGGCACTATACACTTTCCTATTACCAAGTTACTCTACCATTTTTCCTATATTTTCTAGCTAGTTTCTTTCTCTTCATTCATCACATCTATTTTTCCCTGTATCTTATTTTTCTTTCTTAAGATTCTATTTCTTTGTGTTTATTTGTATTTTATTTGGACACCAGATTTTCTCAGAAGCCACCAGGATTATTTGTAAGCCTGTCATGTGACTGGGAAATACTTTGGTTTGTAAGGAATTCAAGTTGACTCATCATGATTTGATCATGATTCGTCATGCTTTGTAAGACTTACAGTTGTATTTATAAACCACTTACTAAGAAGGATGACTCACCACACCTAAGGACTTGGTTTGTAAGCACATTCTTACCAATCCATGTGATGACTCATGCCACTTTTATTCATGCTTTGTAAGACTACACTTTATTTAGTATCTATGTAGTAATTAGGCTGACTCAACACATCTAAGAGCCTGATTTGTAAGCACATTCTTACAAATCCATGTGATGGATCATGCTTAGTAATATGGCCTCCAAAAAGGTATAAAAGGAGCCCATTTTTCACACATGAATAATAACTTCCCACTTTACAATCATCATCTCTCAAAATGAGTGAGAGTATCTAAGAGTTAAAGTGCAGGCAAATTAAGTGCCTAGAAGTAAGCTTAAGTGAACATATCTAATTCTGAGTTATATACTACCTTACAGGGGTTGACTATATAACAATCTATTCTGCTAACTAAGTGATACACATCTAAGAAACTTCTCTCTCAAAGGAAGGGAGACACGCGACCAACCAACTACTATCTATTGAGGCAATCTATCTTAGGGTGAAACATACCTAACTCATCTGACAAAAAAAACCTCAAAACATATCTTCAGAGAGATAAACAAGAAGGGGACAATTAAGTAAACCCTCCCAAGAACTCACACGTTATCTACCACGAAGTAGAAAAGTCATAGACCGTGAACTTAGGACTGGCAAGAAGTCTTATCCCGTATAATTGTATTGTCATTATACGTGCGTCGTACATAAGACCCTTAAGTAACAAGACACCGGATGTAAGGAATAGTATCGGATACTTATCCAAGGGTATGTCCGTATATTGGATGGATGTATAAAGGCTAGTCTAGACAAGTCTAAGACTAGAAACTAGTGGAGTGTAGGCTATCCAAAGATAGAGGTGGATATGTTAGACTTTTGGATACAATCCTTAAGTCTCAGAGGGTGACAAGAGTTGAGTCTGGATAGCAGAATGAGAACAATCTAAGATGATATTTGAACTGGGGTGCTACAGGACATATACAAGAGTTTATATACAATAGAACTAAGCGAAAGGCTATGCACAAAGTATCGCAATGTATAAGCAACACTTATTATAAGTCAAACATAGGCCAGAAGTTAATCACAGGTTAACAGATCAGTAAACATAGCTGGAAGTAAGCATAGCTGATATACTAGAAGGGCAGATATACTAAATGGAGGAAATAAGCAGTGTTTAATGTTATATGAACAGGATATGAATGAAGAAGCTTATCATGACAGATCCGGTATGGATCTGTGGATCAGATCTGACATCTGGAACTTCAGATGAAAAGCACAAATATATGAAATTTGACAGTTTCCTCATTCCAAATGAAGGTGACATTGTTGCATGTGAGACTTGTGAGGGATGACTGATGGTTGCATAGTCTTTAATCCAGTTGCAGACAGTTCCTGCAGTTCCAAGAAACGCATGTACTTCTGTCTTTGTAGTGCAAGGGGGCCAGTGAGTAATTTTTGCGACTTTGGATTCATCTGGTATGTAGCCTTCATACATGCATTGTTGTTCCACAACAATAACCTCAGGGACACATAGGAATAGCTTTTTAGCTGATACAGTGGCACCTGCATGCTTAAGTCGATGGAGGACGTGGTGTGACAATTAAGTTTTCTTTGGGCTGATATCAGCTTTACTTACTTACCTTTACATTCATTACTTTTGTGGCTTATATAAGCATGTTTCCCTTTCACCAGTACCAGTCTGAAGTTTGATGATATTTCACTACCTCTGAGCTTGAGCCTAGATCAGAAACCCTTTAGGGTCAAACACTGTCTTCTAGGACATAGCAGCTAGGCAGGGTATTGGCCACATATTGGTTAGGGAGTGATCCTACTACCTAGCCAAGTTTGTGCATCACATCAGTCTCCATGGAGATATCAGACTCAGCAGTGTTCAGCACAATGCATTCTAGGTCTCGGATGGTGTAGCGTGCACCCTTTGCAGTGCCTTACTAGGATATGAAAAGCAATAAAATCACCAATTTCAATATCCTACTACGGTCAATGGTTCAGACAATTACCAATGGTCAATAACATGGTTGTTTGTGGGGAATAGGTTTGTTGAGTTCTCTAAGCAAAACACTAGTGACTAAAGGTGGAGGGAAAATAAGATCAATAACTGGCTTGATGCAGTACTTATGATCTTCTACTAAGCTAAGTCAATAACTGGCTTGATGCAGTGCTATGACTTCTCTGAATATAATGGTGCAACAGAATATAATGACCTAAAAGCTATATCCTTCTTGGATATTCCTTATCCTCAACAATGGAGATCAAACTAAGATCAAGCACTATCAAGACAACCCAATACATGACTTCGAAACCAACCCTCTGCTGCTCAGGCACTCATAATGAGTATGACACAGACCAGAACAGAATACACCCTCTTGGTGTAGTCTTAAGTGGCCAAGCTCTTAATATTGTTGACTGACTGCAAGCCTTATTTGTCTTCCCTGATTGCTGAAAATACTAATATTCTCCCCACAGAACTGTTTCTGTGTCTAAAAGAGAACCTGGAATGTACTGTGTAAGATGGCTCAGATGTGGCCTCAGATACCTTGTATGATGTTGCAAATGATGTCAAAGGAATGGAGGAAATAACTTAATATTTCTCTCAAATAGTCACTCAGATATTTACTCACTGAGAACCTAGGGAATTTTCTCTATGATTCCCCTACTAATTTTTAGGTGTAAAAGATGGGTATTGTTATTGCAAAGGGGAGAAAGTGAGCCCCTTATATACTACTCTAGTGGTAGCTATGCTAGAAATTATTGATATACAAGTAAAATACCTAGAATTGTTGAATAAAATATTCTGAAGCACTTTGGCAGAGGAATCCATATTTGGCATCCTTGGGTCAAGTAGCAGTGCTTCCTGTGCAGAGCTAACCTAATTTGGAAGTCTCAGGTAAAGTGCTTGAAAGGCTGTGTGCCAAGACTCTGCACTGCCTAGTTGTAATAGACATTCTTAGTGCTCTTTTGTTGAATACCTTAATTCTGAGTTTGTTCATATTTACAATTCTTCAAAGCAAAATTCCCTACATAGACATAACTATGTCCAGATGTAGAGTTGCTAATGTTTAGATGTTGGGGTGTTACTGTAAAAGTATCTCAAAAGATGTGAAAATGTGTAAAAAAATTATGAAAAGTGTGGGAAATTGCTGACTAATGAAATTTAAAGGGTTTTGAAGCTGTTTTCTGACCAGGATAAGTATTATTGTGAAGAGATAAGTTGTAAAGTAATGTTTGTAGGCTCAGAAATTATTGAATAAAATTCTCCTTTGATTGGGAAAATTCAGGACAGTATAGTGGACTATTATTAGGAGCTTGTATAGGGTAGAAACTTAGATGAAAATATGTCTATGACCATGTACAAAGCAGAATTTGTGCATGTCAGCAGCTCCAGGGTATTGACCTATGATGTTTGTTTTGAGTATACCATAGTTCTTACCCTCATATCCAGTAAGCATTACCCAAAATCTCTTAGTCTCTTGGTTGATGTAGCATACTACCATTTTACATTTGTCCACATTGGTGAGTCCATATGACAAAGCCAGATCCTCAAATAGTTCTAAAAACTCTAGCAGCTCCAATATCTCACCACTGAACAACAGGGCTTTGCTGGATCCAGGGCCCAGCATAGCTGATTCTCCTTTGATGTTTGACATAGTAGGTGGAGTTTTTGTTGAGTGTGATTTTTGTGTAAGATGTGAAACAGACATCTGAATGATGGAGGGTTTTGCTTGAGTTGGGGCAGGTTTTGACTTGGTTTGGTGTGTGGAATGAACTGTGGTTTTGGGATAAGAGGAGGAGGTGCAGAAGAGAGGTCTATCTTTTTGTCAGATGTGGATGAGCGGGCTGGTGTGTCAGGATTGAATACTGCTGGTCTAAGGGGAAACATCTGAGGAGATGGAAGAGGTGGGAATATTGAGTTGAATCAGGGTAACTGGTTTGTGGTATCATCTTCAGAGATAGATGATTCGGATGGAACATCAGACATGTCTGTGTTTTGTTTTGGTCGAGTTGGTGTTCAGTATACATTAGTCTGTCTGGGAGGGAGCTGGATGGATGGATTCTCAAGAGAGTGAGTTGAAGAGGGAGCAGTGAAGGTGTTAGCATGGTTTCTGGGTTGTTTAGGGGTAGGAACACTTTTCTGGAAAGCCAGCACAGTTGGCTGTTCCTGTTGGAGACATATCTGCATGTTTGGATGATAATATTTAGTAATTTTGGAAAGAAAAGATTTTGTTTTTGAATTTGGTAAGGAGAACGATGAATCGAACTCAGGGTGCAAGAGAACTGTTCAAGACAATTCCCTCATGGTGGGCTCCAAATTTGTAAGGCTGACAATGAGTTTGACAGGGAAATGTGAACCAAACAATACGCTAAGCAAGGTGAGTTCTAGGCAAGATTAAGAGTGGATATTGATCTGAGTAGAGACACTTTCTCTGAGAGACCTTCAGTCATGCTTGGATGGGGAATCTCTCTGTAGGATGTCACTGCCTATGCTGCATGTACAGGTGCAGTATATAAGTGATTCCAGGGAGTCATACTAGTCCAAAAGCGGATGTGGATAGCATGTAATTCTGTGAAAATAGTTTGGTAAGGAAGGGGATAATGAGCGGCGAGGTCAAGGTAAGATAATGAAGAAGAGACTGAGGTGAGAGATAAAGGAGTGTTTTCTATGTAATTAGGACACAAGGAGCATTGGTAGTCATGTGACTGGTATAGATTGCTTGGATTCAAGCTCTTTTGATTAAGGCTTGATCCGTGCATAGGAACTATTCAATCCTTACATTGCCCCTATACAAATGTAATAAGTGAAGCCATTGCCCATATGTGCAGACATACCATTCTTCATCACTTGAATTTACAGCTGTATGCAAAAACCTTGACAGTAGTGCGCATGACAAGAATACATTAGGAAATAAATAAATACAAGTCATGCTGCAATTGTATCATGCCTTCCCCTAGCTCATAACTGATTAGTATTATCAGTCTTTAATTCCTGTCCACATCATCAAGGGTGAGTACATGGGGACAACCAGGAGGACCATAATTGTGTCAAACAACATCCCCTGTTTCATACCAAAGTTTGAGCATGCGCCAGAATGTGCTTTCTGACAAGCCAACACAGTCAAGTATTTGTTCAAGAGACAGTATGTTCTATTCATGTAGCTTGACAGCCATGAGTTTGACATCATGACTGATTTTTTGGAATGGCATAGTGTTGAATGTTGAGCACCATGATTCATGTTGTTAGAACTTGATTTTATTTTATTTCCTAATGTATTCTTGTCACATGTGCTACTGTCAAGGTTTTTGCACACAGCTGTAATGACCTAAGCTGCTTATGATCACAACACATTTATAGAAGTTGATGTTGACTTCATCACCCCCAGTTGTTCAATAGGCACAAGAGTGCCAAGCTCAAGATGGTCTACAATGATTACCCAAACCCAAGCAGTGAAAATGGATGATACGAATCACTGGTCACTGTTGCTGGTGGAAAACAGTTTCTTGACCACATAAGGTTGCACAACTTGATACATTTGAAGAGACTGAAGACCTAGTAAGTTTTTATGAATAAAGATGGCTAGGATCACATAACTGAGACACTTGAAGATGGAGGTTTGTAAAGGCCACAGCTGCTCAATAAACCCAGGGCATACATACATCTGACCATTAGTTGAATTTGCCATGCACTGAACACTCCAATAATAGTCGCCCACTTTGCGATGAAGTTTTGTGATTTGCAGAGGATCCTTTAAACGTCATGGTGACGTGACCAGTCACATGCCTTCAAATCATTGCCATGCATGACTCGGATGCATACTGTACTAACTGTACTATAACTGTAGTACTAGCTAGATATGCACGCTTTGTACACGCCTTTCAAATTGGTTGAGGGCCATTCAAGTTGTTGAGGATTTGGAGACCATTAATGCCCACAGTCTGGAAATCTGAAACACATGAAACCTGGATGGCAGTTGATGGCATTGTGAAGTAGGTCGTGAAGAAAGAAAAATCCATCAGATCTCATTTATGTAAGCCTAGTGTGATATTCTTCAAGTTGATGCAGTGCAAAGGGTACTGTTGGTTCGATATCTAAGCTTGAAGGTGGATTCGACGACCATGCATCTGGTAGTCACGCGTGTGCGCTCAGTATGAAAAACTCCGAATTACCTCTTCTTGCTATGTTGGTAATTTACAACCTTGGTTGAAATAAACTGCAATCGCCCAGATCCCAAGATCCCGTAAAGTATATATCATATTTTACCCAGAGCATGAAAACATTTTGTGGGAATGTCGAAACATAGGCTCGATAGATGTTCGGTTGAGGTGCTATAGCGGAAGGATTAAATCAATGAGTACAGGTAACCGATCTGGGCATTGCTTTTCACCATGATTGGAGGTTGGTTTCCTCACTAGTAGCTGTACCTCTTGACTCGAGTATGCTCCTCTATTCAACTCCAACACGATGAGCGAACCCTAGCTGATCATCATCCTAGTATTGATATTAGTCACACGTTGCTATTGACCCAGGGAAGGTTCCTTAGATTGGGCAAGTTGGCAGCATGCTAACATCTCTGACAAACAATTAGGGATGATTGTTTCATGAACCATTTATGACGATGTAAGAGGATTACGATTATGCTCTCATTGATGTGCACGGCTGTAGTCAGGAGTCATGCAAACTTACCTTGGGGTGAACATATGTGTGTTTGGATTAAGTGATTCCTAAATCTTGGGGCCAAAGAAAAAAGTGATGAGCATCCCCCAACAAGCACAAATTTCAGCCACATGTTCGCAGCGCGTGACCAGAATTCTAGTAAAGAGGTTGTTATCCTCGTAGTTGTGGATGGAAAAGGACCAGATAAAAAACTTTATCACCCTGTAATCAGAATAAAGAAAATTGTTCGTTCCTTTTCAAATCATTGTCATTGCGCGCTAATCGGCTGCTGCAGTGGCTGTGTGCCATGAGTCATTGCAAAGCAAATGAACGAGTCTTGGTTGAGTCTGCTTGTGAACATCGAGCCGATACAACATGCCATATAATGACAAAATCTGTGTAACAGGTTTTAAGTCGGGGGCGCATCACGGATCTTCAGCTAGCAGGATACCCGAGTTTATTCAAGCTGCTCTCACGTTAAAGTTGGCTGAGATCTCTCAGCAAACCTTCATCGCACTGGCAGCGTCCGTCTGTTGCGCATTCCGTGGTTTCTTTTTGATCTGTCATGGGATCTGCAGGTAGTAAGTGCCACATGGTTTGCAATTTACGAATGGCAAGGCCGATAAGATGATGACCTGATTCCGCAGGGCGAAGCGATACTCACGAGTACACGAACGGATTGATCAGGAGATCGCTCCTGGCATGTTGCCAAACCAAACCGGCTGGCGCGTCTGCTCTTGTGGCGATCAGTTTCGATAACCACGGCACGATTGAAGAGTACTACACCTAGCACCCTTCCAAGCGAGGGACTATACCACCAGCCATGACCATCCAATCGGAAAAAAGGCCACGACCGCCACCACGCACAAAACCTGGCACCCTTCCAAGGGTTTAATCGTTGCTGACTCCGTGTCACCACCCTACCAGCTGGCGGGGACACTAACAGATAAAAGGCTAGTTCCAGTACCCAAAACATTCATTCACCGTGATCAACCAGCCGACGTCCAGTGATAGTCAGTCCCAAGTCTACGACAGGTGAGTTGGTTTACACAATAAATCATCATCGAAGAGGTCGAGTATTTTTCACGTAGCCATGGCAGACGGACGGAATAACGAGGCTGACGATGTCTTCCACGATGAGGTGCGTACATTATCAGGGTGAACAATACTTATACTCAGACATTTCTTGCAGAATCGGGAGTTCTATGAGTTTGTATGGGGCTTCCTCATCGCCTTCGGAGATGTTCCAAACGAGTCGCTAGAAAGAGTACTATTGCAAGCGTCGGAGATATATTGGGCAAAGCACCCGCCCAAACAAATCAGTTCGCGTACTGGTGAATACCTTGAGCCCTTGCAACTCACCGGTGATCCCATGGATGACGAATACTTTACAGCTCAGATATCCAACGAGGCCAGATCATATACCGGAGACTGCTCTGAACACTCCCAAGACGATCCCACGGAGATTGACACCCAAGATGATACGCGGCAATGTGGGCTCGCCATGTTTCTCCACGAAACTTTCATCGCCCACAGAGAGCCTCTAACGCAGTTACTAGAAGCAGACCTACTGCAAGCGTTGGAGAGATATTGGGCAGCTCACCCGCCCACCCAAATCAGTTCGGGTACCGAGGGACTCCCTGATGATCCCGTGGATGAAGAACACTTCACAGTTCATATGTCCAACGAGACCAGTACCGGGGACCACCCTGAACACTCCCAAGACGATCCCATGGAAATTGGCGTCTCAAATGATACGCGACAATGTGGCTGGATGGATGAGACCACAAATCGAAGATGCCCTCAGTTCGTACCAGCAGGTCTGCGACCATTGCAACCGATGCTCTCACATCTGAACACGGTGCACAATGTCCGTGGTTCAGAGAAAGACCCAATAGAGTGCAAGTGGGTTGTACACCGCTCGGGCTGCGAATATGCATGCGGGAAGGTGTCCCAGCGTCGCAATATTCCCCGCCATATAGCGAAGCATATGGGTTTGCGCTGGATGTGCCAACTATGCTACAAACATTTTGCCCGCTCAGATCTTTTAAGATGTCATGAGCATGATGATCACTAGGTCCAAGACAGTGGTGCGACATATGCTAGATTGCACAGCTGGCCCGGGTGAGCATTTCGGACTTCATGTAAAACAGTCGAACTTACTGATCGCTAGCCAGGTTGTATCATGCACCAAGCACGTCGCCCCTACCCATATGTAATGCATGATTTCATTGCCCATATGTATCGACGTACCGTTCCTTATCGTTTGAATTTAATGGTCTAAGCTACTTGTGATTCCAACACGTTTTTAGAAGTAGCGCTCCATCACCCCCAGTAATTCAATAGACGCAAGAGCGCCGAGCTCGAGATGGTCTGTGATAATTACCTGAACCCGAGCAGTGAAGATAGAGGATCAAGTCCTTGGTCACCGTCGCTGGTGGAAAACAGTTTCTTGACCACACAACGTCGCACGACCCGACACATCTGAAGAGGCTGAAGGCCTATTAAGCTTTTATGAATGAAGTATCGTATAGCTGAGCGACGAGACGCAGGTTTGTAAAGGCCGCAGCTTCCCAATATACGAGCCAGAGCCAGAACGTGGTAGAATTGGTTGAGTCTCTGGAGTCTGAACACTCCAATAATCCCAGACTTTGCGATGAAGTTTCGTGAATTGTTCAACCAGTGAAAGATCCTTTGAAATTCGTTTGAATGTCACGGTGACGTGGCCAGTCACATGCCTCCAGATCATGGCAGAAGTACCGTTGTGACCGTACTAGCTGCAATACCAGGTATTTACGCCTTGTATACGCCTTTCAAATCAGTTGGGCGCCATAGTTGACAACTCGGAGACCATTTCTTTCTTGTCCATAGTTTGGTGATCTGAAAACCATGAAGCTTGGATGGCAGTCGAGGACTCGAGGACATTATGGAGTAGGTCACGAAGAAAAAATTTGCCACATCTCATTAACATAAGCCTAATAATTTCCTCGACGCAGTGCCGAGGGCCATTAATGGGCATGAATTCAATAGCTGGAGCTGAATTGTCACCTAGGGACAACGCACAGTACCATGCGTCGATCTTCAAACCGATGAAGGCAGAACGATGAACCTCGCCGGAAAATGCAACGCCACAAAATCCGAAGATTTATGTAAGTGGTAGGGAACCACTAGCAGCTGCCAGCGCCATTCAAGTTGTACGCACAAGTCGCTGCTGGTTCAACTTCAGCTTGAACACCACCATCGTCTCGTGGTAATGACACATTATGTATACCCCAGCGTGTGTGCATAGCATGTTCTTGTATGTTTAATACCATCACTGATTATGTGGATGGTCTCCCGCTCCCACTAAAAGGTGCAACACCATCATGCAGCCCCTGCTCATTGCATTAATCTCACCAGTATAGCACCGAAGAACGATGAAGTCTCACCCACAAGCCCAAAGTGACTGTCAAATACGCCGGACAGTTCGAGGACTACGACTTTTCAGATTGGACGGATATGGAGTCTTGGACGAATGTACGTTAGGTGCGTGACGCACCGGGCTCAATAGAAAGAAGTGGGCATGCTGCACAAATGAGCATATAGAGGACAATATTTATTGGGTGCGTCTCGACTAATCACGGGGTACCCAGTTTCAACACGTTGACTGATTGACGAACTCTCCGTCAGACACTGGGAGCTGCTCGCTCTCTTGCAGGATCGATCGTATAGTAGCGCCAAAAGGTCCCCGCAACACCAACGACATATGCAACCGCCTGTCGTTGTGGATACTCCACGATTTCTGTTCTGTGATTAGATGAGCTATAGTCACCCATAAGAGAAAATGAGATCACAATCGAGACCACAGGTGACGACCGATTACTGTCAGTTCTGGGTCCATGTCCGCGAGGTGCCGATGGATTTGCGCCACCTAGTGGGGCGGCGAAAGCGCGTCATAGACCCGAGTGAGCTACGAGCGCTTTGCTAAGCATTGTGCATGGAGAATGTCGAGTACAATGCAGACGACACGACATTTCTTCCCGCGTCTCGATGAAAGAATCAACCTGAGACTTTTTTTATGATCAAGGGTTCATGCCGTGAATGCATTCAAGTTGAGTTATATTTTGTGATGGGAGTTTGTGTAACTGACAGATGTGCCGTTCGATGTTAAAAAAAGATCTTGACCTTCAAGTAATGTAGGCGCTTACAGGTAAATTATTCAAATGGGTCACACTCAACTCAACCCCCGTGTTGCGTGGCACCAAGCTCAATTCTAACGACCTGCTCCATGTATTTTGTTGGTATATTCGAACTCGACGGCTGTCATTCTTCCCCGGATGCACAACCCATTTGCGCCGTACAATAAACCCTACTAGGCTACGGCACAACAACGCAACCCCCAAATGCAAACCCAGCACTACTCTGTCCGCTGTTCAAACATTGCACCGGTCGTTCTGGGACTGTAAGCCATGACTACCTTTCTTGTTTTCTACCTTGCTAATATTTTCACGGGACTTCTATTGGTTGATAAAGCCATAACGGTGACAGAATATTCGTACCTTTATCGGCTGTGCAGGCTACCAGTGACCTACAAATAGAGCCACGTTGAGCCACAATTCCATTTCCCACTTCTCGTGATCACACAGTTGCAGCCCGAAAGCTATCTTACACCTTTTGCCTCAGAACTATTTCTTCGCCACCATGCTATTCCATAATATCGAGTGGGTCGACAGTTGCAAGGCTATCGATGCAAATATTTTGCTCCTCCCACATCTCTTATTGATACGCTTCACTTGCAATAGATTGCAATGAATTCAGTACATTGGAACCACTTGTACTGCAAAGCGACATTTTTTTTACCTTACCTTCCTTCGTCCCTTGCGAGTGAATTGTGTAGAGTTCATTTTTTCTGCAAATAACTACTGACAATTTCTCTTGTGTTATTCTGGTCTCCGAGTAGATGCTAACTCCTAATTTTGGAAAAGTGTATAGAAGAAGTACTTATCTTCGCTCTCTATATAGTTTGTCTTCCACTTCTCGATGGTGAGTTTTACCATCTCGTCATGCTTCTTGTTCCAATACCACTACCTATTGTTCATCAAGGAATCGAAGCATGAGTGGGGTAGTCAATTTGCTGTGGTGACGTTGACGGAATGGTGACGAGCATGAACATACGGCCATCTTCCTGTGTTGATCTCGTTGGTATTACGTGCCTTAGCACAGCCAACGGAATGGCCAACTTCTATTATTGATCTGTTTATATTTTTAATTAAAATTTTCACTGGCGTTGGCAGCTAAATGAAGGGCCAACGCCGGCCAACCAACGTGCCTTGGCCGTCATTCCATGGCCATGGGCCGCCATGCCAGCCATAGCCATCCCTATGCTTAGCGCTCGATCCAATAAGGTAGATCACAGAAGCCAGCCATGCTGCGTGATCTGCGTGTGCATAGATGAAGGCCGGCAAGCCCATCATTAACAATGGAAATGGTGAGTGGCGGTAAAGGCATGTTATCCTTATTCTGACATGGCGTGTGACACTCTTGTTTTATGTGTAGTCCTCGCTACACCCGATGAGCCAGGACAAGCCTCATCGTTCATACGCTGGAACTTGGGGGTGCCACCACGCACTACTGTATTAAAATAGGCCTGATTCAACGTGATCTACGATCGTTTTACAACGAAATGGCAGGCCATGGCAGCTTGGCCTTCCGCAGAAGTCGGATCATTCGCTCGCCCAACTCGTATCCTGGCCTTTGAAATCCGATGTATCACCGACCCCACAGCAATCAAAGGGTAGATTTTAGATCGGACCACAATTCGACGTTACTAAATTAATCGGCTAAGCTTCCGAAAGAAGCTAACCTTTTGTAGGATTATTATTGGGAACGTCATATCGATGGCCATGTTCACACGTTTCATTCGAGGTATTGGCTGGTTGGGTTGGTCCATCCGGAAGAAGATGAGCCAAAGCTTCTTTGTCAGTGCCCACAGGCCATCCAGCCCAAGTTCTATCTGATGGGTAGATATAAAGCCTCTGTTGGCAGGTGTCCATACTTCAGAAACTCGGTCAAAAAATGTCGACCAATACACTCCCACTTGCTTCCTGCTGGCATGATACACTCAAAGCTCTTGGAACATCAATGAGGTATGATACCTGCACTTGTACTCTCGGGATGATTTGGTTCTACGTCCTTTTTAGGTTGCACGCTGAAAGACAGGGAAACGGCTGCCCTTGCTATCCTATGTTACAATTCGTTAAGGACCAATTACCTTTATTCTATCACTGGTTCGTATGGTTGCTTGGCTATGCAAAATACGTTTACTCAAGTGTTATTTGCAGGTTGTCTCTTCTTGATACTCAATGTCATGGATCTTCCTTAGCCATTACTGGTGAACGGTTGCCGTATGACGATTCCGCTTTGAATATGTTCGACACAACAACGGGTATCGTGGACACGCCCTTTGATTTGGACGCAGACTTGTCCTGCTTAAGCACTCCATTTCCCATGGAGTCCGAATTCATTCATCAGCCCCTTCCAAACACCGCTCTTGATGCAGACAATGGAATGGATGCAGCGTATCTTAGCGTATCCGACCAGTTGGAAGATTACAAATTCAACCCTGAGCCATCCCTCGAATTTCAGAATAGCTTCCTCTCAGAGCTTTCCATGAGCCCCTCTATGGATCTCGCTTCATTCCAGATGTGGGATCCCAATGCTCTCCCGCAGTCACCCGATACATCATGGTCTGACGGGAGTTCATCCTTCGATTATCCATGGACGAACGATCACGTCCACGATTCTTTCATTGAGCCATCATCCTACAACATACAACCTCCCGTGCAGAACACTAGCGATTTCGATCCACCTAGTTTTTGTATCGGAACTAATCTTCATTCGCCTACGCCATCGTGGTCGGGGTCGGAGGAGAAGAGGGATGAGTGGGACAATACGGATGGCACTTCAAGCTTATGCCGCTGGGGTGGTGGGTCCTGCACTTCACCTCTTACTTCCGATAAGTCGGAGGTGGGGAAACACCTCCAAGTCCACCACGGTGTCAAATCTGGTGGCGACAAAGATAGGATGCCATGCAGCTGGGACGGCTGCGGAAAGGAGATGAAGAAGGAGAGCATATCGCGACACATCGTCGCGGTCCATTTGAGCGACAAAACGGAATGCAGTAGTTGTGGAAAGCAGTTTGCTCGATCAGATTCTAAGCTGCGCCACCTTAAGAATTCAAAACGAGAGGAGTGCAGAGAATCCGAACCCCAGGCCAAACGCCGCCGCCTGTCGTGGCCATGATTTTTCTGTTACATATTCTTGCAGCTTGTTATGACATTAAAGACGAGGGCAGTACCGTATCGGCTGTGTGTGTATATCCGTTTTTGTCATTTAGCTAGATATTGATTCATAGGCTCGACGATACTAGTACTGTCGAATCTGTGCTTTTATTCCTCCAGTGCACTTCCACGTCGAAGCAAGTGAAACGACTTTGCGGACGTCAAATGCAGGCTTTGTCAACTCATGACCGAAGCAGCTTGCCAGGTGGTTGAATGGGAGTCTAATCATTTTAGTACCTTGATGTGCAGACGACCTAATAACTTAACAGTCAATACTGCGACGAAATCCAAGGAGAAAGATACGATTTCCAGTACAAATAGTGTTAATAGGATCAACTAAGTAGAAGTATATGGTAAGATTACTGATTGCAGACAGGAACTAGGAAGATGCATAAGGTTGGAACGCAAAACGATAGGAATATTACTGTAAGATAACACTAGAGGACTGCATCACTCTGAGAGACTCGTTAATGGATGCACATGACATTCTGACTAGCCGACCAACCCCCTTCGATGCCCACTTTGTCAATCACTAGTGATTTATCTCCATGCTTGACAACAGCTTTCGCTTGTTGGCAGTTCGGCTTTTCTTGAGTATGTCGGCGGAAAGCATCATCCCGCGAAAGCGAAGACCCGCACATTGAACAAATGCGCCGTACTCCAAGGTGTGAAAGTATATGGCGAGTGAGGTTCCCCGGTTTCATACGGGCATCAGAACAACCCGGCCAAAGACAGGATATCTGCTGCGTGTCTTCGCTCGTAGCGCTGGTGTTGATAGCATGATATTGCTGGAGATGCTTGGAGACCTGCTTGTGATCGACAGCAATGTGCATCGTGCAGCCTTCCCAATGACATGGGTGCACTATGACCTCGCCGTTATGATCGCGTAGGGTATCCTGGTCAATCAGGATGGGGTTCGTCCCGTTATGCTCAAGGAGCATATCGTAGACCATCGAAAATTCATTCGAGCTAAATTTAGAAAGGTGAGCTTTAAACAAATAGTTGAGAATGTAACCACTAACCAATCTGTGTTCATATTGGATCAGAGAGGAGTTGGTTTGTGTCTTCTGGGTTCTGAAGTTGAGTCGCTTTGTTCATGGCTTTTTAACTTGCTTCATCTCTGGCGCTGTTCCCCACCGCAGCTCGACAAGAGGCACGAGTATTGGCTGGAATTGCCAGATTTCCACTGAACTCCTGGGCTTGTGCAATTCCACTACAATGGTGGTGGAAGGATAGATTAGTCACGCGCTGTGTCGTTGCAACCTTCAAACAGTAAGTTGAAAGGATGAAAATCAGTATGCCAATGTTGCTATACCAGAACGGGTCAGCACAAGTAATCCGGTGACTAGATCATTTTCACATTGGAGGGTTTGGGGAGTGAAATCTGTAAATGATGGGCGTTAGGTTGGAAGGCCTTCGTGGCACCCGGTGCATCATTTTCTGATCCGTTGATTGGGGACGCATTTAACAGCCACCCGACTGGCACGTCCCTGAAAAGTTCACTAACAGAAGCTAGGATTCCAAGGTGCAGTGGACGAAACGACCAGCCGCAGATACACTCACAGACCCAGGCGGATGACCTGTCTCTCAAAGGAGCAACTGTGAGCACGTGTCATTAGCGAAATAATGAACAGTTTGGTATTTATGTCGTGTCTTGCGTACGTTGTTATGACGTCTCGAAGGGGCCAAGTAAACCGGGGTAATCGGGATGGTGGAGGAATCTGACTTCACTACAAAGCTTGCGTGTGATATCGAGATATGTATCAATCGGATCAAGGGGCAGACAGGCCAGGCCCAACAAGTGAATGCCAGTACCAGTGTTTCCGACGTAATAAGAACCGGCAATGACATTTCCCTTCCTCCGGTTCCGGGACCGTTGTATTGTAAAGGCAAACGAGTGTTCTTCAGTCTACTTCAAGTGAAAGTGCTGTGGTAACTTGGCCATGACAGCGGAGCGTTGAGGAAGGCGAGATTCCAACTGCACCAAACCACAAATGTCATGCTAAGCACTGGTTGTGCGACCTATGGCATGCAAGTAGGCACCCCGCGGAGAAATGGATGTGCTTCTATCATGGAAGGGCGACACGACGACGATTGATGGTGGACACGCGTCCCAGTTTCGCGGATCATAAAGGCCCACCCAGCCACCTCGGATGAGCGCTCGGCCTTGACAGCAGAAGAATTCAACAATCACTTCAGATTGCTTGATTCCAGTGCTGAACGCTGAGCATTTCAGACTGGCGCGCACGCTGCAGATGACAAGATTAGATTCAGAGGCTTCTACAGCAAATACGTTGCTATGAAGATACATGAGGCATGAATCACCAGGGATCTTGGGATTGTAGCAACGAGGCAGACCAACTTGAAATCAAGGGAGATTTATCCAGTAGAAGATTGCAAACGCTGGGCTGTCACGGTGCATGATAGTAGACGCTTGAGCTTGGAGCTGCACAGCATTACTAATACACGCTTGGAGCTCATAATTACCTAACAGCGAAAACTGCAGCACAAGTTTTCTTCGAAAATCTTGGCCTCGTTGCCTCCACAGGACTTTCACATCCAGCGTGCGGAAGTATCACTTTTCCTAATTTGGATTCAAGAGTCCTGGTACAAACAGCGAGGCCGAGATTTATACCAAGGAGGTAAGTACTGTAGCTATGTTCACTACTTATGACTACAAGGAATTATTCCTACGTAGAATATGACTGGGTAGTAGACTCTATGATAGTCCAATTCACACGAAGCCAACCAGTCATAGCCTCTGTCTGAGCCATTAATTCAGAAGGAAAACGACCTTTTGTCGATCAATTCACGAGGTTATTAAATGATGGGCATGGATAGCTTGTTGCAAATCGTACCGGTTGATACAGGAGCGTTACGCGAAGCAAGCTCAAGATGAACTATGGCGTGCAGTTGCATAAGACTGCATGATTATCCTTGAACCAAAGATGCAGCAGAAGGAAGCGGTCCTACTATCACGACCCTTTGCGGAAAACAGCTTGGGCAGCCTCAGCTAACGCAAGTTCCTTCGCCTCTTCCTCAGCATGAGAGCAGTGTCAAAAAAGGATAAGACGATATGTAAAACGTAGAAACTTGCAGTTGTTTGCTCGCGCCACTTTGCTTCAGCTTCTTTCAGTGCCATGTACTATGATAGTCGACATGAGTTGCCCTCATATGCTAATTAGCCAATGCTAAGATTTTCTCACCTCTGCACAAATTGTGTCAAAAACTTGGGGCAGAATTGGTGGTATACAACATCTCACCTCTCCCTTTGGCTAGTGTTTCACGGTGCACGGCATAGCCCATGAATAGTCCATACGCTTAGTGCAGCCAGTCCACCGACGAAAGTACGATGCAGGACGTCTGGTATCATCATCTTGCCCAACCTGTGGACTGCAACGATAAGGTTCGAAAGCGTGGAAGCAGGTGAAAATGCTGGTGGGTGTTTTGGTTTGGTGTTATGTAAATGTACGACTCCCGATGAACTAGTAGTTGCGGCACCGAGCAGCGATCTTCATGGGTTTCATAGTCGATTCAACCATCTCCATCTGGCTGTTTGACTGATGGGGCTCGATGCACATGGCAACCGTGGAACTGCGGCTCCCGCGAAAGGACTCAAACGTGAAGGTCTTGCATGAGAAAGTGTGCAAGCTCAGGCATGTTCTTTCCTAGTGAGAGTATGGATAGTACTATGGAAACTGGCGTATAACGCATTGGCAGCCCTTTCAAGTACCCTCTAACTTGAGGGAGGTTCGTCACCATTGTCGGTGGACCTTGGCACAATTGTATCAGACGAGCCACGGTTCGAGATGAACGTGTGTCCTCGACCAGCTGGCTACTAGTCGCACATGGTCACTTATGCGTGTGGGAATTGAACTTCTATTGAATATTGAAACTCCGCATTCAATCCGTACTACTTGCGCAAAACCACTGGTGGCATCCATATGATGCGGTTCGGTTACCTTATCTCTCCTCAGATCAGCATATGGCTGTCATAGTCAGATGGTCTGCCTGGTACCTATGAGCTTGGTACATCCTTTGACTGATACACGTTTGATAAACTCAGCTTGTCTGGATTTGAGGCTAGGCCTCAACTTGAAGTGCCTCGGACTCCGAGCCTCTCTTTAAAAAAGCGCTCTTGGATTCAACCGGTTTTTCAGATAGGCAGGCGCTGCCCCTTTCAGTATGATTATGATTTTGCCTGCCGCTGTTCTTTTGGGTCTTGCGCTCCGTGGTGCTGCTTGCGCGGGTGATCATTTGCATGCTCGCGACGCCTATGCTCATGAACATTTGGACAAGCGTGAGTATCCACAGGTTCCAATCACACCTCCCTACCGTCCTCTCGTCTGGGGAGATTTCAATGTGATCCACACCACCGACACCCATGGCTGGTTACTTGGTCACCAAAAACTGACATTTCCTGAACCAGACTATAGGTGAGTGTTCAGAGAAACTAATCTCAGGCGCCATGGCTCAACCGCGTCACCTTGCGCATATTATAGTGGGGACCTTGGAGATTTTGCTAGTTTCGTGACGCATATGAAGGAAATTGCCATCGTTCGTCCATCATGCATCAATCTGGATCCTGACTTCATTTTACCTATTTACTATTTCAGGAAAAGGACGTCGACCTACTTTTGGTAGACTCAGGGGATCTACATGACGGTATGTATCAAATTGTCATTTATTGATGACACAATTCAACCCATCTCTCAGGAACTGGGCTTTCTGATGGTTATCCCCCCGGTGGTGTCGACGCGCATGAGGTCTGTCGTTTTGTCACTAATACATACCTCGAAATTGATAGCTTCCGTGCGTCTTCTAAAGTCAAACAAGTTTCTTGAACGCCTTCCATACGATGTCATGACTATCGGAAAGTGAGTAGTATTGAGTTTCGGGCCTCTCCTGATCCGCCTCCTGTTGATACGGGGTTTGAACTGACAATTTCACTTCCATAGCCATGAACTGTACATTTATGCGGATACATATGACATGTGGGTCTTGAATATTGTGAGCAAAATTCGGTTTGACTGACAATATTTTCTTTGCAACATCTATATTTCGTTTAATCATGATTTTCTGTTTGACACTGCACAAACATCGCTTGTTCTCGATACTTGCAAAATGGACCAACCTCCTACCTCCTCAGGTACACAAACTTCGTCCCTCATCTTGATGGGCGGTATTTATCTTCCAATGTCAACATCACTGTTTTCAATTCGGACGGCGAGCCTGAAAGTGTGCCAGTTGGTAGTAAGTTTGAATTTTAAATATAGTTTGACTGCTGTCGATGTCCTTTTCGCAGATCGCTACACCAAGTTCACTACGCGGAAGTAAGAGATCCTATGTATTCAAGGTGGGACTTTATTCATTCGAGGTAACAGGGGCCGTCGCATCACTTCTCTTGGAGTCTTATATGATTTCACTGGGAATGACGTGAACACCACTGTCCAAACTGTGGCTGATATGGTCAAGGAGCAATGGGTACGTTATTCCAGGTGTCTAGATGATCCAAGGCAGTATTCTGATCGATTTTTACAGTTCGCCGAGGCCATCGCAGAAGAACCTGACGTGTTTGTACTTATTGGGTAGGTTGATTCGTGATTTCTGATGAAATATTTTTAACGTGATCGTAGACACATGCCAGTTTCTTACGATAACTGTAGGTCGACTACAGTAATTCTAAGGTTTGATGATACGATGAATTGCGTTTCTAGGGCCCACTGTCTTTAACGCTGTTCGGGCTGTGCACCCTCTGACGCCCATCTTAATCTTTGGAGGTGGAGGCCACCCATTTGATGTTTTCAACTGAATTTCTCACTTCGAATTCAGGACATACCCACATTCGTGACTGTCAACAGTACGATGGCCGATCTATGGCTCTGGAAAGCGGACGCTACATGGAGACAATTGGTATGTCAGCATCAAAGACGAGTTGGGTGCAGTGACTCACGTGTTCTTTTAGGCTGGATGAGTACATTGGTCAACAAAAAAAAATTCAAAGATCTGACCCGGGAACTTAGGTGCTGACCTCGAAGCTGCCGAGGGCAACGCCAACAACATTTCTTTCACAAGGAGATATCTAGACCAGAACCGTGTGACCTACGAGGTGAAATGTGCTGTCAGTTTCTCAATCATGTCCTAATCTGCGTGTCACATGTAGTACCACACCCAAATGTCAAACCAAACGTTTGACACCGCACATGGGCGCTCGATCACTGACGGCCTACAGGAGCTCGCAGTCAGGTTTGATCTATCCTATCTGTACGGAACAGCCCCACAGGATTATACTATCAACCAGTGAGTGCTCCGTATATATCGCATAAGCCATCTACTCAGTTGTGTGCTAGGAACCCTTATCCTTCCAATGGATCCCTCCTATCTCTTTTCATTGCAGATGTAAGATCTGATTTTCCGAAAACGCCAATTGTTAACGCCCTTGTCAGGCTGTCCCATACGCTCTCTCTATTAACAACACGCGTAATTCCATCCCAGCTATATTTATCACTAATTCGGGATCTCAACGTTTCAACGTCTTCGAGGGACCATTTACCAAGAACGATCAGCTCACTGCCTCGCCATTCACGGATTCATTCTTGTATATCCCCAACATTACATTTAGCATCGCAAACCAAGTCCTTCCAGCTTTGAACAATGCTGGCGCAAGTGAGAAACGGAAACGAGATGAGATCGAAAAGGAACTTTGGAGCCGTGGAGTTGTTGACACTCGGTACAGAGCCTGGTTAGAGGAGATGGATCGGCGTGCTGGAATAGGTAGACGAGAGGCAACAGCAGGTAATTTGACCCTTGGATACGTCACAGCCGATGTAAGTGACTCATCCTTGCATTCGCTCCGACGCACTCATAGCGGTGATTCAGTCATGCCCTGGTGCTGGGGACGACACGTTGCACATGGCGTTGCCATACTATTCGGTTCCAGACTTCATTGGCTCGAACCCGCCTAACGTGACGGACGACACGCCTATTGATCTTGTCTTCGTCGACTTCATTGAAGCGCAACTCCTTGGTATCCTCAACGGCTTGCAGAATGCGGAGAACTACACCACCGCTGATGTCTCACTGTACAGCCCGACGCTGTCTGACGCAGCACTAGGCCTATATGCTCAGGCTGAGTGGAACTGACTGAACGACCAGTAGTATGTCTATGCTGTGATCGTATTTACCTCTTCTCCACGTCAACAAACACACTTGGGTTGTATACATACGAAGGATTCTGCACGTTCCACGCCAACGTTTAGTATTCAGTACTCAATCATGGCGTCACTGTAAGAATGAATATTCGCTGACGATGCGTGACGCGTGATCCCCGCGCTTTGAAGTTGAAAAAATGGCATCGCATTCAGTTTGCATTCTGTCGTTCATCTATCCGTATCGTAACGGCGCTTCAAATCGGAGTTTCGAGTTAAAACGATTTTGAATCGATTTCGCATCGAGTTTAACTTCCCTCGGCGGCAACACTAATCTATAATGAAAGACATATATCAAACGTCCTGGAAAACTATGTGACACCCGAATGCACGTAATATTGTGCTTCTAAATTCGTCTCGCCATCCATAGAGAAGGTGGCACAATACGCCTTATTGGGGAACTTGAATATGGTGATGGTTCGCCGATCTGACACCCGCCAAAGGCAAACCCGGTTGCCTTTAGTGAATATAGCTTGCCATTATGCCTTACCATCACCATGGGAAGCTTGGTTTACTACTCGACTCATCACCCAATCACGAAGTCAAATCTTGAAGTACGTACTTGACTTCATAATGGGATAGTGTGATATTTTACTCTCACTCGACGGCCCGATCACGACCACGAGTCCGAGACTGCGAAAGGACACAAAATGCAAAGGAAAGAGGAAATGAAGACGAACAAAACAACTTTGAGTACAATCACATGTGAGAAACGAAATGTCACTGCCAAAGTGGCACACAGGTGGTAGGGATCCAAGCAGGCATTAGAGGTCGTACCCGTACCCGTGCAGGGTTCACCCGCAGGTAACAGTTCGGCGAGAATCGTTATATTCATGCATATTATAATCGTACCTGAGGGCATAAAGACCTATATGCGGTGTGAGACACATTGTGTAGCAAGACAAGATAAACAGCGAAAAACGAGCAGTAGAACGCCTTGCGATAGAAGCCTTCACCTTGTCGAATTCGGCTTGGCCTCCTGCCTCAAAACTGCGTGAATCGTGAAAGGCGAATCTTGGGTTGTTTCGAAACACCATTTCATTCTCGATACGTGCGCTCCAGGCTGAGGACTCGTTAAGTGATGTTCCCAACCATCAAGAACACGCCTTACCTCTCAGGATGCCATCAATACAGCGAGATCGATTTGATTTCCAATGTGCATTAGTTACTCTTCATCATCCTAGTCACTACTGGTATCATGAACTGCACCTTTTCCCCAGCGCTGTTATATGTTTCTGGGTTCTCCCGTGTCTTGCAAACCCTCTGGAGGATGGTTGCTTTTCCTGGATTCGCTCTTCCTATGATGAGGATTTGGAAAAGATCGAATTTCTCTCTCAAATTTGAAGAACCAGAGTCCATGATGGAGGAAGGGTAACAGTGTGTTATTGACCGGTGTCTCGCTGTCATGGTTCCTTCAGAATCGGAGCATCGGAATTGAATAATATGTGACCTGGACATGGCATAAAACATGTTAGAAATATGATTAATTATAGATCGTAGTAGAAAACGCACCAGCTGTACTTTGAGGATTTCCATGTTGTGAGGATCAAGTCCGGAATGACTTGTTACAAAATAAGACATATGTCTACCTATTGCATGTATCAAGCCAAGTACTGTCAAGTATATAAGTGGGATGGTCCTTACAGTGATTTTCGATGTCTTTGCTTGCTTCCGAGTCTCAAAAAGACATGAGTTCCTCATCCTCGAAACAAAGAGGACCCACTGCTACGAACAATGCCGACATTGCCACCATCAACGGGCCTACATTTTTGCTTGGCAACCGCCAAGGCGCTACAAACAATAGTAAGCAATCTAAATTTAAAATGTACTTTATAATTACCTCTGTGTTAGTGTGCTTTGCAATCATCGGTACCTCTTGGGATGAGCTCGAAAGAGCTATAGACGATGTCGGCAAGTTTCACAGGCTGCGCCGACACCTGTTGGCACGTTTGGTATATACTGCTGCCAGTTGCACTGCAATGGCATCAATCGCCATCTTAGCCCCGGGCTGGCCCGGATCAGTAATGAGGTGGGATGGGCGTGTTCCGTCTATGGTATTGGTCGTGGGAGAGTTTCTTATCGCCTACGGTGAGTGCCTACTATATATGGATTCAGCTAAATTCGGCCAATACTGACACAGATTTTTTTAGGTGACATCACTGGCATACGAAACTTTGCACGTATGCAAACCCTAATGGACTCTCCCAGCAACATTTGTGTAAGTAAAATTATTATTATTATTATTATCATGTTAATTTTAAAATACTATTTATTCAGAATTTATCACAGTCAAGTCGCTTCACAAGGTTTTGTCTCCAACAGATATGTACTTATCTGTCTTCTCTTCTTACCTCTCTTGCCTTGTAATTCTGGTTAATTTCTATATGGCCTTATGGTACACGGCGCCAAGACAACTGTCTTGGGAAATTATATTCACCGCCATTATGGGGGTTGCTTCACTTTATTACGTAATCCTTGACTTCACATCAAGATTTTGATCGACCCACTATGTTTGTACTACGTAGTGTAGGAATTGGCCTTGGGGCAATCGAGAACGCCAATTGGCTAGTTTTTTGCATGAGCTTGCACCTTCCTCCTGACTTCTCATCTCTTGGAGACGATCACACTCTCACTGCTTTCGGCAACGAATCCCTCACCAAAGATCAAAGGCTTGATTCAGCTCCAAATGAGATCCGTCGCCTAAACCGTTCGCGTTTAAAAGTGAAGTGCCCGCCATCTCCCAAGAATCGGTCGAGTGTCCAGTAGAGTCCAAAGGTGTGCATCATTCTTTGTATGGATAATTGCACTTTCATGATAGTTTCCGACAGAGTCCAACTGGGAGATTCTTTGGCTCATCGGAGTCCTCACCAGCTTCGTCTCCTTTAACTTCATCCTTCTTGATCGATGCTCCAAAGAAATTTCTGCGATCGTGCTGCTCGCCGTTTACAATCAGACGCTATCGAGGTAGAAATTCGAGCTTGTGCTGCTGACTCACGAGAGTCGACGTCCATCCCCAGTAGTTCGAGTGCTTCATGCAACTATGAACCAGGGCGGTCGATTATCATAGACGATGTTCCTGTCGTTGTTGGGGCAGCCACTGGATGGGGGAACTACCTCCTAGGTTGCCGAACCCGAAGTGAAATGTCGATGATTGAGTCCCTCTCCTGCAGAATACTTATTGCTTGTATCATTAACATGCTGTATCACTTTATCAATGCATACGCGGCTCCAGGGTACAACGAAAGGTTCAGGGATGAGTGCCATCCTTACATATTGATCGACTTACTTGTTCACAGAACCTTGGCTGGAGAGTCTGACCGCCAGCGATAGTGTGGTGACAGATGCATCGATGAGCGCTAGTGAGCAGCGAGCGGAATACTTTGCCCTTATATTGCGTTGATAAGCTGCACTATTCGTTACAGATTTTACCATATGGTCAGTCATGTTACTCCCTCTGTATGCTTCATGCTACCACTACTATATGTTCTAGTACCAGCCTCGTAGAAGACTCATAAGCTCGTGCATGACAACTCTTAAAGATGACATGTGCACACCGTGTCTTTTGTGTATGGTGTTCGTAAGCTTATCACTCGTTATGACTTCATCTCTGCTTGTTGTCATTATCACACAGATTTTATTAAGGGCATAGGCGTCTAGAATGCAGAGAACTACACCACCGCTGATGTTTCACTGTACAGCCCGACGCTGTCTGATGCAGCACTGGGCCTATATGCTCAGGCTCAGTGGAACTGACTGAATGGCCAGTAGTATGTCTGTGCTGTGATCGTATTTACCTCTTCTCCATAGTTACCTGGCACCTTGTTGTCGCCTGCAAGAGTACTGATTCTGAGTCAACAAACACACTTGGGTTGTATACGAAGGATCCTGCACCTTCCACGCCAACGCCCATTATTCAGTACGCGGTCACGGGGTCACTGTAAGAATGAATATTCGCTGACGGGCACTGACGACGTCTGATCCTCACGCTTCGAAGTTGGAAAAATGGGATCGCATTCAGTTTGCATTCCGTCGTTCATCTATCCGTAAGTTTTACAAACAAGCCTGTTCCTTTTCACACAGTCCTAACGTCAACAAGTTACATGCACTGACACCGTCGTACGTGAAGGAGGTGTCCTTAAATGAAGTTTCTCATGTGCCCTCAGGATAGTCGCAGCATTCACCCGAACTCCGGATTCGGGATTCTTATCTTAAACCCAAGAGTGCGTAGTGGGACCACACCGTCCATGCATTCCATGTCATTCAATGGCTGCATACTACCCAGAATGTAAACTAGGGCAGATGCTGGAAGGAAGACAAGCACAGCATAAGAAGCGAAGCGTATCGACGATCAAACACGTAAGGAAAGAACGTGAGATTGTCTCTTATCCGACCTTCGCTGTTAATCCAGCGCTGAAGCTTGAATGTGTCAGGGTCAAAGTAGACTTTTGGATCTCGAGTGATGGCCCTGGCGTAGTGGCCGCATTAGATTCGCAGATTGAAAGATGATGTTTACCGGTGGTTGCTGAACACTGCAGTCCCAGCGGGAATACAATGGTTTCCCTGCAGGTGGATGTTAGGCTCTCCTTTGCACAACAATTCTTTAAAAGACAACTTAATAAAACTATGTTTTTGAGTCGTCCACGGAGGAAACCCTGCAGTAAGAACAATGTTAAGTTCATGTACAGGACCGATGGTAAATATACTCACTCACAGAACCCAACGGCCTCCATCCCACACACTCGGCGATGAAAGGAATTGCTGAAGAGTTGAAACAACATTGAATCGATAGAGCTGTGATTAGAAATATAGGGGTGCCTTTGTCCCCTGCCGATGACCGTATCAATCTCAGCCATGACCTTAGCTAGCTCCTTAGAGAAACGTCTTGTTACCGCCAGCACTGTACACATTACTGTAGTAGTCTGACACCTGATTTCAGCCACACACCATCGGAAACAACGACAATAGTATCGGATCCAACTCCAAAGAAGGCGCCAAAAGGAAAAGCCATCTTCAGCTAAGAATCTGTGGTTTTCTAGTGTGAACGATGGACCGGCGTCTGCATTGCTTTGCTATGGAATGATTGTGACGCCACGCGAAGACCAGCAGATTAGACTCATCAGAGACGCTTACCATTTCCTGTTTCACGTAATTCAGTCGAATATGATTATCGTACAATCGCGATCATCGCAATTCCGGCGAGTATGACCGACGGAGAGGTCAACCTTGCTCGGCATTTCACAAGCAACAGCAGTTGAACAAGTCGAATGCACGAACGACATGGACTGGGACTCGCAGACGACAGGTTCGCCGTCCGGCGTAAATTCCAGGGTACAAGTGCTATCACGCTCGAGGTAAGAAAAAGGTGGTAGAGATTCGCGACAGACTAATCAGAACTGTCGGGATTTACCACCAAATAACGCGCAAGGTAATGACAGCGTGAGTCTGACAATCAGGAAAACTGTGCAACCTCCCCCACCTTTAGCTATCAAGTCATATTGGAAGAGCCAACAACCGAAGGAGCGTCCTTCAATGAGGCTTCAGCGAGGCTAGAAAGTGGCGGATAGGGCCATATCGTTCTAATGTGTGCAGTTTGCATGCGTTCCTGTTTGTATGTTGATGCCGAGGCAGATTCTGGCAGAACAAACTAATTATTTACTTTCGATTGCAAGACCCGGGCACGGAATAGAAATATCAACAGAAGTGTCAACGTAAAATTTTGGAACACCCCATAATGGGAAGCTATGCAGGAGGGGCCCACCGAGGCATGCACAACGGGAAAGGGGGCCTAGGAGTCAGCGAGAACTGAATAAAGACAAAATTCAAAAGGGAGATTGTAACCGGAAAGGCCCGAGTGACGCGGGTGTAGCCGGCAGAGGTTCTGGGAGATGGGATAAGTTCGACAAGAGTCCTCCTCCATTAAGTCGTTGGGAGTCTAGGACATTGTTCCATCTGAAATTCCGATGCTATCAGATATATTGGCAAGTATGGCCTAAGCATATAAATTTGATAAGGATAGGTATCGACTTGTCTACATAAGCATAATACAACATCCTAATTAATAGTAAATGGGAGCGAGATACGACAACTTGAACTCGAGAGTCGAGTTAGTATATAGATCAGGATATGAATAAAATACAGGGGTATGTGTCGATAGATAGCAATAAATTGTGGGACTGGCTCTATGATAGGGTATACGAGCACTGGTATTAACGCGGAAATTAAAGAGAGAAAGAGTAAAAAGTCAGCATATTATGAAGTAATTAGGTAGGAGAATTACGATAGATAGAATTTTGGGATCTATGCGTCCGCGATATGTCTTCTCTTCGCGGCGGGCTCGCAAGTTTGAACCTTCAGCGTGATAACTCCGGTACCATGGACAGGGGCTATCTGCATCTTCTGGCAATCTGATCTCGCGTTCGCGTGACTTCTCCTACACGCATCTTCCCGTGCATAGTCGACGTTACAGGCGGTACATTTTATTTTGTAGCCGATATGGGTGACAAGATGACGTGCGATACTCGTGCCTTTCATAGCGGCACGCTTTTTTGAGGTACAGCCATCCCAGAGACAAGCGGTATCTCCTTCACCGCCCGTGAAACCATGAAACCTGGCGAGATGGTCCGTGACGCTGGCCTGATCACCTTCGATATGCATACCACATGGGGAGTGATCCTTGTCCCATTGGCATTCATAAACGTACAGTAGAGGTCGTTCCCCAGTCCGCACAGCCCACTCGTCAACTAGGCAGTCATCGCAATCCACCTTTTTTGGCACTAATTGTTGATGACGAGATGACTCCACGGGGGCAGTGGTCTCAACGTGCTGTGCGCGGAGATGCACAGGTGGCTGAGCACCATGCGGTGGTGCGACTTTACGTTTAATCCTAGATTCTGAGCGGAAATCGCGTGCCTGAGGCAATGCAGTTATCGTGGTGTCCCGATCTGTAAGGTCAGAATCCGAGGACCTTCTCCTCAATCGTTTCCCCAGAACTCCAGCACGCGGGGGATCTGCTGAATAAGGGCGAGGTGGTAACTGGGTGGGCCCTTGATATAATTTAATGGCCGAGATAATCCAGCGGTCCCATGGAAGATGTCAAGCTGCTCGTATTCTTGAGCGTCCAACTGAGACGAGGACCGACCGTCTCTTCTTGGGCGGCAAGGGAATAAGATCCGGGAAATGAGGAATAGTCGGTAAGAGGGGAATGCACTGCGGGAAAATGATATGTAGGAAGACGATGGTGTAATTCCGAGTCAGGATACTGAAGGATCCAAGGGGGGCGAGTGCTATCAAGACTATCCAGAGAAAAGGGGGGCGATGTAGGATGCGTTATCTCGTTCTTATCATCGACGGTTAAGTAGGAATGATGGAAGGAAGTGTCTAGAGATAGTGCGTCACACTGATGGTTCTGGCCTGCAGTCCTCACGAGGCTGGCAGCCTTGATGGGTTGATACTCATTGCTTCATAGAGCATTAGTGATGAATTGTAATAAATTTAGCAATGAAAAACTTACGAGCACGGTTCCCCAGGTGCCATTGTTATCTCTAAGGAGGGGTATGTCGGATCATGCAGCATGAACTGGTGGTTTGTCACACATGCGATATACGGGTCTGGGAAGTATTGTTCCTGATGGAGATGAGCAGATGACGTATTGTGAATCGCGAAGCTCGAGAAGGTAGGAAACCAATCCTCAGATATATTTGGAAATGAAAGTAGCGGAGAAATGGACTGTGCGTGTTGTGGATTTGTATTAAAGGAGTTATGTGTTAGGGAACTGCGGTGCCGAGCCATCGTAATTTAATACGTTGTGTGATGACGATAACTAATGCGAATAATCACCTCGTGGCATCGACGTCATCTAAGTGTCGCGTTGCATTGGCCTGATTGCATGGCAGAAAGGCTTCCTGCTCCGTAAGAGCGCAATCTCGTGAACCGACACCGGTCGTCGTCGTCGTCGAAGAACGCTGCAGGAAAGGACCCAGAGCATCTCTACAGTCCAAATAATGACATCAAACATTTATCTGACAGTGACTCTTATCAACACACCTGATGGAAAAGGTAGAATAATCTGGACCCATCGCCGAGTTCTGAGAAAGGAAGGAGGTGAAGAGCGAGGAAGCGGGGAAATGAAGCTTCTATATAACTACTCGTTCTGCAACTGTGTGAACCCCATGGTGAACTCCAGTTTATATCTTGCACCGTGCCTCGAACACACCCCTCGGGGAGCATGCGAAGGCTCATAGGGCCAGCCGCATGTTTCAACAGCATTGATCCCTGATCAAGCTGACGGGACAGGTGAGGCGAGCAATATAAGGGCGGCAAGCGCTCCAACCACGCGGCTGATATGTGTTGACTAGGCTGTGTGTGACCTTCGACTGTGACCTTAGCGCTCGCAAATTTAGCACTAAATGGCCGCCAAGCACAGTAAACCAATACTCCGATTTGCAGCGACGATAAGGGATGTTCGAACATACTCAATATTCAGTGTTGTGGTAGCTCCATTGGTATTGCGATGGTACTTCAGGTCTGCCACTTTGTAAGTATGTTCTGAAACAGAGGGAACAAAAATCGTAATCTGATTGGTGATGTGAGTTATCGCCTGCAGATAGGCACGCGCCCTTTCAATCAGCTCAGAAAACGTCATTTGACTGATGGGTTTTGAACATGTCTGTAGCAATGCACATCAAATATTGCGAGGCGGCCGAAGTTGGAATATGAGTCGCGCCCATAGCCATAAGGGTACACATTCGGATACTTGCGGGACGGGTTAGTAAGAAGGTGCATTGATTTCAGGGAAATCCCGCACCACGATGCAGGACGGTCACTGGTTGACCAAGACGTGTTTTTCATTTCACGTAACCAATGTGTGAGGCGGAGGAGGAGTAGAACATCTTCACCCGACTAGTGGCACTCAATGCAAGCGCATTTTGCCATTTGGCTTAGCTGTATTTCAAATTGAGATAACAACGAGCCGTCGGAGAAACAGGCAAGGCAAAGTCTTGTATGGCCTAAATGTCTTCAAGTCTGTAGACGTCATATGCAACCTCTTCGTAAGGATGAACCTGAAGGTGCCAAACGTCAGGACGTTCACATCCGAATTGACGGAAAAACATGTCTTGCCGCTTTCAAATGACTGATCGCATCTTTGAGTTGTACTTTATCGCCCTGGTCACTAACCACAATTTCCACCCTATCCTCATCCACGTGTTCGAGCTTGCCAGGCTCTCCAGTAAGAGGTTGAGCACCTGACCCTGGCCTAAACTGCCCTATGAATGACCTCAGACGATCGCCCGGACGGAATTAACTCAAAGTCACCGCATCAGCAAGACTCACCAATTCCAGGAGTGATGAATGCGCATTCTTCATACTGACCAATCTTACCGAGTACATTCGGGCATTGTTTGAACAGCATGCTCAGGATCTCCGCAGTGTGAGTTTTTGGAGCAAAGAATACAAGCTTAAAGCGGAGTGACATAATCGAAGTTGAAAACGAGGCCTTCGGAGGTCTCTGCCAAAGTGAAACACGTCTAACGCCATAGTTTTAGCTTGAAGAGTGATAGCAGCCAATTTTAAAATTTCCTTTTTTGACGTAGCACATTCGGGTGCTTTTCAACAAGTGGTTAATATCGACAATTGTTGGCCACGTCCAAGAAGGTTTGTGACCGGTGAAGTCGTATCTAACGGAGCAAGGCTAACTTTGTGTGTCTCATTTTTCAAGATGAATCTATCATTATACAGCGTAAACGCATTCCTCATCTTAGACGCCGAAGGGCATCGTGTTCTCGCCAAGTACTATCGACCTAAAGGTCACCCCCAGGGCGAGTCCAAGGATCTTCTATCATTGAAGGACCAACGAGCATTTGAGAAGGGTCTATGGCAGAAGACAAAAAAGCCTGGAGGTGTGTAGCCGCACGTGTAATAAGAAGCCTACTCACAAGTAGCCCGTCGATGCATACGTGTTCAGCTGATATCATACTCTACGACGGTCGTCTTGCAGTCTTCCGACATTCATTAGATCTCATCTTCTACATCATCGGTGGTGCAACAGAGAACGAAATCATGCTTTACTCTGCTCTGACTGCGTTCTCTGACGCAGTTCATTTGCTGTTGCGGAATCAAGTTGAGAAGCGGGCTGTGCTGGAGAACCTCGACATGGTTCTTTTGTGCTTGGATGAAACGATCGATGATGGGTAAACGTTGTTTTAATCAATAGTCCAACGCATATGCTCACCGCCACCTTGGCAGAATTATTGTGGAAACGGATTCAACGACAATCGCATCCAGAGTTAGTCGACCAAAGGCCGACACAACCGAGATTGTAATCAACGAGCAGACGATTATGAATGCGTATCAGACTGTCAGGGAAAAAGTCCAGCAGAGGATACAACAACTGTAGATCCATACTTTGTAGGTCCGTACATTGTACCCTGTCCACCATAGAACATTTGCATTTTGTAGGACCCTTGCCCGACAACTGGGATGAGCATAAAAAACGTTTTCAAATAGTAACTTCTACAGTCTCTAGATGATAGCAGTACAAGAACGATTGTATCATATAAGAAACGATTGGCTAACACTGGTACAACAAATTGCCCTAACTGATGATACATAGCGGTTCAATGTCCATACCGGATGGGAACCCTCTGCAGTAACTGCATATAACCCTACACCGATGTTAAGTCTGCGCGCTCTTATTGACTCTTACATTTAGTTTTACCCTCTGTTCCGATCCGGGGTCTGCCTAATCTCATCCCCTTACTTCTAGTGGAGTCTTCATATGCTCTAAATCCTACAAATCGGCTTTACGACGATTGAACAGGAGGTAATGCCCGATTCTGTGAGCACGGAATACTTGGACATTCATCTGAATCGCCTCAGGCTTAGAAAAGCGTCGAACTGCAGGATAATTCAGTGACCGAACCATAAAGCGATTAAAGCGCTACTGACCTTCCCTGCCCAGTACTACTAACGCGGGCGATGTACTCATATACAGCTGCACTGGATGCAGCAACGGCAGTAAAAGCTGCTGCAATCTTTTGCAGCGTTGATACCGACTCAGCGGAGAGGCTGAAATCGGGGTGCTCGTAAATGGCATATGGACGCATGGTAGGCTTGTTGGTATAAGATTGTCGAGGGTTAGGTGTTGATGAACCACAAGAGGTACATACAAGGTGAAATGCGAGGCTATGGAGCTACTTCGGATAACCCAGCAAGAAGTGGGCCTTTAATACTACAAGATATTACCGGAACCGACTTCGGGTAAGCATAATGCGATGACCAGAAACGTTATCCTTGCTCGCTTAGATTTGTGACAGCCGATGCCGATATGTCAATCTCCCCTGATATACATAATTGTCACTGCCATATTTCAGCACGCTTTCATGATCCACAGCCAAGGGCCGGGAAATTCACCATAACCGGAAAGATATTCGCGCTGGCCAAGATTCGACAAGCTGTCTTGGAGATATTGGTTTTTGGTTGCTGTGCCAAATAGAAATAGTCAGTGGTTAAGGACAACTCATCAATGGAAGTGCTAATTACATATGGACCATTAGAGGACATCCCAAGTACAATGACGGAGTTGAATTCTGCACTAGCTTGTATAAGGACAGAAACGCACACGACTATCTCAAAATGAACGTTAATACACGTGTCGTATATACCGTCGATAACGCATTTCATCATGACCGGTTGATAGCCTGCGGGAAGCAGATTAAGCGGTCTTCGATGCGGACCATCAACGTCGCAGGGTGACCTGGAACGATATTTAGGACGCAACAACGCGTCCCAAACAATACCTAGACTTCGTATAACCAGAGACACATCATGATGTACGGGGGTAGAGCTGGGGAGACGTACTACTACCACTCACACGGTGATCTAATTTCAGTATCCATGGATCAGTAAATGGTAGATAAGATCGACTGAAAGATTGTGTACCACACAAACAACATCGCAAGTGTCACGGGTTTGGTATCAGCAAGGAAACATAGCAGGTGTATGAAGTAAGCAAGAAGAATGATGGAGCGTGATGAAAGCGAGTGAGAGTATATGACTAGAACAAACACACAAAATTGCTTGGGAACACATGCCTACCAGCCTGTCGTCTAATCTCGTCAAGCAACTCTCCACTCCACCACCCGTCCTCTGGGGTATCAGTCACGGCGATAATATCGCCCGCTTGGAAATCAAATTCTTCGTCAATGGTTGCTGCGTAATCATACAGCGCTTTCACTATGAGTACAAGTTACGTCAAAAACACACCAAGGTACATTTTCAAGTCGTAAAACATACCATAAAACAGGATAGGACGGCCGTCATCGGTATAGGCGCCTGTGGGAGGTGGTGGATGACGTGGGAGCTGTGGAGAAGGTGTGCGTGTCATGGCGGGGCTTGGCGCCCGGTAGGTATTGGTATTGTGACCATAGTATGGCTGCTGAGGGTGCTGGTGATTGATGGCACCCTGGCTTGGGTGAGCCGCAATTGACAAATTCCGTGCAGGCGGACCGTAGTTATTGTAAGGTTGCGATTGCGGCGGAGGAGGCTGGTAAGGAACAACAGGCTGAGAATCATATTGAGGACGTTGAGGCGTGTGATTATAGTTGCTGTAAGGCTGTGGTTGTGGTGCAGGCGCACCATAAGTCGCCACAGTACCATAATCAGCGCGAGGTTGCGGCTGCGGCTGTCGGCTGTCATTATTATACCCTGGGTATGATTGGGTGCTGGATGGTTGTGCTGAGGTATAGGGTGGTTGTCGTGGGGGTTGATGTGCCATATGATCTACAACGACACGTCCATCTGGGCCAAGAGCAATGCCGACCGGGTTGTTCGGCGTGACTGGTCTTTGAGCGATTGACGGCGCACGAACCAGTGATCCTGCTGGAGGCTGAGGACCTATATTTTGAGTACCAACACCAGGATAACCTCCCCTACTAGTCGGGCGTACCCCATTTGGATCCTGGGTTTGGTGATTGTTGACAGGGGGCGGCGGCCCAACAAAGCTATTGGCCCTGCTGCGAGATCGTTGCTCTCCTGGGAACGTACGACCATAGTTATTGAGGACTTGCTCGACTGGGAGATTCGAGGAAGGTGGTGGAAGTGACGGTGGTGGAGGGGCTGCAAGAACGGGTTTCGGAGGGTTTGGAGAGTTCGAACGTGACGGTGCCAGAGGGTATGACCCAACTACGACTTCAGCTGAATTGCGGAAATCGCGATTACCAGAGTGGGCTGAAGTGGGGGTAACAAGAGATTCAGTGGTAGCTTTGCGAGGATCTTGTCCTGAGAGTGTATCCCTACGAACGGTGGGACGTCTATTCAAGTTCTGGGCAGCAGTGCTCAGCTCAGCCATTTGCCTGACTAATGGGTCATTTTGCTCCCCAACAGGAGAAGTCCGAGGTTGGCCTCTCTGCTGTTGCTGTTGTGGGTCCTTGTTGGGATCAACATTCCACGTCTGCCCTCCGATAACTAGCTGTGTGTTAGAAACTGTAGGGTCGACCGGATCCCCACGGGGCTCTTGTGTAGGCCGAAGGGCAGAGGCTGTGCTATTGCGCCTTTGGGCCTGGGACGCCTGATCACGAAGAGGGGATACGTGTCCGTTGACACCGTTCGTTTGAGAGCGTCCACTTTGAGATCTTTGGGTCTGACTTCTCGCGAGAGCAGATTCAGCAGGAGAGCTACGACTTCCTGCACCAATCGCCCCTACACCTGCATGGTTTGTATCGTCGTAGGGGTCTTCGGGCTCCGGAGGTGCGCTACGCCCCGCCGATGACCTCTGGGATGTTCGAGCATAGGTTGCAGGACGAGTAGCAATGCGAGTAGAAGATGAGGGTACTGCATCAGAACTGGTGTAATTAACGAACGCCGGTGGTTCGGGTATCGCATTTCCCGTTGCGTAGTCGCGAACAAAGTTTTCCATTTCCTTCTCCGGTTCCATTTGTTCCAAGGCGAGTCGCATTTTCTCGCAAGACTATATAGATCGATTACTAAACAGTGATAGCCAATGATAGTGAAAAACTTACCTCGTCGTCTGAGACGCATACTGTTGATACGGAATTGGCATATGCCCACATATTATCCTTCATAAACTCCATTCGCTCTTCCTCGAGATCCTGGCACGTGTCGCAGAATGCCTTCCAATCCTGCTCCCATTTCTGCATAGTCTCTTGCAATACCCGAGTAAACTGAGCGTAGTCGTTTTCGTTCACTTGCACTGTTTGCTGAGCACGCTCGAGCTTCAGGTGAATTTTCTCGAGATCCTTGCCCTGAACTAGCGTCGACTGAGCAGTGTAGGAGTTGATACGAAGGCAATCAGATTCATATTTCTCCCGAGCTTTGCTTGCGTGTTGTTCGCGTGTTTGCTTCACTTTGAACTCCTTCTCGATAGCAGCTTGACACGTCTTCTTGTGGTGTTGCTGCCTTGCGGAGAAAGCCGCAGCCTGACCTTCGAGATCATTCCGTATTTGCTGCGAAAGCTGCAGGTGAAAACTAGCTTGCTTATCGGTTTCCAAACGCAACGTATCCACGGAGTTCCGTAGTTCCCTGTGAGTTGCGATCAGTAATGAAACCCAGGCGCAAGCCGCACGTCAGATGCAAAGTTGCGCCGCCACATAGCTGAACGCTGTGTACTCGACCCCAGTAATGAGACGGGAAATACATCTCCTTAAGTGGTCTGTGGAACAACGTGTAGTTCTGCAACTTGCAGAGCCACACCTGTGCCATCCCGCCCGCCCGACCAGAGCGGCCCGCAGGCGAAGGTCAGGGTTCGAAGAATTTGAGTAGCTCACCCTATTTCATCCTTGCCAATCGACATTTTGGCCAACTTCGCGAGCCGTTTTGCATAATCTTCCTCGATCGCAGATCTGCAGACATGTGTAAGGCTCAATGAGAAAAATATACAAAACCCAAGTTACCTCTCCTTCCAGAAGTTCCTTAACTCCTCCATCGTCCTTGCTGCTCCGCGCATTCGAGCAAATAATACTTCTACGCCTCCATCTCCAACACCCCAGAAAGAATTACAGAAATCCAAAGAGCGAATGTTGGTATCGGGCGAAGTGGTCCGTGCATATTTGGCTAAAGATGTTGTCGATGACTGCCTCCTGGCAGACATAATTCGTGATTTATGAAGAAATTGACAATCAGAAGAGGTGCAACAATTAAACTTGAAGTACGGAATGTCGTCGTTTCAAATTGAACTGGGTCGTCCGTTAAGTTGTTCTTGACAGTGCGTATTCACGCCTCAGCAATTGTGGCAGTGCCATTCGGTGCGTGAACTGCCACACCAATTTGATAATTCAAATCACGCCGGCTATACTAGTAGCGCTCACATAGTGAACAAGGCGGTTCACTCCTGCTCTAGAAATTTGTTCCAAGGACCAGAAGATCATCAAAAATGATTCAATAGCGCTATTACTCCAGAATGAAGCAAAGGCTTTGTAGAAGGCAGTTGCGCTCTAAAAACAGGCACCTCCGAAACCTGGTCAGGATGCGTTGCGGGCCCTGGAAGACAAATTGAGAGGTGCACAGCAAGAAAAATTTCTCTCAAGTGCAGTGGAGGTGTACCAAAGAATGGGAGAATGGGTAAGCAGGTTCCTAACTTTATCCTCATATCTTCCAAGTCTTCAGCGGACATGGAAGCGGTGCGTTAATGGTAGCTATGCCGTGATTGAGTCCATCAGTAATAGTTATCAATTTTTGTCGTGCAGTATCCACTAGATAAAGGTTGAGCCAGACCTTACCGATGGTATTCATCCTTCATTGGACCACACCCAATTGTAACTGTCACCGCACGTAAGGTCTCAAATAACAGAGGCTACTAGTACTAGTTATACTTCTCGCCGTTCGGCAACTTAACTCGTGTTTCAAAAGCTATACACGAGGCAGAACCAGAAACGTTTCTTCTTCCTGTGAAGCTGCGCGCACGGTTATTTGGGTATCAACTCGGTTGCTGATCTCTCATTTAGAAAAATGACTATAGCTCTATCATGGTGCATCACCACACTAGTGCTGTGCACTGGGAGGACACATCTGGTCCAGGATACAGATTTTGCTTACCCGAGACCAACCAAACATTCAATGTACCTGCATTGGCTTCAGGGAACAATGTGCTCCTCCTATCAATCCCGCAGAATCACGGCTGCCGAAGTGAATGCCCTCCTGCATTCTCTGGTATGTAAATAAAGTAACATGCTCTGTGCTATATAATATAAACCATCAACAATGATTATTTTTGACCTACTAGCCCAATGACTGCCTCCCAGGAATTGCCGAACGGGGGTATGAAAACAACACGCCTATTGCCTGTCCTGCGACATCTATTTATAAACGCTCATGGACGAGATCTGGAAGTAGGCGTTCGTGAACGCGGTAGGGTTGTCTGCGGGGGGTTCACAGTTGTACTGGACATTCGCACGGGAGTACTCACTGTTGACGTAAGTCACGCAGTCTAACGGACATCCAGAAGCATTGTAGAGAGCCGCATTGCCTGCCCAGTCGCCGCCTGTGCACGGCATGAGTATGACAAACCACTACAAAACAAAGCAAGACTCACAGAGCGCCAGATTAATGATAATGTGATTGCCTCCAAAGTGAGATTGGATGTCACACTCGGTGTTGTTAGGGAAGTTGGCGGCAGGGATGCCCTAGTAGTACAATATTGTATAAGCATAATTCAAAAAAGATGCAAAGACTCACCCAGTTATTGGTGTCGACAATCCATGCACCGCTGCTAACGTCCCAGGGGACAAATGGGTCATTTCTCTCCCAGAACCAAACCTTGATATAGTGAAGTGTGCGTTCCATAGCATACCTGCAGAAGAACCTGTAAGTCGCAAGAGTACTGAAAGTAAGCTTCTGGGCCCGTAACGCACCATCCTCCGCCGATGCTGTTGAATCCTGGACCAAAGCTCTTCTTGTCTTCGGTGAGCTTCACACCACACCCAGCATTATAAGCGACTGTGTTGCAATTTAGCACGACATTGGGATCAGCTATAGTGGCATTACCTGAAGCGTCACAGTTAGTTGTTACAAATTCTCTTAAGAGTTAGCATTTTAGCCGAACGAGGTTTAATACAATGATGAATCAAAACATACCCTGATTGGATGGTGTTATTTGGCATAGAGCAATCTGTGTTATATTGAAAAATAGCAGTGTTATAAATGTTATAGCGAACGAACTGTGGCTAGTGTGGAGCGTCGACTGGTTAGGCACCACATTGTTTGCACCCTCGAGGATATCGATCTCACCCTGGCGAGAGATGTACGTCAGAATGGTAGAGCTGTCACACAAGGAAAGAACAAACAAACACTGGCAGGCCAATCGGGCTCTTCCGTTTCCCAGATAGCCTACTATCTGTTACTACAAAGTTGCTTCATCAGAATCGTCTACTTACGGGCCATGTTCTATTTCAAGATATGTAAGCGACGGAGCCATCGAATGAATAAAGAAGCTCACCCGCATCCTTCGGGCATGTGCTCTATGTCAAAGCTATTATTGATAATGCATCAGATGGTGATATATCTACGAAAAATCACTTACACAACAACATGCTCGTGATATTTGTGATTGGACCGAATCCTGACCGAATTCCGACCCGAGTCATTGACGCTCAAAATCGCAGTGTCATCTGCACGCAAGATGAAGGTGTCACTCGTAGCGTAGGTCAAGTTGAGGCGCTCTGCCGTTGTTTGGTTGACATACGTCCTGTCATTTAATCAGAAGGGAACAAATTACATGCAAGTGGGGCGGACATACACACGCCCGTGGGTGGGATCAGTGATGTTCTCAAAATTGAAGGAGTCGTAGAAGCCTTCACCGCGAACGCACTCATCCAGAGTGTAGACCGCACCTGCTAGGGCAGATCCCGCAAGCAAGGCAAGGGCGAGACTGCTGCTGACGATCTTCATTCAGCTTGCTGACGGTGCAACCAGGGAAAGAGTACTGCGAAAGGACGGACCTGTTTCTCTCAATATTTAATAAGTCCACCTACCCAACGCTCGTGAGCACCGAGCAGAAGAATACTACATAGTCTCACGAGCAAGCCCCCGACGTGTCGTCTCAGGCACTTCGAGAAGCCACCATATTTTTTCAGCTGGTTGATCATCGTACTCTCCGATTGGATGAAAGCCAATGCCACCTAAATAGCAACCAAAGGATATTGATTGCCTGCACGCTCCTGCACCACGTCGGACCGGATCGAATGATGAATTCTGCGAATGGATGCACGTAGGAACTTTGAATGGCTAGTGAACTGGGTCGCAATTGGATACATGATTAGCTCGTGACACCAGGATCGATTGTCGGGGATAGCTACAGAGACCATCCCATTCTGAAAGTCACTAGCAAAGTTTACAACTACTTTCAAATATCAATATTATATAATAGACTAGATTTCCCTTGCCGCTTGTGCAAACAACCCTAGGTCCTGCCTTTTACGATACTGTTCAGGCGGAATACACCCCCAATGGCATGGGACTCGGGAATTCGCTACTTCCGGCAGGCCTGTCTTGATGCATTGATGGTTGTACATGTTTTGTAGTGATACAAGCTTGGATCAGTAATCACAACAAGTATCCATTGTGCGCAAACCAGCTCTGACGTACGGGCGGACACAATGACCTAATTGCTGTTTGACAGCGGCCACTGGCAAGTAGAGCACCCTTGTCATTCAAAATTATTTCGCCGGAACCCATTTGTCCAGCCCAACGAGTAAATAGAAGCGGTAAGAGGGAAAAAAAAGAAATCTGATCCGTCAGCATGAAAGTAACTGTAAGATAGCCAGTTACTAAAGTGACAATCCCTAACGACTACTGGTGACGTGATAGGCCAGTCAGAGTCAAGGAGCATGGATGCGGCAACTGCTAGTAGTCTTGGCTCTCCAGTAGCTGACGCAATATAAGATTATAGCTGCTAGCAGGCTACTATGCGTTGTCACAGCGGATCAAAATATACTGTGATCTGAGACGGCAAAACAACTGATGCGAACCGGTCGTAGGAGCTCATACACCGTGGTGTCTTCATTCGCTGGCAGGTCTTGAGCATGTCGAAAACACCCGCCAGCATGAATATCATATTTCTGATATTCATTGAACTTTGAAGCGTGAAAAGACTCACACGAGGGCGTCTGGAGACCGCAGGGCGAACCTCAGCCCAAGGCGGGAGACGGATGGATGATGTGTGTCGATTGATATCAACAACTCCAGCCACTGTGACAGGACTCTGGCACTGAGACCCGCACCAAACCTCCCTGCTACAATGTAGTAGGCACTGGCGAGAAACAGGTGCAGGGATACCTACACCCGTAATCACGAACAATTCATGTTGAGAGCTGGAGATGGCTCAAGTCAGCACACACGGGTGGACCACAGTTCCATCTTACACTCTGTGGATGTACATGCATCGATTGATGTTGCATGCGAGATACAATTTGATCTGTTAAACGTCGCTCCACGTGAGATCTGACTGAAAGCGTTACAGTTGAGTAGGATCCCAGGGGTTCGTGCGCTTTAAGTTACGCGTCTCACTGACACAATTCAGTGTAGAATGAGTGTCGAGTACAAAAAGGCCGAATGTTGAATGCTGCACTGCTGAACGAGTGATCCATCTATGGTCCGGGACTTTGGTCATCTGTATCAGACACCAGTCAGATCAAGATCCAGTCTGTGCCTCTTGCTCCGAGAGGCTGCATGGACGTCAGTCAGTCACGCCGAGAAAACAAAATGACGATAAAAATGGATCGTCATCCTAATACAATAGAGATAGTGATAGTATACAACACAGGTGGAAAACAGGAAACGCAAGGATATCGAAAGACATCATCCCACTCTATCCGAAAAATCTCTTGATAAGATGGATCGCGTTGGATCTTGTTGAACACGATCGTCTTTGAGCATCCTGTGCAAAGGAATCAAGCCATGAGCTATATATCTTCAACAAAGGCCTCACCGTGCATCAACTCGCGCATCTTCACCCTCAACTCCGATCACTGCTTGCGGCGTCTTGGCATCAATGACCTATCAGGAGCGTGATGAGATGTTAACTTCGCGATTACAAAAATGCGATGCCGCCTACATAGTGATTATCGCAGTGCGGGCAAAACTCATCGCTCTCCTCGTAGTTTGACATATCCTTCCTAAAGGCCTTCTTGCACTTCTTGCACATGAACGCCATCTCAGTTGTCTTCCTTAACATGTGATCCTGCGTCTCCGCATGACACTCCGCGCAATCAAACCATTGTTTGCAGCATGGAGCTCGTATCGAAACTTGAGCATTTAATATATGTTTGCTGAAATCGAGGGAATGAATGTCGCATTGAGATGGTTGGAAGACGATACGCTACCGACCACATCACGATGAGCAAGTAGAAGAAGTTACTACGATAGTACTCTCAGACCAGAAGAGTACTGATGAGCTGAAGAACTTTTGCTCAAAATTACCTTTCGTTTTTCCCACGCTATCATACTGCCCGACGCCCGTAGGCGGCTCTGATGGAACAAAACAAACATGACAGTACACCCGTAACTTGAGGCCAAAAATGTATCAAGGAAGATGGTTCCTCATCGATATCGATGTATTTTTTCAATATTATAACAAGATGCAATGCATTGAGGACATCGTCAGAATTTGGATTACTGCGAAAAAACTTACGGTGTTGGCGTACCGCTACCAATATCAAATTTATCAACTTGTATTTACAACTCCTAGTCCTGAGCTAGTCCGAGTCTCGACTGGGGATGAACTTAGTATGGAGTAGAACGAATGATGAGGCAACACATAAGTAGCCGACTGGAAATGTTAGAGTTAGCAATGCAGTATGCAATTAGTTCGAGTAGAGGTAGAATGTCCTGTCAGTCCATTTTTGCCGCCAAACCACTTGGTATCACCGGTACAAAAGTGGTGCTTCTCCAATTTCTACCTCCTCCGTCAGCACCCATCTTTACAGTAAAAGCAAACAATCCTTACCAAGTGGTGATCGCCAGTTATACACAAGATGATTTACATTCGACTTCGTCATAATTGTATTATGTCTCGACAGAGCAGCATCCGTGAGAGTGGAGATAGTACCCATTTCCACATTCCCGTCCTTCGTTCTGCGATTTGGTTGCAGGGATAGTGAAGGTGACACTTCCCACGGCGCATACTTTATATTTTCCTCGTCTGACATTTCTTCAATCGTCAATGTCTGTATCGAGTGGCTGAGAGCTGCCGCCTCATATGGAGGTAGTTGATATGCGGATACATGTTGATCTCTGCGCTGCACATTCATAGGATCTTGTCCGGACGTGTTTGGTCGGGGGAATCGGCGTAGCTCGCGAGCCGCCTCCCTATTTGCCATTTCCCCCTTGATCGAGCGCGGGAAGAAAATCTGAGGCTCACTGCTTCGAATCAAATTACAAGACTAGCACCTATAAATGACTCACAACAAGAGTGATCCCAGAGGATACGACGCAGCCTATACCAGCAATCATCCCCAAAAGGTCTAGTTGGAAAGATGGGTCAATGATTCAAACTTTCCGGGCACGGTGAAGTTGCATACCGGTGGGAAACCTAGATAAGAAAGTTAGTATATGATTGGTATATTTCAGATACAGGCACATAACACACACATCTTATCGTTGATGTGCTGATGCGGTCTAATACCATCAATGCCCAATATCACAAACGGTACTGTGAAGAGAAAACGGAAGAAGACACGGATACACTTCCATGTACCACACATGAGTTGAGCAACGATATCACATCTGCGTGAAGCTTACGTTGAGCTCGTGAAATTTTGTGAGCTTAACCATTGTACTTGTATCAACATTGGCTTTTTTCTGAAGAGGGTTGGTCAGACCGGATCATAATCCTGTCGATCGGAATGAACTAACCAGGTTCTCGAGGAATGTGGGGAATGTCCACAAAACCGGAAGAAACCATATTGTCAAAGACAAGCTTCCGAGACTTCCGACTAAGATTGTGTAAGCCTCGCACTGGTCAGAGTTTACAAAATTTGTCCGATATTCAAACATGCAAGCGACAGACCTTGTAGGGATCTTCCCGTGTGAAAATCGTTACAAGGGGCATACAAATGATTGCGCCTACAGATCCGATCGCCCACGTTTTGAAATACAGGCTACGAAACCAATCTTGTTTCGCGGAGCTAGAGTGAATCAGGAAAAGCCAAAAGCATAGCTCTGCGGGGCGCGGATTTAGTCTCAACTCAGATGCCAAGGCGTAAAAAATGAACCTTCTAAGTGTGTCACCCTGAGCCGAAATGTCAGCCGGTCTCGGTGGATATCGGCTGGGCATACTCACATCTCTAGTCCCCAAGCAGCTGAAAAACACAGGTACAATGGGAGGATTGCGTTTTGTGCACTGTCGCGCCAAAGCTCGTACGGAGTGGGCGTGACTTTGAAATTTTGGCGTCAGCGGGGGACGTCAAAGTTGCCATTGGGCTCACTCACTACCAGTCCCAGGAATAACAGTAAAACCATAACTATATTTGATAATAGAGAAACCCACAGCGTAGATTGCGATTAACGGAATGCTGGTTAAATAAGAATACTTTGAGATTGTGAGACCGATGTGATTGTTAATATGGAAATGAAAGAGACCGTGACACACCGTCATGACCCGCTTGAATGCACCAGATCGCAGTCCATGATTCCACCTATACAACTGTACTTAGGGCACTCGTGAGTCATGTGTGCAATAATCCGCTAACCTCAAGCATTTGAAACGGTCAAAGGACCAGAGATGATAAACTAAAAAGGATTCGAACTAAACCAAATGAATGTCAATATTTCCTCCATCGAACAATTGAACACTAGACCGACCATGACTGTAAGTGCTGCCCATACAAGATAGACGGCTGGACTCATGTGGGCCATGATTCAGAGGCGACTAAAAGAGAATCAGTGGAAAGAAGAGGAGGAAGGTGAGAGTTGCGCGAAGTAATGATAAATGCTCCAGTCGTGATTTATACGAAGTTGAGGAGACGAAATTATATATAGTGCGTAAGTAGAGTCTCACCATCCACCCGGCAGGGAAAGGATCATGAAACAGACTCGGAAGCAAGTCTGTTTGAGAAGGAAGATAGGAATACATACGTACATATTAATCTATCATATGGCTGCAACGCCATCCCTTGTGGCAAGTTCCTGCTGGTCACGGAGACCACGAATCTAGGAACTTATGAGTGACGACAGGTGCTAAGTTTGTAGTAGCTGTGTTGGTTTGCGATCAACACAGGATTACAGCCATACTAGTAGTTCCTGCGGTTAGTCGGGTTGATTCAACGTTCCCAAAAGAACCGATGCGGACCTTATTAGAGCTTATTCGATACTCCGTTTGTAATCGGTAACCCAGCAGTGGGTAGTATCACTGCAATTGCGATTGCGGGGTAATTATAAGTAACAAGTTGTAAGAGAATGGCTGGGCTAATTTAGTCGTGCCGTCGGATCTCGGGCTGTAATTTTACGATGTAAATCTGATTTAAATCATTTTCTAAATCTTTCACAATGGCTACATGGCCGCTGCCCACAGATGATGACAAGGAAAACCTCCTCCTTTCATGTCGATACGACGATCTCGACGAAGTTCAGGGGTTTGTAACAAAATTCGGCTCAGGTGCTCTCTCCAGCGTCCGAGACGACAACGGGAACACCGTGCTACACATGGCATGTGGAAATGGACACATAGGTAAGGCACGATTTCACCGCATCACGTTCCACACATGATGAGGACTGATTCGCGTAAGGCATCTCGTAGACGTGCTGGATTACCTTCTTCCTCTTGTCTCCCCTTCCATCCTGTCTGCACAAAATAGTGCCGGCTCGACTGCCTTGCACTGGGCAGCGCTGAACCAGCATCTCGAATTAGCGCAAAAACTGGTTCACTTTACTGGGGGACCAGGGATTGATCTGATTGATATAAAAAATCTCGCCGGAAGATCACCCCTGGGTGAAGCTGAAATGATCGGATGGGATGAGGGCGCAAGGTGGCTTGTACAGGTGATGAAGCTTGACGAAAGCAGCCACCATGAGGTCAGTGATAGCGATAAAGATGGTCTCGTGGACACTACACAAGATATAGAAGTAGAGATTCAAGATGCGGATGGTGAGGTGGCCAAGATGACGATAAGCGGTGGCGCAACCATCTGATACGGTTCCGAATCAAGTCGGTAGGTCTGATTTCTCCTTGCTGGGTACAATAGTACTATCTTATTATGTGCATTCACACAGCAATCATGTCAAGCTTGTCCTGATCCAGTTGGGATTTGAAATTTGGAAGCGGTCGATAGAAATACCAGAGTCCGCACTGCGCCTGAGTCTTTCACTTTTGGACGAGTACTTGATTCTACAGGGTTTTCGATTCTGTAGGTCGCGTGAACGATAACGGTGATGGCCGGTTTGAAAGTTCTCCATTGAATAGTCCCCATGATGGAATTGTACTCATATCAAACTTACATGGACGTTATTACATGAAACTTTGCATCCGAACACAACGTAATTACTGATCTTCAAGTTCAGGTGTTTCCACTTATTGCAAATACGATAAGGTGTGGTTGGATGGGTTGGGACCGAGCATTAGGTTGGTTCGAACGCTGGCGATATCCATTATATGGATAATGAGATACATCGATGGGATTGTACTAAAATTCTATATAGGAGGGAGTGGTGGGTAAAAATAAGCGAGAGCACTGAAACAAGCGAGTGGATCGTGAGATGTAAAAATACTGGGTGTAGGTGCATGGCCGCTTCCTTCCGAGCGTTCAACGGTCAGGCCTAGAACCGGTACCTTTCACATCGACCCCCATACGTCATATATCTGATTGCATGTGGAACGGGAACACATGGGACAGCCTGAACCACGAGCATTCGAGAGCCAAATGTTACTACGATACAGAACGAGTCCACAACTTGTCTACAACTATCAAGACTACTATATGTCACAGGACAAATCAAACACGTAGGGATAACAGGAAAGAAAAAAACACATCGAGATTCACGTAACATTCAACGGGGAAAAGAATCCACTGGTTTCCATCTTCATCACGTTCCAAAAGTTTCACATCGATGGTGACCATTCTTCATGTCATGGCAGTGTTGTTGCGGAGAGGTATGAGTGTTTAGTTGACATCCTTCTTCACCATCTTTCACCGCCCGTTTTCCCGCGACGGGCCTCTCTATAAGGGAGCCTGACAACCCGTCGGCTGGCTCTGCCGTCTTCCAGTTTGTTTTTGGGTAGCATGGTTTTTCGTTGCCAAATTCATCAATATGTGCGAATTCATCTGGTGGAGGATTGGTCAAGAAAAGGGCACCACGCTTCCACGCAACCGCTTCCGAAGTGGAACAAATAAATTCGTGGGGTGCAAACGGACTCCAAGGAGACAACGTAGACGAACGAGATCTTGTCTCCAGCATAGGCGATGAAAATCCAAATTTAACGCGCTCCGAACGACAAGGCGTAGGCTTCGTCCGCTGTGAGACAGTGTAGACAAGCTCGCCGGCCACACGCCGTTGCGGGGGAACATATTTTGCATAAGCGCCTGAATGTAGGCTCAATCCAGGGAAGCTGCAACAACATTCATCAGATAACGATCATTATCCGTTTAGATTAAGATACCTGTCAGCTTGATTGGAGGCCAACCCCGGTGTCCCCGACTTTGGTGCGAAATCATCGTCAGGGGCCTGATCTCGCGTCTCACCCGAATTAGGCTGTTGCGGTAAGCTGTGAGTGCGCGATGTCTTTCGTGTAACAATAGACCAGGGGGGTGAACGAGCTGCGGACTCCCTGGAAAGGCTCCTGTCGGGCTGGTCGCCATCAGTGGCGGTGGTTTGAGACAGGTCAATCAGCGTATTTCCGGCACCCTTTGGTTTGAGCGGCTCTAAAGTCGTAAAGGTGGCGGTGTCTCTCAATCTCTCTTGCGCAGCTGCTTCCCAGAACGAATCTGGTCCGTCAAATTTACGTTCTGACCCACTTGACGGACTGTCGTCCCGTTCAACCTCGGTGACGACAAGTCCATTTGATGAATGCTGACTACCCCTGTAACAAGGGACCGGCGTGGTGGCGCTCTGGCGGCGCATTTCGAATGGCGTAGCTGTGGGTTCCGAATGACAAAGAGAATCACACTGAAGTATATTTTCGCGTCTGGATGTTGGTGAAAGACGGGATGTAACGCGATTCTCCTTCTGGTTGACGGATCGTGGTAAAGACAATCCAAGAGCTGATTGATCCCCTGGAGACTGGCTGAGGAAAGCCCCTTCCTCAAGATCGGTACCGATTACAACCGTGTGTGACCAGCTTCGCTTTTGGGGAACCATCGATGAAGAGAAGCTTGAATACTCGAAACAGAAAGATGCCCGTCATGATTGGGCGTTACAGGTATAGCCATTTGAAGGTTGCCATCGCGAGGTTCACTATCACGCTTGTGAGCTGGTCGATGCGAGTCACATGTTCTTGCTTTTTCGTGGGATACGACCTTAACCAGTGGCGGGGAGTTGCGGACGAGATGCACCGGGCATAGGGGCTGGCATGGGTCCTCAGGCTTAGCGTTGTGAGTGACAAGCTTAAAACCCGCAGAGCTCGACGATTTGAGGCAAGACGAGACGTCCAGAGACGCTGGATCATGGCATAACCTAAGCTCTTGACTGAGTGTGTGTTCTGTATCGCCATGATCGTGGGTTGTTTCATGTGGCAGTATACATCGATCGTTATATAGGTGTGAGGCTGCACCCATAATTTCGGGACTATCCAGATCCTCGTGTAAGGTGTGTTTATTGGGAGCTGGCAAGATGTCTTGTTGTGTAGCAAGTAAACCTGAATCGCTGATGTACGCTTCTTGGTCGGGAGTGACGCATACGCTCTCAGTCCCATCTGAGAATTCGCCGGTCCCGAGAACTCACGCGAAGGCGCCGCACTTAGAGATTCGCTGTCACTATGAAAAATGGTTTTGAGAGTACCCCATGATGGGACCAGTAGACAAAATTTTCCTTTAGGCTGGAGGCGAGTAACAGAATAGAGACATATGAGACCGATATTGACAGCTGCCAAGACCAGGATGCTGTAAAAACCACTGTTAACATAAATCAACTGGTCAGTGTACAGCAGAGCTGATGACAAGTTCAGTAGAGATAACTGCAGTCTGGAGTACAGCCTGACCTAGAGAATCCACGAAGTTTGACAAATAATGTTTGTGCTGGGAAATCAAGAGTGCATATGTGAAAGTAGAAGATGATGGGGAAGAATGGTGGTCGTGAGAAGACACACGGCTGCTTCTATTGCCTGAGTGGAATCTTGCGGGAAGATGATTTACTGGCGGGTTTGGCCACAGGAAGTTATGGCTCTCGAGGACCGTGAAATCTCCGTCGAGGCTCCGAACATAACTGAAAGGGTCCAGGGTCGCCAGTAAAGGTGCCCATTGGAATAGTTTGAGAAGGGCTAACAATGAATATCGCAAGAAGAAAGCCATGAAGGCAACAATTACACGATTGATCCCTCCGAGTCGATGAGTATGTTGACTTCAACTGCTTTTAGCGCTTGTTTGTTCGTATTGAAATCGGAAGCCTTTGCAAATATCGCACAAACATTGATGATGCATGAACTAAAACTTCCACCTGAAGAAAATTTGCTCTTTGTCGTTGTATTCAAGGTCTTGTGTATTTCGAATCATGATTGTGATTTATCTCGCTTCTCTTGTGCTAAATCTATATCTTGCAGGATTGTGCTGAGATATGGAAAACCCTAAGTTGTTACTATCATCAGTGAACTGTGCTTCTGCATCTCCTCAGCGTCACTATGCAGGCCGTTCTCTACCCCAGACCCCATCTACATCACCCTTTCTTACATGGCTTGTAGGCCGGACACCGGATCCGAAGCCTCCCACCACTATTAGGGCTATTCTCAAAAACCTGCATGTGCCCGAGGGCCTGTTGATCAATTCGGACGACGACGGCTTGGATAAAGCTAGCCCCTCCAGTGCCAGTCACACCCCTCCCCCCCTCCTCTCCCCTCCTCTCCCCTCCTCTCCCCTTTGGACGACGACAGCTTGGATCAATGATTCAAGCTAGCTCCTCCAGCGCCAGTCACTCCTCTCCCCTCAAACTTTCTGCAAACTCTTATAATGCTGAATAACTAGTGCTGACGCGACAAAGTTTTTGATAGTCCCGCAATTCAAAACACCGATAACAGAAAACGAGATTACCCAACAAAGTTAAGGTAAACACTCTACTATCCCTTGCTGGACATGATGCATGATGAGCCAATCTTGTCACAAACTCTTCCTTGTAGTCTACATTTGCAGGCATCTGTCGCAGTATAAATAGGTACGAGAACCCTATTGGGAACAGTATTCGTAGAGTCCATACCCCGAGAAGTAGCTTATGACTTACCCTTTCCGAATCGTATTTGCTTGCGCCGTACATATTACCAAAGACCTACTGCGACCCTTGCGTCGTATTGTACCAGGGAATGTTTCTCTAGCTCTGTCCCAATTTTGAGCATATGAGATGGAGGATGTGAACATGAATCGTGGCTTTGGATGATGCAAGGAAGAATATGTTCATCGATTTACTGATCATCGGATGTATATATACTACATGCCAATGACAGACCCAGTGAGTGACGACTCTAGGGCACCCAGCGGCAAGCCCCGCTCCGAGTCGCAGCTGTATCTCTTCTCGGGCTTCTCCTTGAAGCAACGTGTTCAAACCCTTGACAATCTATAATGTCCTTAAAACAAGACCGAAGAAATCGCTCCTGGATTAGTCGTTTTCTAGCCTCCTTCCGTCGTGTATTCATGTCAGAGCCTCCTCCTGGACTCCCAGCTTTGAAGTTTCACTGTCCAAATGGGCCTGATATCAATAGTGCGTCAGTCCTGAGCTGGCGTTCCTCGATGGCAGATTCTTGGGACGAAGCTCAAGGTAATCTGTACGCAAAGTGTTTGCTGGCACGCATGGAGTACTACAAATGCGGTGGACATCCCGAACACGAGTTCCTCTTGTTTTATTTCAGACATTGGATTGATGGCTGCTCCGCTCAGGCTGTAGTGTCTGCAGACCGTGCCGTGCAAGGACAACGTTGTTCCCTCACACAATCATCTGAATTACTCTCTCCTTCATCATCCAACACCAACGCTTACGACTCCGTATCTATTTATGGTTCCCCCCACGATGCAACGCCACAACTTCAAGTCAGATATACACGATACAGCAAGCTCTGTACCTTTGACTTTCCTTCATCTTCTGCGCCCTCGGCACTTCAAGTGTCCACCGTCCTGTCTCTGGTACACCGCCAGGCCCCGGCATATCATTTGTACGAAAACCAATGTTATTGGTTTTCGAGTACAGTGTGGGGCAGCTTGAAAGAGCTGTTCCCTAGCGATCAAGACTCAGAGTGCGAAAACCATCGCGCACGTGCTCGTTATCGTGGGGTTGCACTAGGATCGCCAACTGAGGACATCAAGGCTGTATGTGCTGCTTATCAGCCCGAGTGGCAAAAGATACTGGAGACGCTCGAGCGGGTAAAGTGCCATCACGAAGCTGAAGAGGCAAAGGTGGGCTATTCTCAGCTAATATGGTCTCCATTTCTTGATGGTACTTGTCTTTACAGAATCGACAGAAATTGCGCATGGAGTTTGAGGTCGAAAATGAGCAGTTTCGCCAAGCACAAGTGAGTTGTTTTTTCAGCAAATTTAGTTTTTGTTTGTTGATCGGTACTTGTCTACCAGCAAGCCGAAATAGAACGACTTCGCCAAACAGAGGTGCACTATTCTCAGCAAAAAAACATGGTCTTAATTTGTTGATCTGTACTTGTCTTTGTAGATTTGCATGCAGGCTGAAAATGCGCAACAGAAAGCCGAAACCGAGCGAGTTCGCCGAGTAAAAGTGGGTTATTTTCAGCAAACATGGTCTTCGTTTTTTTATGGTACTATTTCACTAGGACGCCGAAATCGAGCAACTTCGCGCGAGGCTTGCAGCTCTAGAGGGATGATATTTCATATCATCATACCGTGAATTAACTATACCTTGTTCATGTTCCATCTCTCCTCCATATTCCATGGTATAATAAAGAGGCCATGTTCCTTTAGATGATGATCGATGAGCGAGCAGGTTGATTGCAAAAACACGGACCATTTCGGAGTGACGGTGGAGCTCCAGTGGAGCACAGTGGATCACAGACAGGAGAGTCACGCGAATTGGTTCCGCGGGATCAAACGCTCTATCCTTACATACTATTAGTTACCACTTGTTCGTGCACACCACATTTCGTGCATGCCTCAAAAACCACACTTTACCTACTACAAAATCTTCAAACTACTTCTATAGTTCACACGGTTGCAATATCAAGGACTCATGAATTCACTGATGATAATAAAGTGCACATTTCGATTACTGCACCCACTAACATGATAACAACTGTTTAGCAAGCGCACTAATTCTATTAATCTTGCAACTGGGATATTATACAGGCGACTCCTGAGAAATTCGAGGATCCTCGTCTCGTGCATATGCAAGGGATCTATGGTGCATTTCACTTATGCGCCACTACTTTTGTGCAAAATTTCTAGCGTCATGAGAAAAAGTCCCAGGAACTTTCTGTCTTGTAAAAATGCTTAGATTGATGGTAGGAATAAATTCTCAAGAGCGATTGTCCATCGGATGAAATCTGAGCGAGATAAAATTTTGGCCATGGCTCAAATTGGCGGTGGGGCCAAGATACCTGCAAAATTGGGTAAAACAAGTCAAAAAGTCCCAAAATTTTCTCATGCTTATACTAATGCAATACTGAATACTAAATTTCCGAGCAAATTTTTCGTGAGTGTGCACTTTGTCAGCTTCCTATAAACTTAAAAAACTTGTTAGACTAGTAAATTCAGCCCCTTTGTAACCATTCCACATTCTGGATACTTGAATTTAATCTGTACATCTCCTGTATTCCAACAAGACTGGAGTTGTGGACGAAAACTGAACAGTAACTCAGGTACACTTTCTATATTTGGACTGGGGTTAGGGTTGGGCTGGGTCGACCTTCAATTTGGCGGTTGCCCAAAAGTAGCGGCGCATAAGTGAACTGCACCATAGGATGGAGTAACATGCTAAGGAATTGACGACTCCTGGTAACAGCTTCAGATCTGAACCTACTAGAATTACGACACCGGTCCACAACTCGCCTCAATTATCATAAGACGAAGCGCCGAGAAGGCCTGGTTTCATAAACGGTATAGAGAAAGGCGGAAGATCAAATGGATTCGTGATGGTAGCACTCAGGGCTGTTGCGAGTTCCTCCCCACCAGATGGGAAGAGTTCAAGACATGCGCGAGAGGGTGTTCCGGACAGATACCAGGCAGGGCTAGTGGCTTCTCCTGTCTCGGAAGTCGGCGTTGAAGGCAGGAGATGGTCGCAGGCGAATGGATTCGCATCGAATGGGTCATCAGGACATGGAGAATTGGCTAGCGGCAGCGGCTGAAGCGCACTAGCAGGATCATCGACCAATTGTTCAATGTGGCTTACTTGTCCAAAAAGGCCAACCGGGGAACGTAGGGGTTTGGGGTGCTTCGCATCAACAGATGTGATGAATATGGTGGGTGCGACGGCGATGTGTGCTTTGGCTGATGTAGAGCGAGCAAACCTACACAGCCATCGCTTCTCCTGCAGCTGTTGTTTTAAGTTTGCAAGGTATCCAGACGCAAGCGAGTCTTTGAACTTGGGGGTACAATGGGGAGCGGGAGAGACAATCATATCAGAAGATGTTGGGGAGTCCTGGGAACCGGATGACACGGTCAGGACCGATTTTGGTACACTGTACCGTGTATTCAGGGACCTGATCGGCAGGATGTCCCCCTCAAGCTTAGCATACTGACTCTCGCCCAGCGAGAGCTTTTCCAAGGTTGTTCCAAGCTGTCGCACGATGTAATCGCCCGCCGAATGAGAACGTAGGTTAAACATAGATGGAGATGATATCAAGGCAGAGGATGCACCCGAGCTGTCTGTGAAGGGGTCTACAGGGGCCTTCGGAAGAAGAGCTGAAGTGGTCTTCGAAGTGCGCATAACCAACAATGAACGTGGCAACTCCTCCGATGAAGCTATGCTCTGTTCAGCGGTGGTAGACCGGCTAGCAGACTCTGAGAAAATGCGCGTATTACTGATTCCTGGCAGAAGACTCGAATGATCGGTGTTCCATTCGTAGGATGGCTGCCTGGAAGGAGGTGACAGGCTCATATCAGATTCAGGACAGGGCGATGGAGCTGAAGTAGTCCGTTGCTCAGCTACGACTTTTCCCTTCAAACGATGGTGCCTAACGGATTTGAAAAAGTGGCCAAGTTTGATAGGTGAAACTTCATTGATTACGCCGCGAGTCTTGCGATGCCGCTGCTGGTTTTTACCAGTCTTGAGCTTGCCGAGAGAGAGAGAAGGATGTGGCATTTCTGAGGATGTCGTAGAGCACAGAGCAGTAAAGGCCAAAGCGTTACTCAGTACTACTCACTGTCAAACATTAAAAAGATGACCGACCAAATAAGCTAACTATTTCAATGATTTCGGGATGGTCCGAATGTGAATATTCGATATTCAGTCCTCAACTAACAACTGACTGGATCCACTGTGCAAGTAACGGCTACATAGTTTCTTGAGCCCAGGCTCCTTTACCTCAACGCGAATCAACTTGCAAGTATCGTAAAGCCAAAAAGCAGGCGTTACCAGGGTTCGAACCTGGGTTACGGGAAATTGTGTTATCAAAATCCCAAGTGATAACCACTACACTATAACGCCGCCGCAAATTGTGCGGATTTTTACGTAATTGAAATTGAGGGGTCCCCAGCTCGCCAGAGGAGGGCAAATGTGTTTTAGTGATTGGTTTTTTTCCCTGTCATTCTCGTGGTTGGGGCTATGCCCCGTGATAGTGTGGCTGTCGAGGTGAGTTACTCGATGCTGACATCGATTCGGTTCGAAATTGACCAAAATCGTTTCAACTAGAAACTCCGACTCGTTTGAATCGAGTTGCAACTCCAAGTTGGGTTTGAGATTTACAAACGATCTCAAGTTGGTGTACTTCGTATCCGTACATCGTCCCCAGGCCCATCCACAACGAGCTGCAGTGTGCTCGACATAGCTGCTATCTCAGTTCTGAACAACCTACACTTGAATTCTCGCCAAAGCACGCTATCCCCACCCCAAACTCCAATTGGATCCTTTGAATCACTTCAGAAAATTATGTCATGTCCACCAACTCCTGGGAGTAGCATGGCGGCATTGATAATCATATCCTATGGATCAAACCCGACTTATTAGGTACCGAAGGGGGATCCTGGTACGCGAGCAGCTAGACGTCAAACGTGCCGAAGGGAGGTTTTAGCACCAGGTAAAACAGAGACACAGAGCTAACTCTGATAGGCCTGAGGCCTGGGTAGTTACTATGCGCTGCCAGTGTGCAGTACGTAAGTACCTTGTTAGCTAGTGCAGTAGAACTTCCAGGACCAGGAGGCAGCGGTACCCAAATCGCAACCGCGGCCCAGGCTCCAAAAGTATGCGACTGACTCAAGTCCCTCTATCTCTTTCCGCACACTACGCAAGTTTTGCAACCCTCTCATGAGTGTATGGCCTTTCGCTTTATCGAATTATGTATACCTCACCCACGCAGCTACCCACAGACTTCCATCTCATCAACAGATGAACCTACCAGTAAAGCCGGCCAACAACCAGCACATTTTTCATCAGACTTGCTGCAAGATCTTATAAAGGAACTCCAGAATAGGTCGCCGTTCCCTATAACTTGCAGAGGCTGTGAGGACATCTATAAGCGTCATTTAGTGAAGCCGGATGGGACCGTCCCGGTAAGGCCAGCCTGTACATTTCGTCACATATTTTTTTAAACATAACCAAGTTAGCAGTAAAGACCATCCGTGTGTTACAGTCTGGTAACGAGGCCTCGATGCGGAAGAATAGAAAGGCAACAACCTCTTCAAAAATCCTTTGTGGTTTTATAATAAACTCGGCAAAGAGGACTCGTCGTGAGCTGGAAATTTGGGGCCACGACAGTATTCTTCTGCCCTGGAAAATGGCAACCCTATCTCGCAATGGTTTGCCCACGGGCTGATAATAGAACTCTGACCAACTTTCTTGAGCGTCAAGAAGATACATCGACATCTGAAGATAAGTTCACCCTTGTAAGTTCATGTTCGCGAGTATTTCCAGACGCCTGTTGACTGATATCGCCCTTGGATTACAATATCGTAAGTCGTTCACGACCTTGAAAAAGACAAATTTGTATCCCAGAATGCATAAAGTTCTGAATGATTTAGTGGGCCAAGACCCAGCTTGGTTTTCGTGGTCTTATGACGAATTTCGGTGCGCTCTCTGACTCAACTTTGACAGTATTTGATGCAATTGGGTACGTACCATATTCATAGTCGCAAATGTGTCTTTATTCATCATTTATTGAGAAATATGTTGCTTTCCTCGATTGTCCGCCGAATGCCGAACTTGTTGGATCATCGTTGTGGTTCACTGATAATGGTGATGTCCTGTGCTCCCGTCTCGTCGCCGTGAATCGTTCAAAACTGAGTCAAGAGATGGCTTCGCATTGTGTAGACGATCATCTGCGGGGAACACTATGGTCTTACGGTCGAATCTGTGTCATATGCTCATGAGAAGCTAGAGGAACGAGCAGCAAAATGATCTGAGATGGCAGGTGAAAAGATGTTCTGCATGACGTTGAGCAATTGTATTGCTATCACCGAGAAAGCATGAAGTACCCGCTCAAAACATACACACGGCGAAGGAATTATTCCACGAGTCGGGGATGAGTGCTAGCACCGTTATCAATATTGTTCAAGTGTGCAGCTGAAGTCGTTTGGCTAACAAGGTGATATAGTTCAAGGTGATTGATATCAGATTTGATGCATTCCCCGAAAAGCTTGGGCGACTGAGCACAGCATCACTCTAATATCAAACGACTACAGTCATACACGTGATCACTGTACTCTTTCACTGCGTCGAGGAGTATCCAGCAATACAGTTCTGGTACGCCAAGCTACTCGACCCGCTGCGCATATAGCATATTTTAGCAGGGATGCACTCCCCAGTGCAATTCAGGCCTGCGACAGAGCTCTTTGATTGGTACGTGTTGAACGTCTATGAAAAGTCAGTCCATCGTTATAGCCTTATTCATTGTTGTGGATCTCACCTGGACCAGGGTAGGATCAAGCTCCATTTCTGTGACAAGATCATCATTAATATTGTAATCGGCTCAAGGAGATAGGAGATAGGAGACAAACGTTCGGTAACAAGGTGCCACCAAGTTGCGTTAAGGGGGTCATCTACGCCCCAAGTGATGTTTCCCCCGTATGCATCACGGGTACTGTATTCTAGATAGTACGCCGGGCCGACCTCAGTCTGACCGTCCAACGATGGGAACTCGTTTACGTTGCTGACATAACTGTAATGTTTGGATATGTGAGTCGTAGTCCATCCACACCCATTGCTGCTGCTTACGTGAATACATCTAGGACGTCGAAAGTCTAATCAACTAGTGAGTCAGTCCACTGTAAAACTGGAGATAAAAGAAAACTTGCAGCGGAATCTATTTCGTACACACGGAATCCAGAGTTGAGATTTGTCAAGGGGGTGAGTGACGGCATAATCTGAATGATCAAGTTAGTCGATGTTCAGGATGGGTTTCTTAGGTTCTTACCCAAGATGCGGCCAACGCAGTCTCAGCAGACATGACTGTGCCATTGTTAGCGTAGAAGATCTGCGGATAGTGCCAGCATGAATCAAGCCAATAACTTGAACCAAAGCAAAAGACCTACAGAAAGCTCGTCCTCGTGGGTGTGGCCATAGAAGATATCTGATCATGAAAGTGTCACAATACAAATCAATGAATCCGAATAGCTGAACTCACTGGCAATGACATGAGGCGAGAAGCGGTCGACACTAATTAGTAAATGTTAACAACTTTCACGTTCCATCAAAGCTGAGACATACATCTGGTAGACTGTATGTGAATCGAAGTTAGAAATGCAGAGTGCAACAACAACACAAATTCACGTACATAGGTTGGTTGGATTGACCTGCGCTGCAGTTCCGTCCCATCCGCTCAACACATGTCCGATGATCCATACTGAAAAGCGATCACTATCCAGATCAGACCATCTGTTATTTTACAAACCTCTTTCACCGGCATCCTCAGAAGCCTGTAGCTCGTCCGTGAGGAATCGCAAGATACCGAACGGATCAGGTTCTGTAGAGTTGATATAAGAGTAGTAGTTGTCACTGCAAAGAACGATCAAGATGGGTTATGAGAGCACCGAAACCAGTCCAGACATACGTATACCCTTCAAGGAGCAAAATCAGAGACATGCATAATTTCTGGTTCAAGAAACCTCACAAAGATTGGTATCAAGCGAGATGATCTTGAGGCCGTCCGGGCGTGTCACTGCATATGCAGCGTAGTGGGTTGAAGCATATGCGACCGCTGCCTCAGGAACCCAGCCTTCGTACTCCCACATAGAAGAAATGTGTTCATACAGCCTAAGAACAGTCACCATCTGGTGCACTTGAAGCATTTTGTAACTCACCAGTTGAATTGCGCCCCGAGAGCACCACCCATCGTGTATGGGATCATTTGGAACTGCATGTAGGTATCGTGGTTTCCAATCGTCGCGTAGACAGGCGCGGGGCCAACGTATCTCTTCAACAAGTCGTAAAACACAACCTAGTGGCCGTCATCATAAAAGCACGTCCACTCCCAACAGGGAATTCAATTTACCTCTTCATACTCAACAAAGGCCCTATCAGGCAGGTTGAGCGTTTTATAGTAAACTCAATGAACTTGGAGAAAACGAACCTTGAATATTGGTTGTCGGGATCGTGCGCAGTCAAGTCACCGGTGAAGAGGCTGAAGTTAAAACCACTCCCTTCTGTACCAGTGATAGGACCGATAGCTTGCATCGCCGCAGCCATCAAGTCCAATGGAGTATCACTGCGCACGACGTTACAACTTTTCCTTAGAATTGATTATTTAATTTACCACCAATAACTTCCGTAGCGCGCTGCGGGAAGGACTAGCTGGTCGGGACTCGCCGCATTGAAGACGTTTTCGCGGCAGCACATGTATGCGCTACAGTTAGCCTCAGATCCTATGGCGTAGCCTGCAGCACAAAATCGTCAGAATAAGATTCAAAATTTGAATCAAACCCAACGCACGGGGGTCGAGGTGAATATCAGAAATGTGGAAGACCTTCAGACGCTCGCCACTGGGTTGTATTGGAGGTGGTAGCGGGTTTGGTTTTGGTGTTGCGAACCAGCCAGTCGTGTTAAGCGGGACCGCTGGCGGCACAGTGCACAGGCCGATATGCGAACAAAGGTTCTGAAAGGGTAAGAAAGGCCATACATATCGCCTCGATTCAAAGTCAGGTGTAGCGTACCTGGCCGTCATATCCACCAGCATTGGCAAAAGCAAGAACTTGCGAAAAGGTTGAACCGAGCGCAAGCTCGCTATATTCGTTATAGCACGTTGTCGAGTAGTCGAAGTACTCGCAGACCGCCTGAGCAAGTAAGGGACCCTGTTCAGGAGCCCCAAGTACGAGCATTTTGGCAACTGCGAGAGAGGCTTGGCACTTTGTACATGTATCATCGCCGAAAACTGGATTGCTAGCAATCGCTATGATTTGCCCGAGAGCTGTTTCCAAAAGCTGCGAAGGTGTCGCTTGCATTGGCAGCGGGTGAGGGTCCACAGTATCATTCTGATGAACAGTGTCAGTGTATCAGTTTGGTGCCCTGACAGGAAACGCGACTAACCTGTGGGAAGTTGACAGGATCTGTCAGCTCATAAGGGAATATCTCATTCTGGTAAAGTTCATAAGATTAGGCACATCTTCAAGGGATATGAAACACAATACATACAGTCACAGGGTCGGTTATCACAGGTTGAGGTTGCGCCGAAGTAGCAGTAGGGTCATTCCAGTACGTCCCATATATCGAGGTCGGAAAGGCGCCAGGAGCGGTGTACGTGGTGGAATTGATAGAACTCGCTCGTACGAGATAGGAAGTCAGTAATGTGACACCAAACAACCTCGAAAAGGGGAACATTGTGGCGAGCTACCTTGACACTGCGCCACCCTTAGAGGCCTAGCTTCATGATAGTAATACTTATAGTCTGGGCTTTACGCGGCCCTACCGATGGCATTCTAAACATAAAAGGGCAGCATGTGGAATCGGACTCTACCTGACGCACGTTCGCGTTGGCCCCAAGTGATGCTCTTCTCATGTGACCATACTAATCATTGATTGCATGCACAAGTTCTCCAATCGACCTACACGAGATTCTCCCCAACACTTCAAGCAACCTATCGGCAGGACGTGGACCATTAGGGTAAGTAGATTATCAAGGGTACCCTGCAGTAAAAGTGCTTTCAGTGATGATATGACGTTTCTGGCTCAAATCAAATTTTTGTGCAAGTCAACCACAGACGACTGTCGACCCACGTGACCATGATCCTGTGGGACTCCGAACGTGATGATTGATTGCCTTCAGCAGTGCAAACAACAAATGATCATATGACAGAAAGATAAGATACGCGAATTTATTAACCGGTGGAGAGTGGACACGCGGTGTGTATCAACTCCCAACGGAAAAATAAACAATTCACTCGCCATGACAGTAGAACGTTGAACGGAAAGTGGCGGCCCGCAGAGGACCGTCCGTCATCATCACGACTCCTCAGTCTAATTTGATCCGGATCGCCGCAGCAAATTAAATGCAGAGCTCGAAATAAAAGTTCAACCCGCGGTGGTACATTGTCAACAAGAGACGTACCAATAACCTGACGCACGCGCTCAAGATTTGGAAGACATGTCAAACTCGTCCTGAGTTCAACAGTGCCAGGTACTACGCTTGCATGAATCCGATTTCCTATTCATAAGACGTTATTCGCTGTTGCAGGCCGATATCAAGTTATTGGACATCTTGTGCGGCGGATTCACTACAGTGTTTGCATGTGGTAGCTAGATCAGCCTGGATGTGTCGTTTAAATGTCGGCTGTTGGTTCAATCAGGACCTTCCACGCCGCTGAGGGTGTTGGCGGAATATTAGCCGTAAGCATGGATTTCTTGTCAATGATATCTAGTCTTAGTTTGCATCCACTCTCGGGGTCGATACCGACCATGTGGCAATGATATCGGAAGCTTGTATGCGGTATTTCCACGCAGGAAACGCTGGACATACGGTGTATGTGACTTCTGCTTGTTTGTGGATTACCCTCCGGAACGCGAAGTACAGGGACTCTGCAAGGGACCAGTACGTCTATTGCTTGAAAAGCTTGCCTTGTTCACACTACTCGCTGCCAGTCAAGTTATTAGCACGCCTTTTTCCACTTGCAGGTAAAGGGAGAGTCTGACAAGCAGAAGTGAGTTTTCATCACATGTGAGCTTCCTCCCGAACGAGATACTGATGAGGTGGAATCAGCCCGAACAAGAGGTGCATGTCAGTTGTCGTATACTGAGATGGTGGGTTGGGGGGACTGGGGACAAGAATACGTACGAAATTAGAGAGGCGAAGTTGGGGTGGGAAGGTAGGGATGGATCGTACATCAGTAAATGCGAGTTCCCACAGATGTGGTTTGAAGGCGCTCACAAAACGCTCGTGTGGAAATGCTTTTTGGTTAGCTCAGGTCGGCGTCCGTAAACACTCGTTTTTGGTTAGCTAGACCCTGACACCACTTTGGAGACATCCGACGCGAGATTCTCGATTATCGGTTCGATTATCAGAAAGATTGGTGTGATATACTGGTACTATAGATTATCTGTGCTGCTACTATCTAATGCAAACTATTATCTATACTACGTCGAATCTGAGTCAGATGTTGTGTTGTCTCGCGCCTGCGACGGCCCAATCGCTAATACATACTGCAAAAACTGTTCGAACTCGGCCTTTTCAGCAGGAGTCAGATGATCGATCGCATCGATAATTTCGTTGAACTTGCTTTGGTGAATTTGTCCACCAAAGGGGTCAATTTCCAGTGAGTGCTTTCCCTGTTCATGTAGCGCGCAGTGGGTAGCTGCGCCAGCTACAGCTACAATGTATTTGATAGCCTTGAGGGGGGACTTGCCGAGAAATGAGGCGTATCCCCAATACCAAACGAATCGTATGACATTCGCCATGACGAAATGGCTCTGGAATTTCGCGCGGATAATCATGTTACCGTTCTACAAAAGACATGGTAAGCAAAAGTTAGATACGAGGAATGTTTGACATACCTCGTCGAAAAAGATGTCGTGCATAAACATAAGTGGATCATCTCCATGGATGAATAGGCCAACCCTTGCAGTGCGATACTGATCTGCTGGTAAAGCATGTCCTTGCGGGGGGAATAGTTGGAACGCGTCACAGACACCTTCACGCGCGAATTCGACCATTTTCCCGCGTCTCGTGGATATTGCATTGCTGATCACCTGACGGCGCGCACTGGTTATGAATTCCTGGAAAACAGCTGCAAAGATCATTAGACGAAGTAGTATATATAATATGAAAACACTCACCATTTGGCCCGAAGAATTGCGGGACCGACTCTCGAATAACATCGTCGATGATACGCCTCTTTTTCTTCTTGGAGCACACCATTGCGTTTTTCGAGAAAATGACTCGTGTAACGAGAATTTTAGCGCTTTTCATCGTCTGGGAAATCACCTCTGGCGTTAAACGAATGACGTTTTGAGAGACCACGGCCGACAATGACGCTCCACCAGCGGCGTCGCTCGTTGTTTCGTGTCGTTCGACGGTACTGTGCGTCTCGGTGTGGATGGTAGGGGTTCTCGACACAATGTAGGGCGTTGGAGGCATATTTACACGCCGGACTGCACGCGTCGTCGTCGTCCGTGCAGGCCCCGTTGTCTATTGTAGATTCTGAATGAGCATTAACGAGATAGAAAAAAAAACTTACATGTACAACCTCTGAGAGAGGGATTTCTCCCTGTCGGATCAGTGCCAGATCCGAGGCCGGGGGACTCAGACCGTTTCCTCGATCTATGATACTAACGCCCTCGTCAGGAGCATCCTCAATCCATCGAGGAACGGGTGCGGCGGGCTCTGGATAGACAGAGGGACCAGGACCAGATGGGTATTCGATTGGACCGGAGTCGTCGAGTGTGTCCTGGAAGCCATCGTAATAATCCTGTCTGTCAGCGTCCAACGATAAGTCTTGCTGATAAAATGAAGGGCCCTGCGCATCTCCATATAGCGCCTGCCCATGCTCCTGCGCGTCTCCATATAGCGCCTGGCCGTGCTCCTGTGAGTCTCCATAGAGCGCCTGCCCATGCTCCTGCGCGTCTCCATATAGCGCCTGGCCGTGCTCCTGTGAGTCTCCATAGAGCGCCTGCCCATGCTCCTGCGCGTCTCCATATAGCGCCTGGCCGTGCTCCTGTGAGTCTCCATAGAGCGCCTGCCCATGCTCCTGCGCGTCTCCATATAGCGCCTGACCGTGCTCCTGTGAGTCTCCATACAGCGCCTGCCCATGCTCCTGTGAGTCTCCATACAGCGCCTGGCCGTGCTCCTGCGCGTCTCTGTATAACGGTTGCCCCTGGCTCTCCCTATCTCCATACAACAATTGCTGCCCATACGGATTGAAATCAAAAGCCGACATTTGAGGTTGTTCTGCGGGAAGATTTAGTTGGTCAGCTACTGGTAAACCGGACGGATTAAGCCCTGATCCCCTAGTTGGTTTTGGGATCTTAGTCTTGCCTTTGCGCTGTGAATTACGCGCGCCTGGCATCCAGGTGATGGTTAGGAAGACAGAAGGAATTGTACGTCAACAAAAACATGTACCGCTTGATTCAATTTCATCTTACACGAGAAAGAGACATGAACTTGGTACACAATATACACACTGGGGGAAATGAAACGCATGCTGGGGAAAATAAAACGCATGGAAGTCAAAAAGGGAGATTTCTGGGCAAAAGGTAAGCAGCAGATGGGGAAAGAGGCCATGTTCCAGAAGCACAACTGAATGGACGTGAAAGGGGTAAGAAGCAAAACTGAAATCGTGGCGTTTCAAGAAGCTCTATATGAACGGTACGATCCGAAGCAACGGGCAGTTATCAACTAAGATATGAATCAGTGTGGAACAACAACCCGGTAACGAGTAAATTTACATACCAAGATTGAAGGTATCATTACAGATTAGGAAGGGCTGGGCATCTGCAACTAGCCGTGGATACGATCATCTTCTTCATCGTCATCGTCATCAGTTCCCTCGCCATCATCCATACTATCGTCTGTATCAGACGATGGACTAGGTTTACCGACGAATCGCGGAGAGTGGGAAGACTTCCCCATGGAACCCAATACATCATCCGATGCACGTGAGCCTAAGTGTTTTTTGAGTACATTTGCTTGGGCAGCGACAGCGCGAAGTATCTTGCAATCGTCGTCATAAACGGCTTGAAGGTAGTTCACATCGTCGTCAATATCTTCTTGTGACCTGTCAGCGAAAACGTTTCTGATTCGTTTCAACTCTTCATCACTGAAGAGGAGACGATCTTTGTTCTCACGATACAGTCCATCCAGGAATGTCGTGTACCGCTCTGAGGCCTCAAGCTCCCATGTCGTCGTTACAAGACGTTGGCGTGCAGCTTCCCGGCCAGCAAGCTTTGATTTAAATAGTTGATACAATGTTGCGAGGCTCAAATTCGAGAAGCCCTTAGAAATTATTTCCTCTCGCTTTGACCTATGAGATAATGTCTAGAAATATTCAATAATAAGAAACATACCTCACAGATTTCTTCAGCCGTGAACTCTGGCCTAGATCCTTGCCCTGATACACGAGCTGCAAATCGAAGCTCCAGCGGAGCCGGACGCAAATCATATGGAATATGTTTCTTAGACATTCGCTCGCGTAGGTACTGCCCACGACGAGAAGGAGATGCGAAGAGTTTCGTGGGGGACTTTCCCTGCCGGGAAGGAGATTTGAGGCCAGGCTTTCCACGGTGAGGAGATTTGAGGAGAGTCCTGTGCAGTATGCTCCGCTTCGTACTTGGAGATTTGTGTACATCGTATAATATACTCTGCTTTGCCTGAGGAGGTCTAGGCACCTCATCCACCGGGGAGAGGGGAACCCGAGGAGAACCTGCATCAGAACCAGAACATATATCAGTAGTCATCCAGCCAGGAGATTCACGGTTAGAGTGGATTGTCTTCTTTGAAAAATCAAAGGGAATGGGTTCGACACGAGTCGCCGAGCTTGAGTTAGTGGGAGCAGGACTACTTGATCTAGGAGGAGAGGCAGGAGACAAGGGTACAAATTCCATCGTCGTCTCGCAGGCGACCTACAGAATACAAGTGCACTGCTAACTGCACTGCTATCAGGCTGGCGCAGTATACCGTGGAGATGCGTTGTATGCGGACTTTGAAAGACTTAGTAGGTTTTCACGCAGTCAAACTCAGACTGGGCGGCAGCAAATCCAAATCAAAGCTATACGATGTGAGTGTTAAGTTCTGTTGGGCTCGACGGGCTCGATTATAAGACTGATGTGCACATACATTTGTTAGGTTATGCCCCAACTGCAAATTGGGAGACTTTCCGTCCACCAAGGCGCTGATTTTGCATCTTAATTCAGAGCCTACTTGTTGGCCATACGAGGCACGACCGCAAGAATCACCTGTCCCTCCTGCACTCCGTCGATGTGGAATCGACGCTACTTATACTTGTCACCCGAAAGCTGGATATGTCTTCGGTATCGGCAGGAATATGCTCGATAGGCTGGAAGATGATAAATATGCGTATCGGCGGAAACTTAACCATTATTACCCTTTCCAAGATGAGGATGAGTGGGAGTTAGGGAAGTTCATGGTCGAAAACCTCACCCAGACCCAAATAATCAAGTTTCTGAAGCTGAAATGGGTAAATGTTCAAGCTATATCCTCACTCTTATTAAATTCATTCATAGTTCAACACTCCTCGTGAAAGACCATCATTCACTACGAAAGATCAACTATTAGACTGGATGGACTCGCTCCCTTGTTTTACAGAGTGGAAGGTCTCTAAAATGGAGTTTTCCGGCTACAGAACAACCCATCCCATCGAGCTCATTTGGCGTGATGCGCTGGAAGTTGTCAAACAACTCTTCAGCGATCCAGCTTTTGCGAACCACATGACTTATACCCCACATGTCATCAATATCGGAAATCAGCGTGAATATGGAGATTATATGAGCGCTGACATGGCATGGAAAATCCAGGTTGGCTCACTCTGTTAGTCTATTCCTATTAAATCAAAGATTGACTTCGCGAGTTTCTAGGACCATCTCCCTGTAGGTGCAACTCAAGTGCCGATAATCTTGGGATCCGATAAGACTCATGTAACGCGAATCACCGGAGGACTCGAAATGCACCCAGTCTTCCTGACTATCGGCAACATTGATTCAGATATTCGCTCCAAAGCAACCTTGCGAGCTTGGCGGTGTATTGCTTACATGCCAATCGCAAAGTTCCGCGTCCATCCAGACTATCAAACCATCCTCCAGGCGCGGTTATGGCATAAGTGCATGGACCTCGTTCTCGCCAACCTCAAGGCCGCTGCGTTAGACGGATGTTTCATGCCGGACCCTTCCAGATACATTCGCTATGCTTTTACACCTCTCGTTGCTCATGTATGTGACTTACCGGAGGCTTCTATGATTGCAGCAGTCGCGAAAAAACGCATCCCCTGTGACCATGGCGGTGCAAAGGGATTTTGGCGATGGGACACTTCACCCCCCTCATACTGGGAAGTACACGCTGCAATGCATCGTCGACCTCTCCCGCAAAGTTGATCCTTGGGATCTTGACAGGTTCCAGAAGGCAGCTAAAGCTGTTAACCTGTCCGGAGTTCACATGCCATACTGGCGTGACTGGATCTACGCATGTCCCTCTGTCTTCCTTGCCGGTGAAATACTACATACATGCTTTAAATTCTTCGCTGATCATCCGCTCCAATGGACCAAGGAGGCTGTAGGAGCTCACGAGCTTGATAACCGCTTCATTGTCCAGCACAAGCGGGTTGGCACGCGTCACTTCGCAAAAGGCGTTACACACGTCAAGCAAATGACGGGTCGCGAGTACAGAGAGATACAACGCACTATCGTTGCCTCCGTCGCAGGTGCCATTTCACCTCAGTTTGTTCGCGCAATTCGTGCTATTGTGGAGTTCATTTACCTTGCACAAAACCCAGTTCACTCACCTGAAACGCTTCGGGCAATGGAGCGGGCTCTTTCAGACTTCCACGTTTGCAAGGGTGCTATTATCGAGGCCAAAGCAAGGAAGGGGAAGAAAGGTGTCAAAGAGGATTTTTGTATTCCCAAACTCGAGCTACTGCAAAGCTTTAAGGGTACCGTCCAGCGATTGGGCACTTTGATGCAATTTTCAGCTGATACGACAGAGCGCTTGCTGATCACACATTGTAAGGATCCTTTCTCGCGGACAGCTTGGCAAAGCAAAGATTTTACGGAGCAGTGCGTGCGACTTCTTAACCGCCAGGAATCTATGGAGATTTTTGACCTGTACGCGCTGTTGAGTTCTCGTGGGGTGTCATTGGTCAATGACATGCACGCTGAGGAGGAAGAGGTTGCTGTTACTAACCCTGCCCTCGCATGGGTATCCCATGTTCTCCCTGACGAAGTCAAGTCAGTTCGTGGTCCCCGACCAGTCCGTAACCACTTTCTCAAGGGTATCCTCTCTGGAGACGCGCAGACCGCTTTTCAAGTGAATATCACTCCAGACTACAAATCACTGTCACCGGCCGAAATACGCATAAAATACATACTCCCCGACTTTGATCGTTCCCTCACTGACTTCGTTGCTCGGTCATCACTGTCTAGTGGCGAACATACCCGCTGGGACCCCCAATATGGGCGTTTCCAGGTGTGGAACAAGTTCCGTCTCCAGCTTCACTCAGCCTTTCAGCAACGCGTCATCATGCCAAGCAGGGTGGTGCAAGCATACCCCCCAAGCGACGAGTTTCCTCTCGGCAATTGCGACACCGTTCTCATTGACGCCATGGGCATCAATGGCAAAATGAGTACATATATTCTATGTCCGGATATTCTAGCCCTACTGATATCATATACAGCAAGTTACGTCGCACAAGTTCGAGTGATTTTTCAACCGGTCGTTCGACGAGGTTCTAACCTAGAACTGCCATCATATCTCTCCGACCCACTTCTCTACGTCCAATTCTTCCGTTTCATCTCCAGTCCTGAAGATCGTCCTGAACTCGCTATGTGGACTGTGGAGCGCGCATACACGCAGGATCAAAATGATAACCGGTATAGGGAGGGGGCTGTCGTACGAGTGACAGATGTAACGCATGCGGTTGAACTGATACCAGTTTATGGCGAGGTAGTGGCCGATGGTGTGTCCTCTGCAACTTGCTTAGAACACTACGAGCGTTTCTTTTTGAATAACTTCGCGGACAAGGAGAGTTATCACACATTTAGTACCGAGTTTGTATAGATAGTAGCTTGATCAGCATGTAGCAATTGTATTCGCATCTACCGTATTGCATGTCTGAGCATATCACATCTTATCAACCGAAGATAACTGGGCTTGAGTTTTATCAACCAGATATGGTGAGCAATATTGGCTTTCAACATCTCCACCAATCGCTTGAGTTCGCTAGTGAAGTCGTAAGCGTTCGTAAGTGTCCGTAACTCGCGTAAGTTAAGCATTCATTTCAGTGGTTTTGCAGATGTACTCGCGCGTTGCAAGATCTGGCTGGTAGGTACGCGTTATATCACGTGTTTTCTAATAGACGGTATCGAAGGCCCGGGGCCGTGGGGGGACCTGTCGATGAGCAGAGGGTTCTATATAAGTATGTGAGAGAATTTCAAAATTACATAAATAAGACACCTAATCTAGGGTTCGGTTAACTCCTTCCAACGTTACTTGCGTGCCGATGGTTCATAGTCTATCTGAATATCATGAGCCTCCAACTTCGCGCGCCTGTAAATCGACGATCCCAGTTCCGTCCGGCTAGCGCTCTAGTGTTGGCAGCCTGCCACAATTCCACAGCAATAGTTCTGGCCTCACCCTATACTCGACGAATACATTTTTACGTCACCTCACCCAAAGGACTGCCATGAAACACACCTCAAGGCCTTACGCAGGACAAGTGCACAACCTTCTTATCGAACAGCCATAAATGTGTATAACCGGAGCATAACGTACCGTGATTCATGCACATGCATGCATGACAGTCATCCTACTTAAGTAGGTACCACTGATGGCAGCGGCGTGGACCCCGTCAAAGCTTGCTCCACGTCTACATAGAACCATGCCATTTTCGTATTATCAACACGAGAGATTCGCAGTGGCGTAATCAGTTGATTAATCACCTTGGATCCAGCGCTATTGGGCGCAAAACATATATAAATGGTGATTCAGAGAAGCCTTGCCAATCCAGTGGACACTCAGTACGAAGTGTTGCAACGTTGGAACCGTGAGGAATCTTGTGGCTAGCTGGTATCCACTAACTGGACACTGCAGGCGCAAGGTCTTTCGACACCTCGTGAACACGCACATCAATCTGTAACTCATGACCACTCAAGGAGACCTCGAACAAGCAAACCCCGGGCCAAGTGTTGGTATGTATTCAATCCCATTCTGTTGTCAAGCAGAAATATTGAGACACGCACAGATGGACCACGTGATAAACGAGTCCGCAGCAAGACTCAAAAGGATGCACAGACAACTACGGGAGATGATTCGGCGCTTGTGGCAGCATGGATGCAACGACTCCAGACCCTCACTCTTATAGTAAGTCATTGCTCCGTGACTCTGGTTACACGAATCTTGAACGATTTGTCAGACGACATTTCTTGCTTCCATCGACGGAACGCTCTTCACCCTTACCTCCACGCCGTCGCCGGTGTCACTTAATGCAAGCATAGGATCTGAGGAACTCGTGTATGCTTGTTTTGCCGGTGCCCTCGTTTTCCATGTCTGTTCTTGTGAGTACCAAGATGGTCGGGGAAGCGCAAGGCACTTATAGTTTGCGTTAGCAATTCTGGGATACGCGGCATCTTTTGCTCTTATTCGATACCAGATCGTTGACGCAGCAATCCCTCCCATGGAAACCGACGCGCTAGGAAAACGCCCTAATACTGCCAGTGGTTTACCTGGCGACGACATCATTAACGGAAAGCAGCTCTTGCTTAAAGCTATTCCTCCTTTGTATGCTGTACAGTCCCTTCTACAGATGCCCTCGGGGTTCCAGTTTCGATCCAGGACGTCCAATCCACCACTCGATCTTTTGACTCGGTGCCATTTCACGATTTTGGCTCTTAGTGGTGCCGGCTTTATCTTGGCACTTCTTGGTATCGCTACTTACGCATGGTTTGGACTGCAGCGGGTCGTTGGGATATTCACGATGGCTTGTCTAGGCACTAGCTTGTTGTCGTGTGTGTGGGCGGTGGTGTACTGAACCTGCTTTGATTACGAACTACTTATACCTTTGACGAATTGCATGATTATCGATTACGTTCTAGAGTCCCACTCATGTTGTTAATGACAGCACGACTTATTCATGGCTTGTTTGAAGCTGTGCACTAAATACTTTGAGTATTGTATTCAAGATTCATTGATAGATCTTCAGCATCACAAGCGGGAAATCATCTAATCACTGGCAGTTCAAACGTCTAGGGACAAAGCGTAAGCATCTACTAATGGGAATGCTCCCCCTGATATTATTTCTGTTGTATATACCTAGAGGCGCGAGGTACCTCCCCTCGACGATGACACAAACAGGCACCAAGCCAGGGCGCGTCCAATAATTCGCATAGTTCCACAAGTCCATCTCGAGCTCCCCGATGATGATTATATCACCAAACAGTTTACTTATGCTCAGAAAACTTGCGCTACTTATAGCATTCTTCTTGTACTATGACACCCGTCGTTCAAACCACAAATATTCGACACAGCATGTGCAGTAATGATCAATCATGCCGTATCAAATACATCATACATCAAGGGCAAGCTCAGGTTGAGCTCAGGTTCAGGCTTGCTAAATTTGCGCTGCGGGCCCGATGATCTCTTGTTCTGCTTTATGTAAGTCAACGAAAACTCTACCTTTTACGGCAGGTGTTGTTTTTCAGTTCCTTTGACTTTACCGCAACCACATCTCTTCCATGTTCTCATCCCAAGGCTGATTTAAATCTCCCTGCTGACAGTCCCGGCTACCTCTGGGAAAAGATCTAGACACATGGGTGACAATCTACCATAGAAATACAAGACATGGCACAGAATTCACCACAGGGATCAGCAGTGGCCCGTGTGCTTACGCATGTATGCTGAAAGGAAGGTCCAGATCGAGTTGTTGTGCCAGCCACACGTTGCCCAAGCTCCCGGGAAGAAATCGCGAAACGCCTTGTCTCTTCGACCGCACCCGCATCACAGACACAAAGATAAAAGGTCTTATAAAGATCTCTTTAAGTGTAATCAATTTCTTTATACTGTAAGTGCGAGCAAATCATCGCATATCTGATACCATATTTCACTCGCGCATATCATCACTGTGCACCGCTCTCTTGTTCTGTGGCTCGGATTTCTCCAACAACCTCTCCGGTACATTCGTTTTTCATACGCAGGCTCCAAGCCCCTCCCAATAACCATGGCACCGAAATTCATCTCATTCCCGGTCTTTGCCATCTTTCTGTTTGCTTGCCGTTCGTATTTGAATTATTGTCCGCATCAATTCCTTTTAATTCAAGTTTCGGACAGTGTCCCTTCTTGCGTGTGCAAGTCCCATTCCCGTCATTCTTCCGCCCAGTGAGGGCATCACTCTTTTCAAGGATGTTGTTGCGGTAAGCTGTCTTCTTTGGGGTTTATAAGTTCTTGAACGAAGAGACGTGCAGCGCGAGGCTTTGCTCGAGGTTAATGTGTTAAGACGCGAGCCTGAGGCTGCTCCGCTTTTGGAGCTTCATGAAGCCACCGGTGTCTTGGCGCGAGACGAAGCCGCTGGGCTCGTCGTGGATCCCTCCGTAGTCGTCGATGATCCCGACGATGATTTAGAGGCACGCATCTGTCGTTATGGATGCCTTTGAATTTTTCTGGTGGTCACGTTTGTGTATTGTAGCTTCCTAACTTACTTCAGGAGTACTAGTAACATCCCGTTTATGGGGTGTGTACCCACTACATCCCTTCCTTCTGGTACTCTCTGGAGAACTGGTGTCGTTCATCACCGTCCGCTCATTGCCTGGTTTCCTCTTTGTCTCTCTGCTATGTATTTTTGGTAGTCTATTTCTCGATTTTGTATTGATGGTCTCTCGCTCGATGCGGTTGGGAAATGCTATATATTATTATGTGTATCTGTCTTCGTTGCTAGTCCGTGTGACATCGAGCTCAGTGTACTCTGAATATACCAACTTCTATCACATATCGTGCAGACTCCAATCCACGAATTAATTAATGACTAGGCACAACTTGCCGGTCTGCCAGTAGCATGCAAAAACTCATTCGGCCTGTAGAGTACATCTTTGATGGTACCTTCAAAAAAAAGAAGAAAAGACGTGCCCATCCACGAGCTACGCTGGTTAATTGATAGTGGCCCACCGCAAGGCGGAGCATCGCACAACCACGAGGGTCCTTTCGAGCGCCAACTTGAAGTTATCCCTTTGATCCCAAAAAGGCAGGTACTGTAGATTCACTAGCGCTGTGCCAGGGTGGACCACAAATTTTAATCCCTCCTCACACCCAACAAAGGGACATCCAATACGTTTAGCCGCCGGTTTAATATCATGCTTATCGCCGCACGCTTACCAAAGTGTGCAAGTGCGTGCAAACGCAAGATATAATTTAAGAACCCATAGAACAAGCTAACGTCCTAATTTGGATTGAAGCTACGTCCCAAATGCGGTCGTTAGCTTTCAGACCAACCCCCTTTAGCAGTTTCAAAGGTTGGAAAACTCACGCAAGGGCTCACGCAAATGTGAGGTGGTATAAAGACGTTATCGAATGGACATGGTGACTCAACAAGCCTCGACTCTTATTGTTTTTGCGCTCTTCCATCTAGCGCCTTTTGAACCTATTTCCAAAAGTCAACTAAACAATAAAAACCACTTCCCAAAACACCATGTTTGCCAAATTCACCTCCGTATACGTTATTGCATGCTTTGCTGCTTTAGGTGGGTTTAATTGTCTCGTCCTGATATGTTTTTTGACATTGACGGTTATGACGTGTAGCATTCGCATCGCCTATACCTGTTGCAGCTCCTGAAGCTGTTGCCCTTGCCAACACGGAGATTCTTGCTGTGAGTCTTTTTGGGTCTGACATAAAATGTCAGGTCGCTCATACCTTATTTTCGCAGCGTGAGGCTATGCCAGTAGCAGAAGCGTTCGTTGAACGCGAACCCTCTCCTGAAGAGGAAGACGTCGAGGCCAGGATATGCCGCTACGGCTGCCTGTGATTGTGTTGAATCGCTATTCCCACATCGCCTTTTCGCGCTATTGCGAATTATCAACGCTCCACTGTCTTTTCTCCTTCGCACGCACGCGTCGTGCAGTCCAGCTCGACGCGGACCACCATTGTTCATACCCAGCTGCAATTTATCCTTCTCCGATGACCATTCCGGACGATATTCTGGATAACCACTTTTTTTCTTACGCACGTTTCGAGTTTGTTTTTGTCAATTGGCGGGGTCTCGTCACTGTATTGGTACTTGAGTTATAGATGCTGTATCGCTATCCTTTTGCTTTCGTATGTTTTCGTATGCCTATGGAATATCCACGTTCGACGCACAAAAGTGTTGTATGAAGTGCTTTGATACGTGTTGGTGCCCAATATTATGAGGGAGAGTCTTGAAGCTTGATAGGTGCATACCGTGTGATATTTTTGCAAGTGAGCATGAAGATTTAATTCTAGATGATATTAATAGGAAGGACACCAAAGGACACCCCTTTGGTCGGCGGTTCGACAATATGTAGTACTGCGTTCACATCAGCAACTGGCACCGTCATGCAATCCATCGTTCGTCTGTACAAGTAGACAGTGCAAATCGTATCTTCGTGTGCTCAATTGACCGTGAGCAAAGCCTTGAATCCGTTCGAAGGTCGAGCACGGTTCATACTAGCGTCAACCCTGACAACCATTAATGTAGTTGTATACGCGGGTCAAAAAGATAACTGTCTTGATGACACCAAATGTGAACACATTTACACAAAGTATCTCCAATTTCTGATAACTGGCGATGAATCCGTCGTATCGTCAAGATTTCATTTGGTCAATTTGATAACTTGCTTCCATTGTGAAGATCAACAACGTCGTGAAATGAAGCAGACGTTGCCATACTTGGTGTTTATGAATGCAGAGTAACCCAGCATTACGTGGTGGACGCAATAGCACCAGATGCTGGCGGTTATTCGTGCTTTAATACTGTAGCCAACTTCATTCGTATGTCGGGCACCTTTATCACCTCGAAGCGAGCACTAACTGTTGTAGGAAATCAACGAAAAGCGTCAAAGGACCGCGATGAGTTGCGTGATGAATTCGTTGCTCCTCGACACGAATTCATCTCGCAACTCATCGCGGTCCTGACAGATTCATCTGCCGAAGGTTAGCATAATAGAACACTACAGATTGCAATGTTGACTGGGATATCTCATCCATAAGATATATTGTACGCTCCACAACAGACACATTGATTTACTGAACCTCGATGCTCTTCAAGTACTCCAAGCGGTAAGGGTTGGCATCCGTTTGGTCACCGCGGTTATGCGCAATCCACTTGGGCTCATCCTGAAGTGCAGGGACGGTCAGAATACGAAAACGAAAACAGACTGACAGCAAACCTTGAACAGTCTCATGGTCCTGACGCGGTTGCCCATATCGAGGGTGAAGCGGTGGTAAATACCCGCAGGGAGGACCAAGAGGTCACCAGCACCCATGTGGCAACGAATCCAGGATTCACTGGAGTGTTCTGCATGCATAGCGTAAATTTCTTCAAAAGCTCCATGGTTTAAGTTATTACATACCACGAACGTCAAAGAAGCCAGTGCCCTCAAGAAGGTACCGGATTTCTTCATCTTCGTGCATGTGCCTGAGGTTATCAGACCCATAGTAGTGAGTACATTTCGGACGGACGAATAAATCAGGTCTTACTCGTGATAGAAGCTCTTGATCTTTGTTTCGAATTCATCACCAAGGCCCTCTTTGCTGATAGCCACAATATCGTGGTTTTTGTAATTCCTCTCCTTCGCAATAGCAGCAATCTCCTGCTCATACTTGCCCTCGGCATCGATGGGAATGCGCCAATGCAAGACGCCAATGGACTTCAAGATCTCATCTGAAACATCCATGCCAGAGTCATGTGGGAGACGTTGGTCACCCTCAAGGTTGTCAAAGTAGTAAGCACGCATGTTGTAGTTAAGAGGATATTAGACAAGACTCTAAAAGATGCAGGATGGAGCTCAGAATATTCAGACAACTAACGAGGAAAACGACGCCTTTATATGCGGGGCCGTCAGCTGAACTCGTAGGTGTACAATGATAGATTACTCACTCCTAATTTTGTGAGTAGCTAATTTCGGATGGGGGTGTCCACAAGTTCGTGTGACTGGGGCAGATGTTCGATAGGATTGATGAATCAGCCTGAGCACCACTTACGGAACGAATGCATCAAGGTCTAGGGTGGAACAGGTGTTCCGTACGTTCCGAACGCATCCGGCGTGTTTTCAAAACGTTCTAATGTTGGTCGCCCTTGAATCAATAAGTGGCAGTCCTTTGTGGTGTGGCGGATATAGAACAGGTCAGTCCCCCTCCAATTTTATGCTCGAAGAACCTAGATGTTTGCCAGTCACCTCAAGGTAGAACATCATCATGTCATGATCAACGAAATTCGAAACGCGATGAAAAACCTGCCCATCACGTGACACAAAATTCGTCGAGCGTTGATTCTTGCCAGATTCCTTCATCGAACTATTCCTGCTTTCTCAATGATGGCGACTGCTGAAAATCCGAAAGATGCTGGCAGGTTTGAAAATTGATTTATCATGAAAACAATAATCTAATTTCGCCTTTTCCTAGACACTCTGATCTCCTGACTACTCTCCCAGACGTTATTCTGAGCCATATTCTCTGTCTCGTTTTTGACGATGCAAACCGATGTACTACTAACCCGCTCATGATCAACCGGCGTGTTTTTTCATTGGCAAAACCCATATTCTTGTCCACGATCGTCTTACACTCGGAACTATCAGTCTTACACCTCATACACCGTTGCATTTCCCTGAATCGGACGGCTCTTACAGCTGTCGACAGGGAACACGTCAAGTGCATAGAAGTCAAATTTTTACCATCATCTCAGCAGCAAACCCTTGAGGCACCCAGCGTACTCAGCACTACTACTCCTTTTCCAAACCTTCACACTCTGAGGTTTCGCTTTAACGTCGGAGTCCCGTTGTTGTCGAGCCTGCCTACTCCAAAATTTCACCAGCAACTTGTCACAGGTACAGCTGCACACGCTCACTGGCTAAGGGTGGATTCGCCATTATTCGATCTCTTATCGAGTCTCAAGCCGCAGCGTTTCGAATGGATTTCTGAAGATTCTTCTGGTCAATCTAAGTTAGGCTCACATGTAGACGGAACCGCATCTGTGGTTCGACCTATTCGTGTTCTTGGTTTCCATGGTACTTTCCGAGCCCTTATCAAGCGCTGGGACAGTCTTACGCACGTGTATCTGGATGGTATCTGCATGCTTGCTGAACGTTGCACATCGATCTTTCACCTTGCTCTCTTCGCAAAGCACATACACATCAACGTGGATTCTTATCGGGACGTCTTGCATCTCTTTTCTTCAGCTCCTCACGTGCTTTTGGGCTCTCACAAATGCGACAGTCTAGTTGTTGAGCGTCCTGGAACGAAAGAAAATCGGACATCTATCTATAACACTGTTCTTAGACGTGGAACCTTACTTTCTTTTCGCGGCTTCTCATCGGCTCAGTGCACGTCGTTCAAGTACAAACTTCTTAGCACGGAGGACCATCGATATTTTGGGCCGGTACTGCCAGAACCAGTTTTCCGAACCGTCAGGGCCGGGGTCCGCGAGCTACCAGAGTTGAACATTTCTCGAAAAGCTCCAGCCGTGACAGCTGTCACTCACCCTTCGGCAACTGACCCGTCTCATGACAAAGCTACTACTAGCCCACTATCCAGACATTCGAAACCATGCCATACGCTCACTGCTGTCATGTTTACAACTAAATACTCCACCTATATCATTGGTTTCATCGCCATCCCTGTTGCCATTTCCTTCACTATCTTCTATTTCATGTTATTACCCGCTATCCATTATTCCCGACGACGTCTCAATGCTGCCTCCACTACGACTACCTCTGTGGCTACTTCCACGCCTACCGCACCACAGGATAAACCTCGGTCACGCGCGACGCCGTCCCTTAGATAAGATCCGAATCCATACTTGAAGTAGGTACCAGAGTCGCCACAGCAAGGATCCGACACATGATCGTTTTGTTTTTCTTCTATGTATATCTTCCTCGAATATTTCCATCAGTTTTACTGTAAGGATCGATTTGTGAAATTCAGCTGGTGTGCCGTTAGGATTTGATCTGATCGATTGGCGTTGACGTCGAGCGTTGAGCTTGCGAAGTGGCGTTGCTCTCACCATGGTTCACGGAGAATGTGTCATTAGAACCTGTCATATTGGGACTACCCGACGAATTGACTGGCTTGGCCCCCATCGATTTCGGATACCTCTCCCTGACAGGTCCAAATGTCGGCATCGTAATAAACCTCATCAGGGAAACGTAATTCGCTACAGAGTGCTACAGAACACTCTGTAGCACCATCAAAACCGCTGATTTGAAGCAAGCCATACGAACCTGCAGTTCATCTAACTCAAGTTTCCATCCATTTCTCAGTGGTCGCAGATGCACATCTTTCCGTTTGACAATAATTGCGCCTTGAATTAAACACCATGAGGGTGAGGGCGCGGCATCAGAGACGAGATGTTGGTCAACCAATCTTGGGCAGAAGAAGGAATCGTAGCTCTTTTCAGTCATCAGCAACGACGAGCCAAAAGTGTAGATACGAGGTCATTCGAGCGCCAGTAATGCTAGTGACTCGTGGGTACCAATGAAAAACATATTAGACATTTGGTGGATTCTGTAAGTTGGTAGGCAGCAGCGCTAGATAGACTCATGTTGGTATCAAAGGTTCGCCTTACCCCGCAAGTAGAGGTTGCCCCATTCTAGGACTAGAGCTTTGCGCGAGGTTTCATTTGTCCCTCCGCAACATCCGTCTTCGCGCGCTGGCGAAGTTCACGACGAAGGATCTTTCCAGCAGCACTATCATTTCGCCTCATCAGCCGGACGACAGAGCAAAGAGATAACAGTATAACCGGACCTTTTCGGAACCTTGTCGATGATGACAACTCCTCCTCTTAGTCGTTTGTATGGCGCCACACGCTGAGAAACCCAGTCTTGGACACCTAGTGCGAATGAAGACGCCTCTTGGGAGGAAAGTGGGCGAGAAGGCGTTATATACGCGCTGTAGAGTGACAAGCTCTTAGTTTGATTCACTAAAGGATGTCCATGGACTCACCGAGGTAATTCCGTCGCTTCCTCCTTATTCTCAATCCCAATTACGGCCGCGTCTGCGACCTCGGCGTGCTGTAATAGCACTGACTCCAGCTCAGCGGGAGGAACTAACACACTAGCTATCAGTTAGGTGGTCGCACCAAAGAAATTTGAATGTAAGCTCACCTTGGAAGCCCTACATGCGTGACCAGATTAGTTGATAATTGGATGCATTGCAACAACTAACTCGCCTTATATTTGATCAACTCCTTTTTCCGGTCCACAATTGTGAAGAACCCATCTTTGTCCCGCACGCCGATATCGCCAGTCTTGAACCACCCATCAGGCGTTATAGCTTCAGTAGTTGCAGTGGGGTTGTTTAGATATCCCTGATGTGAAACGCGTGATCAAACTGGTTTGAAGGATGTCGACACGCGGAATACCTTCATGATCGTCGGCCCTCTCACCCATACCTCACCAGCGCCTGATATATCAATGTGTGCCTGTAGAGTTCATCGTCAATATTGACCTGACCTAGATGAGCGTGGGAGAAGAAGTACGAACTTCGCCTTCAGCTTCGCCAACAAGTCTGACCTCCAAGTTTGGAAGCAGTACTCCTGCCGATCCAATGTGACTACTGGCGTCAGGGACAGGGAGGAGGAATACCGTCGGCGAGGTTTCTGTGAGGCCATAGCCTATGCAAAGATTTGAGACTCAGCACTCTCAGGAAGTGAATCGAGAGACGAAAACACACCTTGTAAGATGTCTACATCTGCGCCTATGCCTTTCATGCGCTTCATCACGGTCAAGACAAGCTCGGCACCGAGGGGTGCGGCACCTGAGAAGAGAATCTTGAGGGAGGTGAGGTTATGTTTCTGAATAGCTGAATGCAGGATGGTGTCAGAAGTTAGAAGTGAGATAAATGATAGCGGAATAGGACAGATGGGTATACGGGCACACATCAGACCCCAAAGGGAATTAGATCCACGAGGAGCCTCATTAGCACTTATACAATGATGCGATATATGCGTACCATACGCAGTTAGACCCGGAATTCAAGTGATGAAGTGAGAAAGGGGAAAGGGAAGACCTACCTGGGTGTCTCGCAAATACTACTAGCATCGGAGGGACAACAAAGCCGACTGTCACGCGATATCTTGCGATAGCGGCACAGAAGCCATCGGGGTCGAATCCTGCCATGACAACCGCAGGTGCACCTAAGAACAACGGCAAATGGAGAAGTTTGACTGCGCCATAGATGTGATAATAAGGTAGACACCCAAAGAGCACGTCTACACCACCTTGTGCAGGGATGGAAGGGGTAAGGCATGGCTTGGAATCAGGCCAGACAGGTTTGAGCATCTCGAGGACAGAGATGAGATTGTAATGTGTGGTCTCGACACCCTTTGGATGACCTGTTGTGCCAGAGGAGTAGCAGAGATATACAGTTTCATTTGACCGTTCGCCGTCGAAGCTGACTTCTTCTTTGAGCTCGCCGCGACCAAGTAGTTGAGTTATAGCCACAAGGTCACTTGGAACAGATACGTCTTTAGCACCCGTGATCCATTGAACTCCAGCTACGATGACCCGGCTCCGTATTTCCTGCTCGGAGCATCCAAGGGATCTTAGCATAGTCAGGGCTGTCCCAACCAGCGAAGGGTGGACGAATACAAGATGAGCTCCAGCATTAATGTATTGATACTTTAATTCATCTGGTGTATATGCGCTATTTGCAAGCGTCGCACGGAAGCCAGCGGCCACTGCGCCAAACATCATGACGGACCATGTGATTGAATTGGGAGAGAAAATGAGCACTGTCTGGGTGCGGTTCTCTAGCGGTGATGGAAGATTGTGAAGAGAGAATGCTAGCTGAAGAGCGTATGAGCGACATGTTCCACGAGAAATTGTTGTACCGGAAAGAGCATCTATGAATGCGGGTGATGACGCGGGGAAGCCACCGACTGTGCCTGGGGAAGACGAGGAGACACCAAGAACATGAGTGAAGATAGAACGACGACAGATAGGGACAGACGGGTAGGACGACGTGTAAATGGTGTCCGTCATCGTGTCACTCGTTGTGCTCAAGCCTCAAGGTGGGGGTGAAACTGAAACTGCTTTACCGTAGGTCCGTATTAATAAAAGGGTTCCTCTTTGGGACTGCACTGCACTTTACTGCAACAAATCGCGATTAGCAGCGGCAGAACTGATAAAAACAACGGCTTTCACCAAGCTTTTACGATATCTGTCAACATCATCTATCATTGTCCCTATGACCATGGGGAACGGCGTCAGGCAAGCGCTGCCAAGCGTGAGGTTTATTCGTTTGGTCCAGTTGTCAAACCGGCAGTCGACGTTCGTCATATCCGGATCACTGGTATTCAGCGCTCAGCGCTCAACTATGGGCGTTTACCAAGTATTAAACCAATCTTCGCTTCAGAAGCCAACCGAATTATACTGTCTTCATTTATTTGTGTTCTAGCTAATCTTGGCCTTAGAGCAATCTTGTCTCGTAATGATTGGTTGACACTAGCATGTCGGGTCATATCCGTTGCCCTAGGAATGATCTGGTGCCCAGCTCTAGTGTGCACCTATGTAGATCATTTCGTTGCTCTCATAACTCTTTTGTCCAACGACCACTTGACGCCCAATAATTCAATTTTGGCGCTCGGACGTACACGTCCAGCCAAATTCCTCAAAAGAACAAATCCACAAGTCTGATGGTTGGCAATGCCGCCCATATGAGAAGGCGAGTCATTACGGAGTTGAATATACATGCACTATCTTATTGTAATATTCCAGAATTGATCATCACAATTTACTCCGCATTTCGGGAACCAGGTCATGCCCTTGTCCATCGCGAAGGAAGTCTCTCAAGTTAGTAAGCGCACGAACCTCCATGTGGCGCTGAGAATCCTGGTTCTCTGTCCCCATGTGGGGGAGAAGTACATTTTGCGGGAATTCGAGTAAACGCGGATTCACGAGAGGCTCGTTTGGGTATACGTCTAGGCCAACAGACCAGAGCTGTTCCGGTCGTAAATTTAGAACAGGCGAAGAGAAAAAAAGAACAATCTGGCGCACATGACCATCTGCAAGAGCACGAATCATCGCCTCCTCGTCGATGACCTTTCCACGCGCGGTATTCACGATGATACTGCCCTTCTTCATCGCCCGAATCTCCTTCTCGCCCACCATATGAACTGTGTCATCACGTAAAGGAACATGCAAACTCAGAACGTCACTTTCTCGACAGAGCTTTTCCACGCTGTCAACGTACTCGCACCACTCTGGTGCATTGGGAGACTTATTCCTCGAGTAATAGATAACGCGCATGGGGAATGCGTGTACCAGATGAGCAAGTCTAAGGCCAATACCGCCCAGGCCCAAGATACCCAGCGTGCGTCCCGTAACGTCATGAGCCAGCCCAGGATTGAGGCCCGTTTTAAACTTCCCTTGGCGAAGGGATTGTTCGGCCCAAGCGTAATTTCTGAGACAAGAAATAACAAGGTACAGCGCCGTAGTGGCAGTGGCATCATCGACAGCGCCAGGAGTATTAGACACGCTGATGCCTAAACCAGATGTAAGCTCATGAAATATCATTGGTGGAAGACCCCAGCGTATGCAAGACATGAAAATGTAGTGCAGTTACCTTTTTTTGCGCATCGAAGGACATCAATCTGATCGTAACCCGCACCGTTATGCGCGATCCACTTGACAGTGCCCGTTTCAGCCAGAGCATCAATGATCTCTTCATCAAAAACGCCGATACGGTCTGCGGAGGTGTTGTGCCGGTAGATGCCCACAATTCCGTCGTACCTCTGTCCTGTTTTCAACCCGGCAAGGAAATCAGCCCGATTTGGAGAATCCATAACCTGGGATATGTGTTAGATGCGAATGACTCTCCATCGAGGAGAAATCAACATGCAACAATATCTGCGAGCCCGTTAAAAAACTGTCTGGCCTCTTCATGAGCCCAAACAAGGTTTCCTGCAAGCACCGATCCTGTAAGTATATAAAAATGGTGACCGCAACAGATCAGGACTCACCACAAATCAATATACGAGGTTGGCGAGACGACATCGTGGGAATCTAGCTGGAGTGGGGGAGACGAAGGAGAGGGCGCCAAAGAATGATTGTTCGAAGATAGACTCGAACTTTAAACCTTTCATTATAACGAAATTCAATGGGGTCAACTGATCAGTCAACGAGGTTGTAATGTATCCGGAAGGGTACGGAGCCGCGGGCCGGAGTTTGGCGTCTTATCTTTAGGACTCCAGGTCGGCAGCAGGCCTGCTAGTCTCAGGCCGCAAACTAACAGTAGTAACAGCAGTTAAACGACTGACTTTGTGTTATAAAGGTCTGACTTACTTGCTAAGGGAGACTAAGCTATAACCTTAGCATCGTTACTAGTACGAGAGTTTGGCCGAACCAGCATGCGTGCCCACGTGTGGCCAAAATGTCACCATGAGGTATTGTGAGCCTTGAGGGAAATCAAATAATGTTGGGTTCACATTCGGTTCGTCACGGAACACGTTAACCCGACAGAAGAAGGGCCACAATGTTGCAGTGAGACATTAGCAGATATTGTAAGCTCATGCATCGTACCAAATATTAGTGTTTGATGTACATCGGAAACCTCGAACGAGGCAAACATTCAACATATTTGTAACAGTAGTACTTGATACACGCAGACAATGCACAGAAGGAAGAGGATATAAAACGATACAGGTAACAAATATTAGTACAGTGCTATCAAAATTATGAGGGGTGATAATATGAAAACAACGTACTAGACTGCAAAACCTGTCAAAAATATCAAGAACGGCTTCAAAATCTACTCACTAGCTGCCTGAGACACCTCCGCTTCGAAAACTCTCATATCAAACGCCTTCTTGAAGGGTTCATATAATTTACCGGGAACAGCAAACACAACTTCTTCAAACGAGTCTTTGAACGCCGCTCGCGAGACAGTCGTCTTTCCATCTTTACGATTCTCTTCGCCTTCTCCGCATACAAGGAGGTCTGCCCAGATCTCCGCGATCATTTCAACTTTGTTCTCGCAGGAACCGCACCCAAACGCACCGAGGACCAGAGCTCGGTTACCACGTGCCTCAAAGATGCGAAGTGCCCTTGCCATCCGGTCTCGCATCTTGTCATGTATACCGTCCACAAAGATATGGGCGTCTGATGGAGTGATACTGTAGTTTTGACGTATTGCAGCTGCGTTGACAGGCACAGCTGAGAGAACATTGATAAGATAGGGGGGGATGAAATTATTTGACGACGCAGTCGTCAGTGGAGATGATTCATCGCTATCATCTTGGCGAAAGGCGACGACACCTGGGCTGTATACCATGGAGTGATCATGAAGACCAGCTCCATCGACGCTAACAAATTTCCTGTGGGTGGTGTAAAACTCCTTGCTTTGGTCGGCCTGGAGACTAGATACAAGCGATGAAGACCTAGCAAGGGTTTCTTCTTGCTCATTACCACCACGTAGATAGCCTCCGCCGGGACGTTTGGGTGAAGCAAAGGAAAGGACTCCAATTGACGTAGTAGAGAGCGAATACGGCGAACTACGAGTAAGATCCGGTCGCCGCTCGTGCAGTTGCCGAGCAGCCGTGAGCGTAGAGCTAGCAACAAATAAAAAACTAGTTGACTTGGTGCGAGAAGGAGAGACTGTAGGAGGTTTGCGCCAGTCAGCCAGTGATGGCAAATAATGAGGGAAGAACGTTGTTCCCTGCTTGCTTAAAATGATTTGTGATGATATGTCATGTGTGACATGCGTTGTAGCCATGGTATGCTGTCCATAAGAATGAGAAGGGTTTACTTGGGGCGAGGCGTTACCAGGGCAAGAGACACGGGTAGGGGGCATGATAACAGAAGTGGAAGAAAGTCTCTCTTCGACGTACTTGCCATCCCCAAGAACAATTTGTTGTGTTTCCCGAGCAGCTTGAGCCCAGCGTTCACGCCTTGCCTTTTGGACCTCGAAACCGAGCCGCCTCCGCTGTCGCTTGAAATGTTCTTGCTTCAAGTGCCGGCGTTTGTGGCCCAAAGACGAGCCTGCGGATTGCTTGATGGTGGCGACAGCACGCATCGGAGTGCTTGATCGCGTCTTCGATGCTGCTAGCTTGCGATTAGCCTGACGAGCCATAGATCTGCGAATAAGATTTTTGGTGATGTTCGATGGTTGCACTTGGTGGTTGTAGAAAGGAAGCTTTAAGTGTTGGTCTCGCTGGTGATAACAAATGTTTGTACTTATTTGTTATCTTTTTGTTTTTGGTGACTCGGTGGACAATTGCACAGGCTCTCCATGTCCAGGGCTGTCCACAGTGGTTATACTACTCAAGGACTTTTGGCCTTATCACCAGCAGCTTCATGGTTTTCCAAATCTCAACCCTACTGGTCAAGTTGGGTCATGCATACCAACTACGCAGTATATGGTGATATCATTGCCTAGACCACCCTAGGACTGATGGTATACAGTTTGGAAATAGCTAAATTCCTAGAGGCATGTATCCAACGTTACTTTCTTGGTCTGCCCAAACCTTTTGCCGGCCACCAGTATGGGACACTCATAATGGGATTAGAACAAGCCTAGTTCTGTCAGAATCCTCCTCTCTGGTGCCGAGGCTCGTGTTATCGGTCCCAACGCGTCCCTCGCGAGCCCAAACGAGGCGGGTGAACTAAGTATTGTGCGCGGGGGTGTCACAGCGCTGGGATACAGAAAAAACGACAAGGCGACGCGGGGGACTTTCGTCGACGGATGGGTGCACACGGGCGACCACGTAATGATCGACGCCAACGGAGTGCTTTTGTGAGTTGGTTCGAGGACCGTGACAAGGCAAGCTTGCCATTTACCCATTACTGGTTGGTATTGTACTAACCTGTCACAGGACACGCTTCAAATCTCGGGGATGCGACTCTGCCCCGTCGAAATCGAGACCATGATCTTGGCGCAGTCTCACAAGCTCATTACTGACGTGAGTGTCGCAGGCGTTTCGGGTAGGCGTACCTCGGACGAACGCGTCCCACGTGCATGAATCTTGCTATCTCCGGCAGGCGCAGCGCTTGGTGAGACAGTAGTCATGGTTGTTTGTTCTGGGGTGGATTTGAGCTACACAGTCCCACTTCGTAGCATGCCAGTGTTTGCCACCCCTTCTGATGTCAATGAACTTTTTTGGTGCACTGCTCCCTTACAAAGCTCACGCAGTAGCACGTTGTGGAAGATGAAGAAGCGTACTCCTGAGAAGTTTCACACATGAGCTTTCGAGCCTTTCAAATCACCAGTATCAATTTGAGCGAAGCCAATACAACCGGTGGCGTCGATAAGATTGTATGCAAGTGGGTCCCATCACGGTGTTCAGTAGGTGATTTCAAATGACACTTGCCGCTCGTGTGACTCATCATACTAGTAATAGGTCATACAGTGATTATACTTGGCAAAGTCTCGCACCAGGATGAAGATCGTTCCATACTTAGCCTCACAAACATCGAACGACCTGCAGTGATTCAAAAATAGATCCTGTTGTAACAAGTGAGATTTGGTTGCGCTTCGTTCGATCCTCATTCATACTGATCAATGAGAGGGGCGCGGCTGCCATTCTCAACCCATGACCGCGCATTATCCTTGGCCCTTCTTTTCATAGCCTACCTTTACCTCTACTCGTCTGGGCCCCTCTCAGATCAATCTTAACATCTTCTCATACACCGTCTACAAGAAGTTCGTCGTGAGACGCCAAAAGCGGGGCCCCCTGGATTTTTTGACCTACCCGGACAGAACTCAGGCACGAAGATGCCCGCCGCTCAAGACGTCTCAAGAGAATTCTACAGGAGCGGCTCGCGTACATCGTACTGCAGCAGTCATCGAACACGCTAAGCTCCAGTTTATAATTCAACTTTGTTTACTTAGATTGCTACACTTCCGTTCAAGCGGACAAAGAGACTTGTCGTGTGATCTGATACGCTGTTCAAATATGTGGAGTAACACACAATCACGGATCATTATGCACGGTATGTGTATATGTGTTGTCGTTCACTTTCTCCACTTTTTTTTTGTTCGTACGGACCTCCGTTTCCAATATTTCGTAAATGAGCCAGCTCACATGGCGTGTAATTTGATATCTTGCATTCGTTTGCTAATTCCACTCGACAGTGACGTTACAATATTCGTGAGATTCCAAGCCATGTACGCGACCTTGGCATTGCAAAGCCGCGGGCACTTACTGGCTGCTCCCCGACTACATACGGACGTATCGACCGTCAACCTTGATAGTTAGATATTAATGCTGCTTTTCAGCCAAACAACACTTGATGCTTGATACCAGCGGAACACGTGTAAATGTTTTATATATACCCTTAATTCACACACTGATAACCGTCGTTCTTAGTTCGGGCCATACATCGGGAGGGCAAATTGGAGCTCACAAATACCATCAATCTATGATTATCGCGTTACGTGCCCTTGCACTTGCAAGTTTTCTTAGACTTGGTAAGTCGTACGATAGTGACCCCTCACTCCACGTTTCTGAGCAGTGAGACGTTGGATATTAGTCTGCGAAACAAACGAATGGAATGTTGATGCACGGTCCTGAATGTCAACGAATTGAAGAAACTGCTAAACTGGAAGGCATCATATTCGAGCAGGAGTCGCAAATGCTTCTGCTATCTGTACTAGGTGTATTATCACAGCACTACGTTATCTACATAGTACGCCTGCATTGCAGTCCTACTCAAAGTTGGTCCTAAGTAGTATCGAAGCTTAATGCAATGTTTCGAACTCCGATGATGGGTTGGATCTAATCCGAATTACTATCTCAGATAACGAATAACGAATAGCGACTGCATCATGAGGAAGCTAGGCCGTCCCAGGCCGTCCTCCTATGATACCGTACGATTACAGGACCTCAAGGCGACGATTATGACAAAAATTTACAATGTCAATCTATAGTTGGTGTCGACGATAGGTGTGTATTTACTACCACTTGTGGCACACCGCTGAGCATGACGACTGCCTCGAACTTCAAGTTGGCGCCAGACAGTCCTGCAAGTGCAACGCTTACCACAATCATGTGATTTCAAAAGTAGTTTGATGATCATCGATGAAGCTCAAGGTGCGACTTGTGTTTACATCGTGAATTACTAACATTATCCCACATGCACCACAGTATGATGATTAGGTTGACCTGAATTTCCGCGCGCTAGTCTGTATCTGTCCAAAAAATTCGGCGACTCGCGATCACCATCCATCTCTCACACATAAAAATGTGAGCAGTGTGCTGGTGAACGCGATTGTATATTCAATTTTAATTGTCCGTTTCAGTAGCCGTGATGGGCCCGAGCCGAGCCGCGGCTTTGCTGGACCGGCACAGCATGACTCCGACTGAGAATCGTACCGTACGATTCTGACCACTTCTGGTGCCGACATTCAAAGATCTCAATCCTTGGTTGGCCGGGTCGGAGCTCTTGTCCAGTGGACATACCTTCTGATCACTGGTGGCTGCAGGAGTCTGATCCTCGTTTCGCCCGTTTCCTTAAAGGTCTTGAAGTAAACCCGCAAGCATAGGCACACATTGACACTCGGATCTACGTACTGTGCTCATCCGAGGGGGCACACATTGACATCTGTGGCACACCTGTGAAATCTGTGTGGTGTGACGTGCATGAAGTTAAGCGAAACACAAACTACCTGACATCAAATCTTCTCACAAGGTACGTTGAAACATACCTGCACATTTGATCACACGATCCTAGGAGAATATTTCCTACATCAGTAGAACCTGGAATGTGAATACATTCAAGCCCGGTCATTTCAAAGCAACTCTCGAAAAGAACGTTTTCCCCTGCAAATCCGAGGTGTTTCTACCTCTACGTGGGGAAACATATTTCCACCTTGAAATCGATGAGACTCGGTCATCATATCGTCATGCACACATGTAGATCATCTGACGGAAGGTTTTACCCCACAAGTGTCATTCCATAAGTATTCAAGGCGACTTGGTTACTGACTTGCCCTGAGGGCGAGTCGTTCTCTCCAAACCATTCGTCATGCCGCTTTGGTCCCCCTCCACTGTATGGTATAATTAGACACAAAGCCGGCGACAATTATTGTATATATCAATAGAAGATGATCTTGGGCTACGGAGTTGACCCACCGGCGTTTGCCAAAACATCAGGTGATCATGATGGTATTCTGGTCGCTTTCCACTTTTGGACTTGAGCAACGGGCTTACTTAGTTCATCACAGGCACTAATATTGCGATAACGCCTCCAGTGACCCAGGTCCCTAGTATAAAAGGCATCCGTTTGGACGGCTGGATTACTGCGCTAAGTTGGCGTAGCGTTTCGCTGATCTCCTTTGCCCCACATGTATATCGAGCCAGTGAAGAAATCGAAATCTGATTCCTTTACAGAAAATGTGATCGATGATGACTTCAGACTGTTGACTGCAGATGCCAGGCAGGCGGGAGAACGGGCACTGGTGCGCAAATTGGACAGCCGGCTGATGCCCACAGCTGTATTCATATACCTCTTGAATTATATTGACGTACGCAAACATCCATTTGTGAACCTCATCGTGCTCACGTGTACTATGCATAGCGTGTCGCTGTTACTGCTGCGCGGCTGCAAGGCTTAGAGCAAGATCTCGGATTGACAAGTGAGCGAGGTGGACTACAGTAGTATCCATGCTTAATCGATCCACTAGCTGTTCAGTATGACACTATTCTGGCTATTCTTTATGTTACTTATTGCCCGGCACAAGTGAGCAAATTTTCTGCACAACCCATGCTATCTTACTCACTATCTGCGACCAGATACCCTCCAACATGGTTTGTTTGTATACTGTTCTTTATGAATGCAAGCCTGATCTTGATTGTCGACAGATTTTGAGCTATATTTCACGGTTGGTTGTGATTGCAAATATTTCGATTTAGTCAATACTAAGGAGACGCGCCTCAGACCATCAATTTATATTGGGTCTTGTGTTGTTGCATGGGGCCTTACGAGTGCTTTAACTGGGGTCAGTTTGTTGGAAGTTGCAGCTCGTGCTTGCTAACCGCCGCGCAGGTCACAAAGAATTTTACGGGAATTATGGTCTGTCGTGTATTCATTGGCCTCCCCGAGGTAAAAAATTCCATTTTGATAACCAAGTGCGAGCTGAGCTTCCACAGGCTGCATTCTATCCTGGTATCATGTATCTGCTTTCGCGATGGTATACCAGGAAGGTGAACATCGTGTTTTTAGAATCATAAATTGCCACTTATGCAACAAAATCAGGAGCTTGCCGTGCGGTCAGCCTGGTTCTATTGTGGTCTTTTAATCTCGAATGCATTCGGAAGCGTGAGCTTGCCGTCGTCACAGTGGACTATGACGCCTAATGAAGTTCATTTTTTAGTTAATTGCAGCTGGAATTCTCGCAAGAATGCAAGGCGTACTGGGACTTGCAGCCTGGAGATGGTGAGACAAACACTCTATTCTAGGAGCAATGCCCTAACTGGAGTTTCGTATCGCAGGCTGTTTTATATAGAGGTATATGTTACACCACCTCTGGATCTTCCGTGCTGATCAGCCACTTTCTCGGCATAGGGCGCCATCACCATGTTCTTTGGCTTCTTGACAATGTGCGTTTTTCGTATTTTTATTCTTACTCAAAGCTGACTGTCACGGTCTTGTCCAGGTGGCTTCTTCCAGATTTTGTAAGCAGTCATTTTAAACCGAGTTTCGGCGGGTCTGACACGGCATCACATAGCCCCATAACACTCGATGGCTTAACGCAGCGGAACGCCGCTTGAGTCAAGTTCGCCTTGCAGAAGACGCAGGGGAAGCCGACAAGGATTCCGACGACCTCACGTAAGTCCAACTCGAGTTCCATCATTTCCTATTACTGACAAGGTGTTATTTCATACCACTTTTGTTAATTGGCACGTCACAGCATTTACGATGGCTTGGTGCTAGCTATCAAGGATCCAAAGACCATTATTTTCATGTTTATGGCTTGCTCGCAACTTCTGGGCCTGAGTTACATCAACTTTTTCCCCACGTAAGTATATGGGCAGTCTTGCAACTATTGCGCTAACATCGAGCGGGATAGCTTGACTCAAACGCTTGGTTTCAGCACTACTATTACATTTTTGATGGCAGCGTAAGCATGACATTCCGATGTTACATTCGCAGCTATGGCTCACCATCGCCTGATCGCTAGTCCTCCATGGATATTCGCGTCAGTTTGCTGCGTACTCAATGCATGGCATGCAGGTACGTTTGATTCCTGGTAATGCACCACAGTCATTTTGACAGAATGAATAGATAGGTCTGGAGAGCGATTCTTCCATATTGCTGGCTGGTGGTGGGTGGTCATCCTCGGATACATCATCTCTTTAGCCACTATGGCTACGGGCGGGCGATACTTCTCCTTGTTCCTCATGACCACTGGATATTGTGGTAAGTTCTAACTAGAACGTTGAACGCAAGCCTGATACGTTTTCAAAAGGATTTGCCTTGACATTGACCTGGGTTGCAAGTGCCATTCCTCGTCCACCTGCAAAACGCTCCGTAGCCATGGGTCTTGTCAATGGGTTTGGAAACCTCGGTAACTTGTGAGGCGTCTATGGTCAGTGTAATGTCGGATTGCTTACAAGTTTCCATAGGATGGGCTCGTATGTCTGGGATCCTTCGTGGGGTCCTCAATACCATCAATCCATGATTATAGCACTGTGTGGTCTCGTTTTGTCCTCATCATTGGGCTTCCGTGAGCAAAATCACAACTTGACCACTTTGATGTACTCACCTATTGATAGTAATGCGATGGATTTTAATCAACGAGAATAAGCGCATGGATAAGGAGGAGAAAACATTAATGGAAGGCCCTGGTCGCGAACGTATCGAAGAAGCTGCTAGACTGGAAGGGATTACGTTCGAGGAGGCTGTGAAACGAAGGAAGGGCTTCAGGTATCTGTATTGATCTTTTGAGAGACGCTCGATAGAACTGGACTCCTGTAACTTGATTGAACTTTGTGATACTTCACCTGATTCGTGGATCGAAGTCATTTGTATCTGCAGGCTGCAGGGCTTGAATTTAAATAATTATGGCGGTCCAAACGCAACTTAATAAAATCACGTGCACGCACAATTTTCACGCACGCACAGCAGAATCGCGCGCACACACACAGAAAAAAATCGCGCGCAATGCGCATACTATTAAGAAACTCGATAAAGAGGAAAATGTAGTGTAAAGAGGAATTGTAGTATTTTCATTTCCTAATCCAAGGGTTATTCTTGGGCTTGAGAAGCATATCGAATGTTGGGCGGGATGCTTGAGTCTTAGCATATGCCCTACTATAGCTACCCTGCGGATGGCCAGAACCAAGAGAATCGGCCGTCGAAGATGCAACATTCATTGCCGAGGAATTCGAAAATACAGTGAACGACACAGGGGATGGATTGACAACGTCGTCATTGAGATTCCCGAAGTCATAAGGCCTGCTGCTGTCGAAGTCATGTGAAAATCTTCCCGTGGCTGCAGCCTGATCTGTCTTTTCGATGTCGTCGATATTGTCCTCCTTCGTCATGTCAATGTGAAATTCCTTCGGCAATTTGGTTTCGACTTTCGTCATTGCTTCTGTCCAAACCTCCGAGTCATCATTGATGTTTAGTGTCGCAAACTCTGTAGCGCCAGTGGTCACAACTAATAGAGAAAATTAACATTGTTCTGTTGCTAGAGATATAATGGGAAAACCTGGCATACCTTGACGACGTTTTTTCTCAGGTTCTTCAACAAGCCTGGCTGTTGTCTCAGGGCTCGGGCTTGGTCGCTGACCAACAAGCTCGATGTCAGAATCGGACATTTCTCCGAACAAGGGTGAGTTGCTGCGGGCACGCTTCTTGGATTCGAAAGTAAGCTTCACAACCTTCCCTTGTTGAGCTTTCACATTGCTTCCTGTTTGACATGTTTTTGTAAGCCAGTCATGCATGATTGTGTTCAGCGAGACAACACATACTGTTAGTGATGTGCACGGCCCGGCTTCAGGCCAAGCCGGGCCTGAATAGGCCAAGCCAAGCCAAGCCACAGTCATGGCCTGGTGACGGCTTTGGCCTGGCCTGGGAATATGAAAAGCCAAAGCCGCCGGCTCAGGCCACGGCTTATAGTGTGCCTGCTCAAACACTTTGACGATTGTCGATCGAGAATTGTTGATTGAGAATCTGACTTCTGTCTCATTTTAGCTTTCCAATCACTTACATTGTGTGCATGTTCATGTGGTAACGTGTGTCAGAATCACAGTGAGTTGCAGATATTCTTTCCAAGCTCGACACAACTCACTTGCCACAGTGTTGGCAGATAGCGCACTCGTCATTTTCAGTAATCTGCCCTCCTTTGCAAGTTTCTTGCAACTTCAAGTCACAGGCTTGGCAACAACCATCAGATGTGTTTTCAGACAAAAGGCGTGCATTTGTGATGGTAATTTTTATTTTTTATATCCACCTCTCACCACTTGTCTCTGATGGTTGGAACTGTCCACACAGACAGTGACAATGAATGTCGTGCATGGCCGGTCCACCGAACCAAGCCTACCACCACCCTTCTCCAACATTCTGAGAAGGCAGCTCTCCTATCACAAACCAAGGCTATCAATGCCTTTCATGCAGCAGAGGCTGCGAAGTTGCCTGATACTCGACACGCTTCCAACGCTGGTGCTGATCAAACCACCCCCAGCACATCCCTGAATTCACCTCTGGGTGACACCGCACCATCAGATTCAAGCTTGGCTGCACTCGAAAAAGGTAAAAGGACACGTGTTGAAGAAGTTCTTGATGATGAATCTGGTGGCGAGGAATGTGAAGATGTGCGCACCAATCCACGACGTAAGTGTATTTGCCATTGTGAATCATAAAACTGATACCAAACTTTTGGCAGCAAAAAGGTTGTGCAAATTAGCTGCGCTGGTTGATGATTTAGTTGACAATGATGGTATTCTGATCGATGTTGACGTCCAACCCATTGCAGACACGGCTCCAATACGTGAAGGCAAAACTGCCGATCTTGATGCTTTTTTTGGCATGATGTTTGATCATGCAGGAACCAATGGCAAGGTTAAAAAGCATCGAAAGTGCAAGATATGTTTGTAAGTCTACGAGGTCATGGTTGTGCTCACTCACTCACACCAAATCAACAGGAAGCAATGTATTCTTGTCAATGAATCTACAACACTTTGTCATCACGCTGAGGCTAATTTTGCGGTGTGTATTTTGCGCATATGTTTCATTGTGCTTATATATACGACTCAGATTACACTGTAGGGAAAGTATCGACAGTGGGCAAAGAAGCACTCTTTTGAGTCTATGCTACCGGGCGATATCAAAGCTCGGAAAGAGAAAGCTGAGCAGGCGCAGCAGACCATCAATTCACACCTGACTGAACGCAAACTTGCTGAGCGAGTTATACCATACTCCGATAAGTTATTCAAACAAGCCGCAATCAAATGGTTAGTTGCAACAGACCAAGTATGTATGATTCCCTTGATATAATAGTTCAACCATTGACACACTTTAACCTAGCCTATCCAAGCCCTCGACCATCCAAAGTTCCAAGACATGATTGATGTCGCTTCATGGGCAACGAACGGAGTCAAAATCCCCAATCGTAGAGCCACCCGCGCTGAAATCATGCGAATATTCAAGAATCACCTGACGAGACTCCGGACAATGTTAAATGTAAGTCGCAATCTAGTGCTGCATGCTGCTTCATTACATCTCATTTTCCAACACAGAGTGCTGCTGTTAGTGGCGCAATAAATATAACTTGTGACGTGTGGCAAGCTACTAATATCAATGGATATTTTGCTGTCACTGGACACTGGATTGAAGAGAAGTCAACGATGCAATGGGAGAGTGAAACGGCACTTCTCAGCTTTACCCAGCTCAACAATGCACACAACGGGAAGCGTCTCGGGGGTGCACTGTTCAAAGTTCTAGATCGTGTTGGTATTGTGCATAAGGTATGTTGTCTTCGCATTCAGCTTGGCTTTGTCTAATCATGATATATAGTTGGGCCATGTTACTTGTGATAATGCTGCCAACAATGGCACAATGCTTGAGGAGTTTGCTCGACTCTATGAAACACGATTCAAGAAGAAGTTCCCTTGGTGTGAACGAAGGATCAAGTACATTGCTTGTTATCTTGCAGCTAACATGACTCACAATTGTGTTTACAGCTGTCTCACTCATGTAATTAATCTCGGTACCCAAGTACTGATCAGTACATACAGCAAAGCGCCACATTACGAACCTCACAACCCCCATGCTCATGAGCCAGATACCACCATGCATCATGAGCGTGATGAGATTGGCCTCATACGTTCAATATGTGTAAAGGTGATTGATTTCTCTTTGCACACAATGATTTACTGATTTTTTCAAAGGAGCGATCTTCTGCGAAGCGCAAGGAACTATACAAAATGGTCCAAGTCAAGGCTGGCATCTCCCGCTGTAAGGAATAATGCCTCTCATTGTGTGATATGGCGCTTTTCACTAGGGAATACATGGCACGAACTTGCAGCACCACTCTGGGTGCTATCTGCATCTATTCCTATATGAGGCGCAGCTTTCCCACGCAACGCGCGCCATGCGCGCACACTTCCCGCGCTTCACGATGCGCGCGCTTTCCCGCGCTTGAAGCGCCCTATAGCGCCAGCCATCCAGAAGCATCCATCCATTGTCCACCAAGCTCTCTAAGTGCGTATATTCCTATTTCCCTTATTTGCGTATCGTTCCACTTTTATTTTTATCATGGACCCTTACTTTACATACCTTACTCGGTAGCGCTTCGGCTCCGCATGACAGCGCTTAGGCGCCATATATAAGCGCCAGCAGTACTTACTATTAGGGACTTTTTCGGTCGACAGAACTTTGCACCCACTATTTACCTAGCATATTATAGTAGAAATCCACTCGTTTTACACTCCCTCATTTGCGCATATACGCGCGCACTTTCCCGCGCTTCGCGCAGCACACGCGCGCGTTTCCGCGCCTTCATGCCTTGCGCGCATCGTATTGGCCGACCAGTAGCGCCTTCAGCGCATACAACTAGATCCCTGCTGCACTTGCTTCCCCTTTAGGGTCGAACGCACTTGTCATCTCAGGTATAGCAGACTAGGCAACGCGCGACCTACAACAATTATAGATACAGTCAGGAGCTTTGTTCGCGCCTCGCTGTGTTGTAGTTTCTACACCGCCCTACACAACTCCTTCTGGACATGAAGGTTCGTTGGTTGTTGACCTATGTGATGATTAATCATGCAGAAACCAATAAAGAGGTGAGTCATGCCAGGTTCATTCGCTGTTCTGTTTTGACTGATTTTCCATTGCCCAACAGCATGTTGACGTCTTCATGTACGAGATGGGGCTACAAGAGCGAGACTTGATGAAGTGGGTGAAGATTGACTTCCTAAGGTTGGCGCCAGCTGAATGGACCCGTGTTGGAAAATTCGCTGATTTATTATCTGTAAGTTACCCTCGTCATTTGATATAATGCTGTTGTTGATTTGATATTTCAGTATGTGGACGTGGCTCAGCAGGCATTCTTGTCCGAATTGAGTACTACATTACATCTTGCAATCCCTGCACTCGAAACTCTCCATAGAGCTTGGTCTTCATGTGCAGGATGGCCAAAATATGCATGTTTTGCACCTGCATTGCTCTCCGCTGCACAAAAGCTCGACGAATATTACGAGAAGACCACTGGCTCACCAGCCTATGTCATGACCATGTGTACGTGCTGACTGTTTCATGTTCCATATGTCTTTGATGTTAATGTTGCATGCAGTGCTTGATCCGACAGGTAAAATGTTGTATTTCAAGAAGAATTGGCTGGAAAATTTGCAAGATGATGTTCTTAATTGTGCTGAACGAGTGGTATGTCTGACCGAACTATTCACCAGCTCACATTCACTTACAAACCATGTAGTTCGAGGCTCGCTATTGTGAATTGGGCCAAGCAGCATCCACGTTGCAACCATCACTGGCCAAGAAAGGGAAGGCTAGTGGGCTTAAGAAGTTTATTCGCGAGACACAAAGCTCTGAAGAAGACGACGACGACGAGACTGTTGTCACTCATACAGATCCATCTAGACCATGGTATGCGAGTTTCAAAAACTATATTGATGCTGTAGAGACAAAACCTCCACTGGGAATGAGTGCAATCCAATGGTGGGGAGTAAGTACACAACTGAGTCCATCTCTTCTCACTACTGACTGGTTCTTTGTTGTAGATTAACGGACACAGATATGGGGCAGTATGGACCTCAATTGCTTGTGACTACCTGTCAATTATAGCATCGTCAGTTTCAAGTGAGCGCGCATTCTCACAGGGCGGTGAAGGGTGAGGCTCGACTACAGGGATGAAAAGGCGGTTTTGGGTATGGGGAAACTCTGCAGTAAGACCCGGGCGTGAGGTATATACTCGACCCGTAGGACAGCTACTGAGAGGGAGAACCTTGGAATATGTGCAAGGGACTTTCTTGCAACAAGGGAGGGTGCTCAAAGGCGCGGGGAACGTGAAAGGCGCGGTGCGCGGTACAGTTTATACACGTGGGTCATCGTGAACGCAGATATGCGATAAAATCCAATCGTATATTTGGTACTTTTAGAGTCTAACTATGGCTAAGGAGTGGGGAGTGTGCAAAGTGTGTCAACTAAAAGTCCAGTAAGGTCTCTATATACTGTATCTATAAGCGCGAAGGCACACGGTCCTGAGTAATTAGTATGTATGTAACTATATGTAAGGCGTGCGCTCGGGTCCGAAGTGAACACTTTCGTAGCAATTGAGATAACTTACCAGTAAATCAGCAAGGACAAGGGGCGGACTGGTGTGTGGAGATAGGCGTGAGGCACACGAGCGCGCTAAAGCGTGTGCTCTGGACGTGGTGATTCGAGCATTGGAGTTTGAGCCTGTAGGACCTCAAAATCAATAGGTAGACACGATGTTCCTTACAGCGGTATCACTATCAGCAAGCGTCAAAACCGTCTCAAGGGTGACATCGTTGAGGTACTTCAGTGCATCAAATGTGCCCTCCGCCATGATGTACTCTTCCGTGAGCCTGGACCATCATCATCAACTGAGGAAGCTCTCGAGGACTTGGATACTGAGTCAGACACTAACAACTCCGAGAAGCTGAGTGATGCTGAGGATGAAGGTTGGGATGCTCTTCTGGAGGGAGATGAGGATCTCATAGAATCAGACAGCGACTTCGTGTAAATAGTATGTCATCCTTATCTGAACCATTTTTCTGTTTTCAGTGCTTGGGCCGTGGCTCAGGCCAAGCCAGGCCAAAGCCAAGCCGTCATTGACGGCTTTGGCCTGGCCCGCAGTTCTTCAAAGCCAAAGCCATCTGAAGCCAGGCCGAAGCCGCGGCTTTCAGGCCAAGCCGGGCCGTGCACATCACTACATACTGTTTTCATTGTTTCTCAGGGACTGTGTGGATGGCACCATCTGTTTATCTCCATCACCGGTGTCAATTTCTGAATCATCCTCCATAGTCTCGTCCGGGTCGTCTGATACATTGCATACAGTGCCTGGAGATAGTATAATTTGGAGTGAGTAAATTTGTGTCTGCTACTTGTATTTATCTCCAACTTACCGAAATATACAAATTGATCTGTCCACTTCCGCCCAGCAGGGTGACGTGTCTTTAAGACATCCCCCCCAGTGATTACTTCTTGACTACTTTTCACCATGTTTTTGCCACTTTTGACGATCAGAAACCACGGAAACAAGCTTGAGCAGGGCTCCCCCTCGTCATCTTCAATAATGTGGCTCATGCCATCATTATGTGAGAACAGTTTTGGAAACAGATTTCGGAGGTAGGTATCAATGTCCTTCATGGTCATTTCTGGTCGAAGTTGCAGATTTTCACCATCAGGATCCTTGGATGTAGCAAAACCAAGTTGTCGCAGCTCCTCAATCTTTGCATTGTGAGGCGCGACTTTCCGATTTAAACAGCCCTTTTTGTTCTATGTCAAGTTCAACATCAGCTACCTAGAATAAGTACTTGATATGATAATTTTACTCACTGTTCCAACAGTGATCATGACAATGGATCCGATACCCATTTTATGAAGATCAGATGCAGTGGTCCGAGTCTTAGAAAGGTAAAGTTACCAATTAAAACTTGCTGTGATTTTTCAAGGAAAGATTCTTACCTTTGCAGTCTCTTTACCATTCCGAAGTCCATTCTTGATTGTAATAGCACTTTTCTTACTTGATCCAACAGCTGGACTTAAGTTGTCTTGCTTCCGAAAACCTTCATTAGTCTCCTGTCGGGCAACCCCTTCTGGAGCAACAGCATTGGAGAACAGATGAGTATACTTCAACATCAATGAACTAACATTTGATGGCCCTCGATTACCCTGGGCATTGGGTAATGTTATGGTATCTGGATGGCTGGTATCGAAGTGACCACAATTGATGCATAGTGCAGGTTCATCCTCTTTTTGGTCTTTACGAAGCTTTGGCCGCAGACATGGACATTGAGAACTATCTGTAGTCCTCCCTCGACAAGTTTGGCCAGTATTGCTGAGTTCAGACATCATGCTGGTGGGTAGCGAGAAAGACAAGGAAACCTATGGTTTTCAACAAGATATTGATCAAGCCACATTTTCATCCGACTTACATACTAATGTCCAGTCCACAGTAGGTACTGTTAGATTGACTTATTAAATCTCTAACAATAAGTATTGTAGTACAGAAAGTGCTTGAGACCATAGCAAAGCCCGTGGCATCTGGTGGAAGGTGAACTACCAATGATCTTGTTTTCTGAAATCCAACTGTAATATTCTCATGAGTGTCATATGTCGATAAGTTCCATTGTGAAGCTGGAAAATGTGGACTGTCTGGCATTATGTCAGACCCTTGAATATCTGTGAGGGCCTGACAAAAAATCATCTCTGCTTCGAGAGGGGGAAAGGGATTTGCATGCTTAGGAACTGGAACAGGCTCACCATTCAAATTACCCTCGATGTCAGCCACAATCATGTCTCGTAAATCGTGCATCTCATCTGCATCTTCCTGCTCCTCACTTGATAGATGTGGTCCACCAGTGCCATGATAGTGGGCAAGCAAATCAGGGTGGATATTCTCTAAAGGATCATCAAGGTAGACACCATTTTCAATTTCGGAGAGGAATCTCAAGTCCTATAAGGAGGATTCAATCACATGTCGAAATATATATAAAAATGACAAGCATACTGTTGGAGATTGGTTCTTTGTTGACACCCCAGAAATAGGATGATGGTTCCATTCATCAATGAAAGCTGAACAGTCGATGTTGATGAGATCAATAAAAAGGCTATGCAAAAGCCATAGATGGTGAGGGTTCTTGCGACTGAGACCATGGAGACACTCGAGACGAATAAAAAATCCTTTCCATCGACGAGCAAATTGCCGGCCAACCTCTACCCATAGCCGTTCGATGCGGGTGTTATGTGTCGAGCTATATTATAGTGAACAAGTTATTAATAAAACACTACATTCCTGCCAGAGATGACTGAGAACTTACAATCCCCACAGGAAGGATCCTCGATTTGGGCCACGATGCATCACCATCCAAACAGAGACCTCCACATTCTTGCCACCTCGATCACCCCTCACTCTCAACAGTACTCCGTACTTTTCAATTGCATGAAGAAAAATTTGAAGTACAGTTGTCGCACAGTTGTTTGTACCTGCCTGAAGGGCAACAATCTATGTGAAAAGTAAGTCTAAATTAAAAACCATTGACCTGGATCATCTTACTGTTCGACAATATCCATCAACAATCCCATGAATGACAATTCCCCATAGAATGAGTTTGTGATGTCCATCCAAGTGCCATAGGTGATTAGACCTTGGCACAAGATATTTCTGCCATTCAATGACTCTTTGACGATGTAAGACTTGACCAACAACATCAACTCTTCGAAGTGAGCTTTGAATATGGCTTCGCTGGACACGAACACCATGGGCTCTCAAAAACCCAATTAAATAGCAACGGCCCGAGTCTGGCTTCTGGGTCTTGAATACTTTGACAAGAACATCTAAATTGTCATTTGATATCATTGAAAAATGCTGATATACATTGTGCTTTTTCAGGTAGCGGCAGAGTGTGTTTCGATGAATGCCTAGTAAGTCTGCAATTTTTGTCAATGTAATTCTATGATGCAGAGACAATGCATCAGCAAGCCATTCGCCATCAATTACTTTGCAGGGACGGCCTCGTCCTCGAGAAGTCTTGGTGGCCGAAATTGGATTGATTTTGGCATATCTTGTCTCATCCCTGGATTCAAATCAACTGATGCATGAAAACTGATTACCCTTGACTGTAGATATTGAACCTTACCTGCTTGTTGCAGAAGCTGCCACTTGTCTCAGCTTGACAACAGTTACAGCAAGAGCTCTTGCACACTCATCTGTCCATTCAGGATGCAGGAGCTCAGCATCCAATGCCTCGAGCAAAGGAATCGAGTCACTGAATATCTTCTCTATCAGTGTATGAAGTCGCAGAGGGTCTTGGTCTTCTTGTCGAAAGGATCTGCTTGCGTGATCATAGGTGGTGCACAATAATTCATGTGCTTTTTGAACATTGTGAGGCCAGTGTCCTGAAGGCCCATAGCAAGGAGGCAATACAGGGAACTGTACAGGGCGGTTTTCCATGACAAGAATTGAGCTATGGTAAAGGTTTAATTGAGAAGCAAATGTGCCGGTCTGACGCAGCGTGTGACATGTGCATGAACTTCCGAGTCGGTTAGAACTGGTTGCCGCATCTCATTTGCACATTACAGAACTTACAAGACACAGCAGTACTCTTCCAACTTGAAGTTGGAATGCGGATGACATGCCTGGCACAGAACAGATTTGGAAGTTGGTACTGAAATTGAATTATTTTGTTACTCGACTGACTCAGAATAATCCATTACAGTAACCTTGACAATCTGAACTTTGCCGCTACCCACCAGGCCCAATGCTCAGCTGCTCATTATTATGATAGTGAATTTATTGTCATTCAGGTGAGTTACTCTAGACTTGCATCTTCAAAACAGAACTGGTTAAATGACTCTACCATTGTTCTGTAGGTTCAGAATCAGCTTTACCGCCTACCAATTGACCTTCTCAAACGACGCTCCCCAGTATTCACAGACTTGTTTTCCTTACCTCACACTGGTATCCGCAGTGAGGAGGGTCTTACCAATAACACACCCATCATGCTTCATGGGCATTCCAGCACAGATTTCGACTGTCTTCTTGATCACCTTTTCGGAAAGTGCGATATTTTATTCAATTCTACTAGTTTTGCTACTGATTTCTCTCGATTTTGTACTAGGCCTCAGCCTGAGGACACAGAAAAAGTCAACGACACACCAGAATCTGTGTCTGCTCTTGTGTCGCTGCTGACTATGAGCACTGTCTTTGATGTCAGTGTCGGAAAATCATATGCCATCAATCAACTGGAGACGCACCCTGATTTGGACTTGCCGACAAAGCTCCAGCTTTGTTACCAGTTCAAAATCCTTCCATGGCTGACTCCTGCATTCAGAGAACTTGTTTCCCTCTCCATCGAAAGCCTCGGACCAATGGGCATAGCAAAGATTCCCACATACATTTTACATGCACTAATTCAAGTTAAGCATCAGATTTCTACGCACTGGCTCACACTGGCAGCTGTTGTTCCCCCTGCTATGGCCGGGATGCTTTGCCATACACCATTGACATGTGCCAACGGGTGGGAAACAGGTTGGAAAACTGGGCCAGCTGAGATGTTGCGACACCCAGATATCTTCTATTCTGGCTGGGATATCCTTGCGCAACTTGAATCAGTCGAGATCCCTCAAGTCTGCAGTGATTGCCGTGAATCCTCCATCGTAAATGTGAAGGAAACAGGGTGTCTCTTGATGGAAGATGGATTTGTTGAGGATAAGCTTGAGGAGCTGAGAGCCTGGTTGATGTCTCATTGATTAATTTTTCAATACGGTTACAATACTGCATAATCAGTACTTTCAAAACAACAGTCAAGTCTGTGCGCAATTTTTTTCTGTGTGTGTGCGCGATTCTGCTGTGCATGCGTGAAAATTGTGCGTGCACGTGATTTTATTAAGTTGTGTTTGGACCGCCATAAAATAATAACTATTATGCCGCTTCGGCACAGGAAGCCAAACGGAGCACGAAGCGCTCACCTGGGTTGCCCAATAAGTCGGGATATCCAGGGAAATTTATGATTAGCTAAGGTAAATTCTGTAAAGGGGGTTCATCTGAGATTTGCTCTGAAAAAAAGGGAATCCAATGTCACGTGACATATGGCAGTTGGAGTTCGCCCATTGTGCTGACACAAGTGATTAGTGGTATTCAAAGTTCGCACCTGTGCTGAGAAAATGAGTGCCAAACACTGACAGCTAGCATGCTTTTCAAACTCCGTCCTGCCCATCAACCAGCCTGTTGATGTTGCCGTTGCTGTCAACCTTGCTGGTATTATCTGATCCCCAATCACCCTTTATCTGTCACTCTGTCGGGTCTCTGGGAACCATTTAAAAAATGACACATGCTGCTAGAGGTTGAGCTGAAAGGAATCACAATCAATCACAATCCAGACAAGCAAAGGGGAAAGCTCCTGCACACACAGTTGCACCAGCAGATGAAAATGATAGCCCACAACCTGAGATCAGCCCTGCTCCAAACACCACAAAGAAGCTGGCCATCCATTGGGAGGGGGCTCACAGTGCCTGCACCTCTTGGCTCATTGCCTGGTGCAAAGCTAATGATGATGCACACATCAAACTCTTCTCTGATTCTGTGAAGGATGCCAAAGAGCAGGGGAGGAAGAAGAAGCAGAGTGGTACTCCAAAGGAAACTTACTACTCACAACTCGCAAATGCTATATTTTCAAACAATGAGGATCCTGAAGTACGGCTCCTCTTCCAGACAAAGCCTGGTGCTTTGATCAAGCTTGTCCAGACTCGATTTGGAACGTGAGTGTCTCAGAAATCATTTTTATCTGTTGTGAATTGCAAATTTACATCATTTTGTTACTGATCAGATGCTTCAGGCTAAAAAGAAAATACAACGAGTTCAACAAGTCCCTCAAGCAGACAGGTGCTGGATTGACATATGATGAGCTGCAGAAGAACCCACATACAAAGACACTTATTGGTGGGTTGTTCTCATGTGCGCCTGTCAATTATACTTTTATTTATTTATTTCTCACAGATTCGCAACTAAACAAGTTCCCTTGGTGGCCAGACCTTTATGGTTGGTGGAGGACAAACCCCGCCTACAATACTGTATTCTCAACTGCTGACTCTGGGCAAAATTACGAATGTGCTGCACTACAACACTTCCGCGTGCCTGACCATGAGGACACACAACTCCCTGCTGATGAAAATGAGTTGCAAGAGGATGCCGAGATCGAAGATGGGAAAATTATTGACACAGGTGACATTGAACCAATGTCGACACCGATGCAAATGTTGCAGGACAATTAGATGACGACATTGTGATGGAACCGTCAGATCGGTTCGTCCATGTGCAGCAAGCACCAATGTCCTCCCCCTCGTCTTCATCAGCCCTCAGTTTTTTTCATGGGTCTACCTCTACAGGCTTGTATACTTCCTTGCCACGTCCTTGCCCACCCATCACTCCGATCTCAACAAACTGCTCTGATCCAAACGTGATATCGCTCAACTCTCCAGACCCTCTACCTGATGTCCAACCTGACAGTCAATATTCTTTTTATTCCAGCTTCAAGAAACCAACCTCTAACTACAATACTACACCACACGACTCTGATTCTGATGTCAGCGCCACCAATGCAATGAAGAGTTTGTGGGTTGACTCTCGTAAAGCAAGTCCTGCTTGAGGACATCTGATTATGAAGCTATCTGGAGGAAGCACTTGTAGTGCATCACCTCAATCACCTCAAGCTACTTCATCTCGTCCTCCATCACACAAGCGCGCCAATGACCAGGCTCCCACAGCTACTGCTACTGAGCAGCTGTCTGAAACAGTGCAAGCTCTGATGCAGCAAGTTACCAAAAAGTGCGATGGTCGTGTCAAGCATGACCGCTACAAGCGAATGAAGCTTGAGAGTGACATGTGGGCTAGGGAACTCAAAATGCACAATGCCCATGATGAACGAGAACATGCTATGTGTCTCGCTGAGCAAGACCACTTGCACAAATGTGAGCTCATGGGTCACCAACTGGAGCATACAAGGCTTGAGCTTGAGCTCGCCCGTGCACGTCAAGAAGAGGAGGAGGCAAGGATCCAGCATATCGCAATGGAGTGGGGCTTGGGTCATGATTGAGTGTTGTGTTGTCATCTTTGTGTGTTGCTTGTTGCATGTCCTCTTGGTTTGTTGTTTTGCGTATTATCTTTGTTGTTTTTTCGTTGATCACTAAATGTTGTCCAAGTACTGCCAGTGTTTTAATTTGATACACAAATTTTACTGCTACATCTACTGGAGCATGAGAAGCAAATGCGCCATTAAAGTATTTCGAAATTCTTGTCCTGCTGTCCTGATATAAGTCTCATTGCCCTGCCCCTCCTCTCCCTCCTCCTCCTCCTCATTCTGATTCATTCTCTGCCCAGTCAGTTCCTCATAAAAATCATTACCAGTACTCGCAATGCCAAGAGTCTCCTTGATCTCAATAATCAAATTGTGCAAGATTAGACAGCAGCAGATCCACATATTGGAGTAATCAAGTTCTTTCTTGCCTTCGATCGGAAACCGAAGCTCTCATAGGCTCTGAAATCTCCCCTTGATTGAACCGAAAAAGTGTTCAGACTGAACATGGACCTATAAGTATGGTCAGTGACACTTTAAACTCATCACACAGGAGGAGAACGATATTCCGAAACCATCCATTCACACACGCAGGAGGAAAGCAATATTCTGAAACCATCCATTCAAAGACAGCAAGGTTGAAACCAGCGGGCCTCAGAATGGAGGTGATATATGCAGAGGTACTTACTTTGGACAGGTGATAGTTAAACATTTTCTGCTCCCTCGTCAACGCCCCTCCAGGGGGTCGTTTGAATGGTGTAACACACCATACTTGTGAAGTGTATGCAGAGTCGGCCCACAGCCACTGGTTTGCACCGAAAAAGTCATTCGGTGAAGGGTCAACAATTCTGCTGGCTAGCAGAACTATGTTGGGTGAATGCTGCCTAGCTGCTATTCAACCCAAGGGTTTCTGGACTAAGCTCAGGGCTCAAGAGAGAGAGAGAGTGTGTGTGTGTGTGTGAGAGAGAGAGAGAGAGAGGGAGAATATGAAAATGTCACTCCAGACAATGAGGACAAGACTGTATATCAGGAGCTGTATAGTGAGCTATTGAGCTACTACTAAAACTAATAAGCTGCAAGTCTGGGGAAGCTACTAAATCCTAGAAGGAGAGCTACCAGAACTATAACTGAAAGTCTAGCTAATGAGTGGAAGTATAGGGCGAAGATTTTGGTGATTATGTAAGCAGTAAAAATGCGAACATAAGCAATGAAAGTAAAGTAAGAGAAGCTAAGTAAAAACTGTTAATACCAGCCTAGAGGGAAACTAATCCCTACATCGGGTTTCGTGCTGTCTTGTTACTTGAGGGTCTTATAGGTTGCTCAGAATACAATGACTATCACAATTGTATTCGATAAGACTACAGGTGCCAGCTGCCTCAAGTTCATGGTCAACGGATTTTCTACTTCTTGGTTGATAACGTGCTGTTCGTGGGTGGTCAAAGAGTGATGAATCACCTTCTTTGCTGGTCTCTTCTGATAGTGAGGAAGTATATATTTTATCAGGTTACTCTGAACCTAGTAGGTAATATTAGACCTCTGCTAATGCTGGCTAGATAATACGAGTCTCTCTTCCTGTAAAAGAGAGAAAGCTGAACTAAAATGAATATACGAATACAATAGACTGTTGTATAGGCGATCCCTGTAAGATAGTATACAACTAATCTGACTAGATTATACCACGGTTTTCTAAGGCAACACTAGGCCTTCACTTTCTTCTGGATCTCACTCTAGGAGACAGAAAGGGGAAAACACCTGTTCAAATTCTTACTAACTCTCACACAGTTTGAGAGAAGAATGGAAAAGGGAAAACTTAATTATTGTGTGAGAATGGAGTCCTTATATACATTTTGGAAACCATCCTTACTAAGCAATGAGTCATCACTGGATTGGTAAGAATGTGCTTACAAACCAAGCCTTTTGGTGTGCTGAATCAGCTGCTTACTAAAGTACATGAGTAAAATATTACAAAGCACAGTAAAATCTTACAAAGCATGATGAATCATGACCAAACATGATGAGTCATGGAAAAATCCTTACAAATCAGATTATTACCAGTCACATGACATGCTTACAAACATATCTGAGTGGCTCACTGATGTAATCAAGTGGCTGAAAAATAGAAAGAGACTGGAAACTGATAGAAAACTACAAATACAAGTAAATAAATGAATCAGAATAGGAAACTAAACTTATGATAGTGAGAAATATATCCTTGTATACTTCCCTAATCATCTCCTTCTATATTCCTTATCGTATATGTCATGGTATGGAGTTCATACCATGCATGACAGCACAACCCTGGTTCAGCCAAAAACATTTGAGTCATGAAGGCTACCAGGCATGCCAATCACATAGTCAATGATATGAAGATTGTGCGGGAGGATAACAACCTTGAGAACATGTAAGCTCATCTGATGAAACAGAAAAAATTAACATACTTGAGCAGTAAGAGAGTAGTTGGAATTTTTGTTGAAAAACCCTTCCCCATGCCACCCAGGCTTCTGAAACAAGTTGAAAGGGGTGCCATCGACGCAGAGGAAGCCACCACACCATTCCCGGCATGTCCTCCCTTCAACCCACTGCTGTGCCCTTTTTCATTCCTCATGATCTTCTTGATCAAGCAGATCGAAATGGATCACATCATCATGGTGCTTCAAAATTGCAATCATAACTCATTTGAAGCAGTTGTAGATGGTTCCGATGGAGACTCCTGCCCATTCAGCCAAATTCTGCGTCGTGGCAGCATTTCCATAGTGGCCTATGCCATTGAGAAAAATTGTGAGTTGAATAGGGACAGGGAGCTGTGGGTTGTTAAAATTGTTGTAGAAAATTGCGTGTGGCTGGATATGTTCAACAAGCTTGTCGAAAACGGCAGGGGATACATGAAGTTTTTGGCAAAATCTATCAGGGGCATGCATCCCCCATTCTGGAAGCAGGTGCAGTTGTGGGGCATGGCTAAGTTTTGGTCTTGCATCAAGAACATGGCTGATCTCTACTTCATCATGCAAAGCAAGAACAGCATCTATAAACTCTGTAAAGGCTTGACTGGCCATCTGTGGTCCATCCAATGAGAGCTGGGAGGCTGCAAGTGAATAGGCACTTGTGACTGTGGTACCCGATGTCATGCATGGTATGCACTCCATACCATGACATATACGATAAGGAATATAGAAGGAGATGATTAGGGAAGTATACAAGGATATATTTCTCACTATCATAAGTTTAGTTTCCTATTCTGATTCATTTATTTACTTGTATTTGTAGTTTTCTATCAGTTTCCAGTCTCTTTCTATTTTTCAGCCACTTGATTACATCAGTGAGCCACTCAGATATGTTTGTAAGCATGTCATGTGACTGGTAATAATCTGATTTGTAAGGATTTTTCCATGACTCATCATGTTTGGTCATGATTCATCATGCTTTGTAAGATTTTACTGTGCTTTGTAATATTTTACTCATGTACTTTAGTAAGCAGCTGATTCAGCACACCAAAAGGCTTAGTTTGTAAGCACATTCTTACCAATCCAGTGATGACTCATTGCTTAGTAAGGATGGTTTCCAAAATGTATATAAGGACTCCATTCTCACACAATAATTAAGTTTTCCCTTTTCCATTCTTCTCTCAAACTGTGTGAGAGTTAGTAAGAATTTGAACAGGTGTTTTCCCCTTTCTGTCTCCTAGAGTGAGATCCAGAAGAAAGTGAAGGCCTAGTGTTGCCTTAGAAAACCGTGGTATAATCTAGTCAGATTAGTTGTATACTATCTTACAGGGATCGCCTATACAACAGTCTATTGTATTCGTATATTCATTTTAGTTCAGCTTTCTCTCTTTTACAGGAAGAGAGACTCGTATTATCTAGCCAGCATTAGCAGAGGTCTAATATTACCTACTAGGTTCAGAGTAACCTGATAAAATATATACTTCCTCACTATCAGAAGAGACCAGCAAAGAAGGTGATTCATCACTCTTTGACCACCCACGAACAGCACGTTATCAACCAAGAAGTAGAAAATCCGTTGACCATGAACTTGAGGCAGCTGGCACCTGTAGTCTTATCGAATACAATTGTGATAGTCATTGTATTCTGAGCAACCTATAAGACCCTCAAGTAACAAGACACCGATGTAAGGAATCATAATTCTGTGGGTGTGAAAAGGCCATATTTACATGAGCTGTCATTTGATCATTTGCACTATGGAGTTGCACGACACTTCCCTGTATAGCGCACCAAAGGCGCACGCTTTCCCGCGCCTGCGCTTAGCGCGCGTTCCCGCGCTCTATCGCCTATCATCCAGGAGGACCAATCCATGTCCGAGCACCCCTCTAGTACAGTAAGCAACAAAACTGTTGCAATGTTTGCATGAATTTGATTATTCTAGCTATATCATTGTGGGGATTTCTGCTATAAAAATGTGGATAAGAGCAATATTGTAGCCCTACATCCAGGCTACAATAGTCATACTATAATGAAGGTGTGAAATAACTTCCATAAAAAGATATGAGCAATTTATGACAGGGTATGCATTGCAACAGTTTTGTTGCTGATATTTTAAATAGAAAAATCCTATCAGTAGACATCAGTTGTGTTATTTATTATGTCTTATCATGTCATGTGACATGTAAAAGGGTCAACATAACATAAACAAAGCCAAATGTTGAACTTTTTCAACATTCATCATCATAAAAATCCTCTCTGCTGACAAAATCAACCAAATCCTTTTTCACCTTGATTTTAATCAATATACAAGGGAGGTCTCACATGATATTGGTGTATGCCATAGTAACACTAGCAGAGTTCACTTTAAACTTCATTTTGACCTTCAAAAGTCCTCTGGTAGTTGTCCTTCTACTGTTTCCTCCTGTGGTGTTCAATATACTATTTGGCTAATCAGTACAGGCAAGGCTGAAAATACCACTGAAGTCACAAGAGCACTTCTGGACATCAAGAACAAGCCTATGTCCTCTCAGACAACACACCACTACTTGAAGAAATCTGGTATGAAGGCTGTAGTCAAGCAAAACACCCTCTTCTCTCCAAGTGTCATAGGAGAGCAACACTAGACTTTGCTATGAGTTAGTACCAATGGATAGTGTATGACTGGAAAAGTGTAATATGGTCAGATAAAACCAAAATTAATCATTTGGTGTCAGATAGAAGGAAGTGGGCTTGGAAAAAGGCAGGAGAGGGCCTAAGTAATGTGCTAGTAGGAGAGAGGAGGGTGTTTTTACTTGACTACAGCCTTCATACCAGATTTCTTCAAGTAGTGGTGTGTTGTCTGAGAGGACATAGGCTTGTTCTTGATGTCCAGAAGTGCTCTTGTGACTTCAGTGGTATTTTCAGCCTTGCCTGTACTGATTAGCCAAATAGTATATTGAACACCACAGGAGGAAACAGTAGAAGGACAACTACCAGAGGACTTTTGAAGGTCAAAATGAAGTTTAAAGTGAACTCTGCTAGTGTTACTATGGCATACACCAATATCATGTGAGACCTCCCTTGTATATTGATTAAAATCAAGGTGAAAAAGGATTTGGTTGATTTTGTCAGCAGAGAGGATTTTTATGATGATGAATGTTGAAAAAGTTCAACATTTGGCTTTGTTTATGTTATGTTGACCCTTTTACATGTCACATGACATGATAAGACATAATAAATAACACAACTGATGTCTACTGATAGGATTTTTCTATTTAAAATATCAGCAACAAAACTGTTGCAATGCATACCCTGTCATAAATTGCTCATATCTTTTTATGGAAGTTATTTCACACCTTCATTATAGTATGACTATTGTAGCCTGGATGTAGGGCTACAATATTGCTCTTATCCACATTTTTATAGCAGAAATCCCCACAATGATATAGCTAGAATAATCAAATTCATGCAAACATTGCAACAGTTTTGTTGCTTACTGTACATCATACTACATGCTGCACGAGTGTAACAAGGACTGCAGTGCTATTACATGTCATTACATACTATCGCGCATGTTCTCCCTATCCCTTCTGCATCCGATGAGATCTTACTTAGTATAAAGCCTGATGGTAGCGCTACTACTACCCATTACTCCCCTTTACTGTACTTCCCTAGCGTTTGGGTTTTACTTTAGAGTAGTAGTCACCATTAGGGTGCGCGCCCTGTGGTTATCGCGTTTTTTTGGCTTAGATTAGATCACCTAATCAAGCCTTGCTCTTTGCCTGCTTCGCCTTTGCTCTCGCTTTTCATCGTGCTCGCCGTTTCATGCTCATTACGAACCCCTACACCGCTCCTTACCTCCCGCATCACTTGCGCGTCTTCACGTGCCCACGTGCACTATAGGCGCACACCTTCCCGCGCGCTTCCCGCGCTCTGCTTACTATGCATTCTCATCGCGCACTTCGCGCCTCTCTATATCCTTGTGTGCGTCCCCTGTCTATTTGAGTTCTCTCTATTACTGGTTCTGTGTGTGGTAGCAGTCCCCTTTAGGGTCGAACGCGTCTGTCTCAGGCATAGCAGCCTAGGCGCAGCGAGACCCGACATACTGCCTCACCAGCAGTGTTGTTGATCTCACATCTAGAGATTGATTGCGCACGCCGCAGTCAGACTTAGTTCCTTCACCGACATTAAGGAGTCCACAGATGTATTCAACAATGTTGAACAAACCGACATGCTGATGGATCCATCACTGTCATTTGAGGAGATGCTGTAAGTGTCATTGTCAGAGTCTGGCTCTTCAAGAAGCTCATCAAGTGCATATTGCACAAGCTTGACATAGCGAGCTAATACAAGATCATCGTGTGTATTTTTGAGGGCTCATAGTTGTTGTTTTTGAAGCAATATACGAGGCATAGTGGGCTGATCTTGTCAGTGATGTGTAAGCAAAATGGAGTTATAATTTGGAGTTTTAATAATGTTGTCCAAGTTTCTAAGTGTTGTCTGTTCCGTATCGTTTTTAACTTTGAATACCACTATTGTCTGTGTGAGTGGGAGACACGAGCACATGCATAGACTGAGGTCTATGTAGGAACCAAGTAAGGTTGAGAGAACCACTTTTACTCTCTCGCTACCACCAACTTGGTGCAAGTGCTCATACTCTTTTTGCTATACATCTCTTTTCTCCTCAAGATATCAAGTCTCCACATCAAAACTGTGTTTAGATATATATCTTGTTTCCTTAATTTGCAATAAATCGTCTTACTATTGATCCCAACTTAGAACAATGCCCTGATTTTACTTCGGCCATTTTCCAAGCTAGTTGCACCCCTCTTTTGAGTCCCATGGTTGATGACACACAAGCTGCTGTCATTCTCCAAACAATTTGGGCTGCCACCAATGCTGCTCAATGAGTTCAGTGGCAACAACAGCTAGATAATAATGCCTTAGCTGCTGCCAAACAGCGTCACTTACTGGCTGAAGCAGACAAACAATGTCTTGCAGCCCAACACCTGCAAGAAGTGGTTATTGCCGAAGAAGATCGAAAGAAGAACTGCATACATCATATCCCCATTCCGGACTGGCCTAGACCCTCCTGTGCAGCTGCAACTGTGCTCATTTGTGACTTTGTGCTTAAAGCTCAATAAAGCTCAATTTGTCGAGTTGTACTATTGGACAAACAAAGGTTTGGCTGACACTAAGCTATATTTTCACAGTGTTGATGACGATGGCTTAGTTCCCACCACTGCAGCAGATGGCACCACCTCCTGGTTACCTGCTGGCGCCACTCATCCTTCATCTGCAGTCACCACTGATCACCTTCTTGCTCCACTTGGTTTTGCTCAGGTGATTCCCTGCTACATTGCTTCATTAGAACAACGTGGGTGGGAAAACTTGAGAATTGTAATGTTGGCTAAGTTCTTTGGAGCTTTGATGCTCCACAACTACTGGACGTTGGATGATGTGTTTGAGCAACGCGCTCTCTTGACCTACCAGGAAGAACAACATTGAGCTTGGCACCAAGCCATCCCACAACCTAGTGGAGCTTGGAACATCTCAATCATCAACAAAGCAGAGTTATCACACACTTATGATCGTATCTGTCATGCTGACTGCATTCAGGCCAATGTTGAATACAATGCCAAGGTACGTTAATTAACTACATATTTAACCTTATCTCCTTCGCTAATAAATTCTTATCATGCTACATCCTTCATTAAAAACACTGCACCTATGCAATGTTACAAACTGGGATGGGTTCTAACAACCAGAGTTCAAAAGAGAACTACTCTGGGTTGAGTCATTCTAGCACTACAACGACAATGAAGTCTTCTTCATAGTACTACTACCTAACGACAAGGATGGTTCTTGAAGCTAGGGTCAAAGGTTGGTTCTGGCTAATGATGAGGAGTGCTTGAAGTTAGAATCAATTGGTTCAGACGACTAAGCTTGGAGGGCTTAGATGAAGGAATATCAAGTATCAAGTAAAACCCAGTAAGATTAAAGTAAGGAAACTAACTAGTACAAATGCATGTATTTATAGAGAAAGGTTTAGGGCAGGTATGAGTAAGGAAGGCTATGAGTATCTGCCTAATTAAGTATATGAATGCATGCAGGAAGACAATGGATCAAAAAGGTGACAATGAAAGAAACTGGACATACTATGAATCTTGGTCATCTAGTGATGGCAATAAGTGATCATGATGTAATACAATGGTTAAGAGTGCTATAGCAGAAAGAAAATGAATATAGGATAAGTGTACTGTAACATGCAACTTCTTCCTTGCATCTCTCATCTGAATCACAACTTATGTGGCGCCTTTGTTTGGCCTTTTGCATCTTGCATTATGCATTATGCATTCTGCGATATACTTGTTCAATACTGGGTTTCCCCCCCTTTTTTTCTCTATGTGCTCAGAGGCTGCAGACCCTTCATCTGCCTTATGCCCATGACAACTCATCACTGAGCCAACAGCATCAAGGCCGACAGTACACCTCACTTTGCCCTCCTCTTCCTGTTTCCTCCAGGGTTGTACCCTCGTGTTCTGCTTCCCCCATTTTATGCCAGTGATCATTGTGTTCAACCAAGCCTTCTGGATCCTTGTGTTTTTCCAACAGCGCACACAGTCAGTGCTCTCCCACTGTGTGGGCCATTTGCCTCGGGTTAAACCATCATTCCTTCATGGAATGCTCAGCAGACCACCTCTGGAACAACTCCCACTCTGCAGTCAGCAAATGCGTCAATCGTCAATTGCTCATTCGGAGCTCAGACAAACCTTTGTGCATCGACTGGCAGTGTGGTCGAGGCTGCACAACCCACTCCCATGATGAACATCACCTGTGTTCAGGTTGCCTCTCCACCTCCCATGGAGCCCAGTACTGCACTCAGGTACAGGCAGCATCTCCCAGTATGCCCTTATAATAGTGTTGCTTAGCATGATTTGTTACTTAAGCACGATCTTTTGGATGAATACCACAGAATCCCTGATGGTTTTCAAAATGGTTTCAGTCTGCATCTCCTGCTCCTCACCTCTTGTCAGACCCCACCAAATCATCCTTCCCTTCTACTGTATCATGATGCCTTTTATCGTATTCTTGAATGTGAGCTTGCTATGGGTCGTTACATTGGTCCTTTCACTCATTTGGACTTGGAAGCTCTTATTGGTTCATTTCAAATGTCTCCTGTGTCCATCATTCCCAAAGTGGGGAGACCAAACAAACACAGAGTTATTTGAAATTTTTCATTCCCGCTTCAAGTATCTCCCCATTCCCCACAACTGTCTATCAACTCGCTGGTTAACTCCAATGATTTCCCTTGCACATGGGGCACCTTTGAGACAGTTTGTGCAATCATTCAAAACCTACCCCCAGGTTCTCAAGCCACCACATGGGACGTTGCTGAAGCATATCATACCATTCCTCTCTTGCCGTCACAGTGGCCTGCTACTGTGGTGCGCACTGATGATGACTCCTTTTATGTCAACACTTGTACCTCCTTTGGCATGGGCCCATCTGTGAGTGCATATGGTCATATTGTGGATGCAGGTGCTGACCTTTTTCATGTGGTTGGTATCGGCCCACTCACCAAGTGGGTCGATGATCATCTATTTTTCTGTATTCTACGATGCCATCTCAATGATTACAACAGTTATCGCAGCTCTCTGCACAACATATTGTGTCGTCTCCCCCGTCGTCAGACTGGCGGTTGTCTTTGGTTCGAAGGTAACACCTTCGATGATGGATACTTTGAAACTTTCTGCAAAAACTGCAAGTTTCCGATATGTGATTTGTCATCCCAGTCAGTTTGCTCACCAGAAGACTTGCTCTACAATTGCAATTTTGAAGACATCAATCTGCTATCTGCCCTGCTTGGGATACCATGGGAGCTATCTAAAGACATTCACTTCCATTTTCAAGTCCTTTTCATTGGTTTGCTCTGGGACCTCCCTCGTCTCACCATTGGGTTGGGAGATGCCAAGAAAGCTAAATATTTGGCTGCTACTGTGGAATTGTCCTCTGTCCAAACACATGTCCTTCTCGATATCCAGCAACTATATGGGAAGTTGCTACATGCCTGTCTCGTCATCCCTACTGGACGAGCATATCTTACCTCATTGGAGGCCATGCTTGGCACCTCCAGTTCATGTCCATTTGTGCCACATCACTCCAATTGTCACCTCAATGACAATCTCACCTGGTGGACAGAACAACTTTCCAGACCAATCCTCAAAAGAGCCATCCCCCAACCTTGCACTTTCATTGATGTACGTGCCTACTCTGATGCCAGCTCCAGCTTCAGTATCGCAGTTATTATTGATGGGTTTTGGCATGCCTGGACTCTATCACCAGATTGGTGCACCCTCAATGGTGCAAGGGACATTGGATGGGCTGAAGCTGTGGGCTTTGAGCTGCTCATCTGATACATCCATCTTTTGTGAGGTACATCCAGCCCTCGACATTTCCAGGTACATTGCGACAACACCGGAATTGTTGATGGATGGAAGAATGGTCGGAGTAGGAACTGGGCGACTAACAGCGTGTTTAGACACGTGCTATCCCTCCTTGATGACCAGGACACCTTCACCTCTTTCCACCTTGATTATGTTTCAAGTGGAGCAAATCCGGCTGACAAGCCTTCCCATGGGATCTTCCCTCCTTCCACACATCTCCTGCCACCCATTGAGCTCCCCAATGCTCTTTACGGACTCATACACGATGTTCCCTCCCAGCTTGCTTGCTAATATAACCCCTGCTCACAATGGGACTCAAGTCTTATCAGACTATATGACCGGAACATTATCCTTACCTTCCTTAGACAGACACAAACAACTGGACACAATAGTACTCTTCATTGTCTCTCCCAGTTTCACTCCCCCCGTCCACTTCCTTCATTGAACACTGATTCAACTTGTGTCTGCTCCTATTTACCTTCTTTAACTCCACTGGCCTCCCCCTTAAGGCCACATTGCTTAGCTTGAGATCGCCTGCATCTGTGGCATCCTGTGCAAGGACATTCGTGTCTCGACCATGCTGGGTATCTTGTCCCACTCTCTGATAACAATTTAAACCAGATCTTAACTGTGATAGGGCACTCTTTTGCCTCTGGGACGCAGGAGACCTATGGTTTGGGTCTTCTGGCATTCCATGTGTTTTGTGATGCATGTAACATCCCAGAAGAACAACATGGCACAGCTTCTTCAATACTGATCCTTGGTTTCATAGTTAGTTGCACAGGGATGTATTTAGGAAAGACATTGGAGAACTTTGTTTATAGTGTTCAAGCATGGCACTTACTGCATGGTTTAGAATGGTCAGTTAACCCTGCACAGATAGCATCTGCTTTGGAAGGTGGCACTCATTTAGCGCCACCTGTTTCAAAGCATCCAAAACAAAAACCCTTCACCATGGCAATCATAACTGCACTTCATTCAGTGCTCAACCTTTCTGACCCCCTCGATGCTGCCTTCTATGCATGCCTCATGACCTCTTTCTTCTCCCTTGCATGTCTTGGCAAGGTGACTGTAAGATCCTTAGCAGCTTTCCAACCTAGCATCCATGTCAAAGTATGCGATATTCATCACAGTTTGAAGGTAACCGTGCCTCATCTTCCAAGAACGAAAGTCTCTGCTCAGGGTGAGGACATCTATTTTGCTGTGCAGCCTGGTGATTTTGACCCTCTCCATGCCTTAGCTAATCACCTACGGATAAACAACCCCCCTCCTTCAGCACATCTTTTCAGCTGGCGTCATCGAGGTGGCCTTCGTCCTCTGACTCGTTCAGAATTTCTACATGCACTAGAGCGTGCTTTGATAAAACTTGGAATAGAGCCTTTGAAAGGTCATGGTTTGAGAATTGGGGGTACTCTGGAGTACCTCCTCCATGGTTTATCTTTCAAAATGGTCAAAGTCATGGGGAGGTGGGCTGGGGACACCTTTATCGGGTACTTTAGGCAACACGCTATTGTGTTAGCACCATATCTGCAGGACACTCCAGTCCTCAAACCATTCACATGTTACACCCTGCCACCTGTTTGCTCAAAATGTTGGTGAGTCTGCTACTCTCCTTGTGTTTGGGGGCAAGCTTTTGCTAGCTGCATTGTTGTGCTCCTAACTTTGGGGAATCTCTGCTCACTCTTGCCCCTTTTGGTTTAGGGCCATGAGAAGACGTGTTTCAGTCGAATGAACCTAGAAGGTTCCTTCCCCAAATACCCTGTTAGCCTTGCTCCTGCTCGTTCCTTGGTTTCGCTAGCCTCTTGTAAAAGTTTATCAGTCCTGATGTCATATCCCAGATTCTGGACCTATCCTATAGTCAGATTTATGGACTAATCCTTAGATTAGATTCCTAGACTTCATCCATAACCATTTCCAGTCTCATCCACTATCGCACTTGTCCAACTACTGCTCATCCGTCCGATCCGATATATGGATCCAATCTGATATGCCTATCTGCTCCAGATCCAATATGATAAGCTTTCTTATTCATTACCTGTCCATATAACGTTAACACAGCCTATTCCTTTATTTGGTATTCTCTACCTTTCAGATAACCAGTTCCATACTTACCTGATATCTTTGCTACTTGTCTATTACTGGTACTCGGTTGTTTACCTATCCGTTATGCTTACTGATCCGTTATCCTTTGACTGCACTAATGTACATAGCCTTTGACACTGCCTCTGATTATTCCATTAGCTACCTACAGTATATAAACTCTTGTAAATCTTGATAGATCCTCAGTTCGAATATTATTGTCTTGCAACATTCTTGTACTTGCACATTAGTGTTGTAAGGATCCCTTCTCTATCCTTTGGGCCTAGGGATTGATTCTCTAGGCCAGAGCTCCGCTCTTCTGCATTTCCAGACTTTGTCCATTTCCAGATCCTACCTTAGGCCTAATGGATTGTATCCTTAGGTCAAAGTCTTGCCTTTCTGATACTCACACTCTTTCCAATCCTTATCCAACTCCGTCTCTACCCAAGGGTAGTCTATATCCATCTGTGTCCGCTCTGGAACCCCTATCCAGAACTCCAGACCACTATTCCTGCCTCGGACTGTGTCCTTTGCAGTATATCCACCCTATGTCTTCACTAAGGATTGATACACATGTTTATCCCACTTCCTATCAAGTGGACGGAACTCCATCTGAGTTTCCGATACTTGTCCAGAAGTTTCCCGCACTCATCCGGACGGTTCCTGCGCTCATCCAGAAGTCCTTCGGATGCTCCACCAGAGTTGTCTGCCTCTGAAGTCCTACAGACTTCATTAGGACCTTATTGGACTTTATCTGAAATTAAGGGCACTGTACTCAGGTGAGGGGCACAGCGTACAAGCTGAGGCCAAAGCCCTTCTGAGTTAGTCGTTCTCACCCCTCCAAGAGATTGTATGCACCCATGTGCATGGTCTTTAACACCTTACTAAGATATCTATAAACTTTGTTCTTAACTTTCTCAACTGTTGAGTGCAAAAAACATAGATGATTGTCTGTGTGAGTGGGAGACACGAGCATGTGCACAGACTGAGGTTTATGTAGGAACTGAGTAAGGTTGAGAGAACCACTTTTACTCTCTCGCTACCACCAACTCGGTGCAAGCGCTCATACTCTGTTTGCTATACATCTCTTTTCTCCTCAAGATATCAAGTCTCCACATCAAAACTGCCCACCCTCCTCTCCCCTTGTATTGGATTCAGCTTCCTCTCTTTTACTTTAGACACCAGTGGGCCATGATCTGGATTTTGACTGCTGGTCCTCTATTTGATTTAGTGTGACATTGATCTAGACTACACCAGACCTTTTGGATGTTTTGTAATTTCTCTTAGCTCAGGCCAAGTGGTCTTGATCTCTCCATTCAGTTCTGCATGGCATGTGTCACTTTGGTTGTTGCCCTGAAGTTATGTATTTAAGACCCCATTTTGCCCAAATTTTCCTTAACACCTTTTATCTTACATTGCACCAATCTTGTTACTTATGTATATCCTGAGCGTTGACCCTCCTGCTGCCCCTTGTTCCTCTATTGCCTCTGCTGCACCCTCCTTCTCTACCCCAGTGGCTTCCTTTGTTATTGAAACCAGGCCAATTGCTGCCTCCTTATTTGTAGATGGCAGTCGTCCCATCTCCCCCACTGACACTTGGGTTTTTAACTGTCACCTAGAGTGGGATGTGGAGCCAATTCCCCACATAGGTGTTGGGGACACCATTGCCATCTATTGTCAAGCCTGCATTCCCTCCTCCTCTGCTGGTCCCCTCCTGGGTCATCCTGCCTTTACTGGGACCCTAGTCGGCATTGCTGGGTGGAGTTCTAACACCATTGAATTCAAGGTTGACATCCCTAGTTACACCCATGCCCACTCCACTTCCATCCAGCTACCATTGGCAATTTGCCATCTCTCTTGGCTGGAACATTTGTGGGGTTGGATGTTGCCCTTCCCTCGGTGTTCACTTGTCCACTTCCACCCACCCTCCCCCATAGTGAACCTAGAGGATTTTGAGGATTTAGTATGGAGTGGATTTGATGTTTAGGGTGTCCACCTCATATTGTGTTTTGGCTCCTGCTTGACTTGACGCATGGTCTCCTTGATGAGCTGCTCATGGGCCCACCTGCCCAGGAATCTCTGCTCACTCTTGCCCCTTTTGGTTTAGGGCCATGAGAAGACATGTTTCAGTCAAACAAACCTAGAAGGTTCCTTCCCCAAATACCCTGTTAGCCTTGCTCCTGCTTGTTCCTTAGTTTCACTGGCCTCTTGTAAAAGTTTATCAGTCCTGACTAAAATATCTATAAACTTTGTTCTTGACTTTCTCAACCATTGAGTGCAGAAAACATAGAGTTGGGAATTTCTGCATTGTTCATGCCGAATGGCGCATAACTTAGGGTTCAGCATGCGAGTCATTCGCGTTCCACCAAGCCTGGATGGACTGAAGTACATAGTGTAGAACATTAAATTACTAGTAATAGAAAATTGCAAGTACCACAGTATCACTGACAGACCAAGCAAACTGCTCAGGTCCTGCAGTCAAATTGCCATCCAACAGAGCAAGCAAACTGCTCAGGTACATATTTAAATTAATATGGCATGTGTTAAGGTCGTACTCAAGGGGTAACGGATCCGAAGGGCTTTGGCCTCAGCTCGTACGCTGTGCCCCTTTCCCGAGTATAGCCCCATATTTCAGAATGCTATACATATCGTATCCGAAGATCTGGATGGCTATTGTAGCGTATCCGAAGGTCCGGACGACTATCGTATGATATCCGGGTATAGAGGAAAGTAACGTATTCCTATCCGAAGACAAGGAATAGTATCGTATGATATCCGAAGGTAAGGAATAGTATTGTATACTTATCCGGATGGCGTCCGGATATCGGACAGGAGTATAAGGACTAGTCTAGACAAGTCTAGGACTAGAAACTAGCAGAGTATAGACTATCCGTAGATAGAGGTGGATGCGTATAGACTATTGGATACAATCCTTAAGTCTTGGAGGGTGACAAGAGTTGTTAAGGCTCGAGTCCGGATAATGGAATGAGGACAATCTAAGATGATATTCGAACTGGGGTGCTATAAGACATATACAAGAGTTTATATACGATAGAACTACGCGAGAGGCTATGCACAAAGTATCGCAATGTATAAGTAACGCTTATTAGAAGTCAATCATAAGCCGGAAGATAATCACAAGTGAAGCGGATCAGTAAACATAGCCGGAAATTAATCACAAGTGAAACGGATCAGTAGAACATAGCCGGAAGAAAGCATAACCGATAAACCGGAAAGGAGGATATACTAAATGGAGGAAATAAGCAGTGTTTAACGTTATATGAACAGGATATGAATGAAGAAGCTTATCATGACGGATCTGGTACGGATCTGTGGATTGGATCTGATCGGATCTGACATCCGGAACTTCGGATGAGAAGCGCGAATGTATGGGATATGACAGCATGTCGGGATATAAAACATCTGCCAGGCATGTAATTATGGAAGCAAAAAATTCGCAATGTGCATCCAGAACCTCCAGCTGGGAGCCTGCCCGAAAGTCTGAAATTTATAAGATTTACAAAATTTACAGTGTATTTCTCCTTCTCCTGCACTTTACTCACTTTACCCACTTAAAATTGCACTTTACAGTACTTTACATATAATATGGTCCTACCCTCTTCCTTGCTCTGACTCATCCTTCACAGCTACCATAATGGGTAGCTTAGATGTCGCGATCATGTGACTTAACCTTCCTCCACTGCGCTGAAGGCACTAAGTGACTGCTGCTCGCACAATCACTCTCTTGATGTGAGATCAACAATGCTGCTGGTGAGGCAGAATGTTGGGTCTTGCTGCACCTAGGCTGCTATGCCTGAGACAGATGCGTTCAACCCTAAAGGGGACTGCTACTGCACACAGAACCAGATATATGAGAGACCCTTGTAGTCTGAAGGATGCACAAAGGTGCGAGAAGAAACGTGAAGAAACGCAAAGAAGCGCAAAGAAACACTGAAGGGTCAACAATTCTGCTGGGATGCAGAACAGTGTTGGGTGAATGCTGCCTAGCTGCTATTCAACCCAAGGGCTTCTGGACTAGACTCTGGGCTCAAGAGAGAGAGTGTGTGTGTGTGTGAGAGAGAGAGAGAGAGAGAGAGGGATAATATGAAAGTATCACTCCAGACAAAGAAGACAAGACTGTATATCAGGAGCTGTATAGTGAGCTATTAAGCTACTACTAAAACTAATAAGCTGCAAGTCTGGGGAAGCTACTGAATCCTAGAAGGAGAGCTACCAGAACTATAACTGAAAGTCTAGCTAATGAGTGGAAGTGTAGGGCGAAGATTTGGTGATTATGTAAGCAGTGAAAATGCGGACATAAGCAAGGAAAAGTAAGGTAAGAAAGCTAAGTAAAAACTGTTAATACCAGCCTAGAGAGAAACTAATCCCTACAACGCGAAGAAATGTGAAGAAATGCGAAGAATGCGATGAGAACGCGAAGTGTGGGGAAGTCGCGCTAAGGTAAGCGAAGCGTGGGAAGGCGCGCGCGTTGTCGTGGGAAAGCGCGGATGGAATGCGGAGAATAAGGAGTGATATAGAGGGGCAGATAGATAACGGATCAACGGAGATGCAAAGCGAGCACAATGCAAAGCGAGTGAAAAGCGAGGTCTGATTAATCTAGTCTAGTCCGATAACAATAACCATAGGTAACACAAAGTGCACCCTAATGGTGACTACTACTTCAGAGTAAAACCTGATAGTGAGGGAAGTACAGTAAAGGGGAGTAATGGGGGAGAGTAGTCGTGCGATCATCAAACTATATACTAGACAAAATCACGTCGGACGTGGAAGGGATAGGAAGAAAACACGCTGATAGTACGTAATAACATGTAATAACGCTGCAATGCTTGTTACAACCATGAGGCAAGGAATATGATGTACCAATGAGGTGGTCGGACATGGATAGGCACTCCCGGATAATAGGCGATGAAATGCGATGAAACACAAAAGTGCACGATGAAACGCGAAAAAGTGTGATGAAATGCGAAAAAGTGTGATGAAATGCGAAAATGCACGAGAATGCGCGCTATGCGCGAGTGTGGGAATACATCGCGCGAGCGCAGGAAAGCATCGCGCCTATGGCGCGTTATACAGGAATGTGTTGCATGATATACCAATGGAAGTGCAAGTCATTATGCGAATGATAAACGAACTGCTTGCGTGAATATGCCCATTACACGCCCATAGAAATATGAGTCCCTACAGCGCAACTCTTCCTGCCATGCACACACCGCAACCACAGGTGAACGCCTTCAACAACATCAACATCTTTCCCGGAGAAGGTACTTTTTATTTTATTTATTTATTCATTTGTAGTTCTCACTTGTACTTTACAGGGCCTCAGGACTTTCTGCCAACAACAAATAGTTGTTTGGTAATGCTGCTCAGTGCAAGGCCACCATGAGCCCCCACAACATGTAAGTTTTGACCTTTTTTCTATTTTTTGTGCTGACCGATATTTCAATATACCTTGGTAGTGTTTTTGATGCATTGGTGGTCCTCCTTCAGATGAAGGAGACCACTGAGTCCTACTTGGGCTACAACATCACTGATACCATCATCACCATCCTTGCCTACTTCAACGACTCCCAGAGACTGGCTATGAAGGATGCCAATGCCAGCACCATCTCCAGAATGAATGTTCTTCATATCATCAACAAGCCCACTGCTTCTGCCATCACCATCCCTGCCTACTTCAATGACTCCCAGAGACAGGCTACAGAGGATGCCAATGCCAGCACCATCTCCAGAATGAATGTTCTTCATATCATCAATGAGCCCACTGCTGCTGCCATTGCATACAGTCTTGACAAGAAAGTTGTTGGTGAGCACAATGTTCTCATCTTCGATCTTGGAGGAGGGACCTTCAATGTGTCCCTCTTGACAATCGAGGAGGGTATCTTTGAGGTGAAGGCCACCGCCAGTGACACCCATTTGGGTGGTGAGGACTTTGACAACCAACTTGTCAACCACTTTGCACAAGGCTTCAAGTGCAAACACAAGAAGGGTAAGTTATTTTCTTATACTATCATCAGCCACCCAGACTTCCATTTACTCCTACTTTAGCAGCATGCTCAAGCCGGTCAAGAAGGTCCTCCAGGACCCCAAGATCAATGTCAAGGCAGAGTGGCAAGCAGGTATGGTTTTGCTAACTCCAAGATATTCAAGAAAGCAGACATAAAAGCATTAGTAGACTGTGGGGCATCAACTCTTTTCATTGGTGAAAGATTTGTGAAAGAAAAACAAGTCTGAACTAGAAAACTGATGAAAGAGATTCCAATAAGAAATATTGATGGAACGTCAAATGTAGCAGGTCCTATTTTGTGTTTTGCCAATGTAGAAACTACAACACAGCGAGGCACGAACAAAGCTCCTGACTGTATCTATAATCATTGTAATGTCGTGTGTTGCCTAGTCTGCTATACTTGAGACAACAAGTGCATTCGACCCTAAAGGGGAAGCAAGTGCAGCAAGGATCTAGTTGTATGCGCTGAAGGTGCTACTGGTCAGCCAATGCAAGGCGCAAGAAAGCGCAGGTGCATGCAAGGCATGAAGGCATGGGAATGCGTGCATGTGCTGCATGTGTGTATGCGCAAATGAGAGAGTGTAAACGAATGGATTTCTACTATGTTCTGCTAGGTAAATAGTGGGTGGAAAGTTCAGTCAACCGAAAAGTAACCCCGTAGTAAGTACTGCTGGTGCTTTATATATGGCGCCTAAGCACTGTCATGCAGAGCCGAAGCGCTACTGAGTAAGGTATGTAAAGGTATATATAAGTAAGGGTCCATGATAAAAATAAAGGTGGAATGATATGCAAATAAGGGAAATGGGAATATACGCACTTAGAGAGCTTGGTGGACAGTGGATGGATGCTTCTGGATGGCTGGCACTATAGGGCGCTCAAGCATGGGAAAGTGTGTGCATCGTGAAGTGTGGGAAGTGTGTGTGCATGGCGCAGGAAAGCTGTGCTTCATATAGGAATAGCTGCAGATAGCACCCAGAGTGATGCTACAAGTTCATGCTGTGTACTCCCTAGTGAAAAGCGCCATATCACACAATGAGAGGCATGATTCTCTATACTGCATCACCTCCGCGCCCATGCGCACTATAGGTGCACACCTTCCTGTGCTTCGCTTACCTTAGCACGTGCTTCCCGCACTCCGCTTACTACACATTTCTCATCATGTGCTTCACACCTCTCCACGCCCTTGCGCACCCCCCTGTCTACTTGAGTTCTCTCTTATTTCTGGTTCTGTGTGTGGTAGCAGTCCCCTTTAGGGTCAAACACGTCTGTCTCAGGCATAGCAGCCTAGGCGCAGCAAGACCCGACATTCTGCCTCACCAGCAGTGTTGTTGATCTCACATCTAGAGAGTGATTGCGTGTGCCGCAGTCAGTCTTCATGCCTTCACCGGCATGCATACAACTCAAGAGTAAAAGTAAAGTGATTGCAGCACAGAGTTATTCTATAGAAGAGAGATTAGAGTACAGTATGGAAAATCTATGGTAAAGAATATTCATGAATGACTATAGTATGCTAGAGGATAGTAAAAAGGTTGTGGTATTGTATTGGAAGATGGGTAGTTGCTTGAATTAAATTGCATTGGAGGGTAGAGTCTATTATGTGACTGTCATATCCCAGATTCTGGACCTATCATATAGTCGGATTTATGGACTAATCCTTAGATTAGGATCCTAGACCTCATCCATAACCAGTTCCAGTCTCATCCACTATCGCAATTGTCCAACTACCAACTACCGCTCATCCATCCGATCCAATATATGGATCTGATCCGATATGCCTATCCGCTCCGGATCTGATACAATAAGCTTTCTTATCCATTACCTGTCCATATAAGATTAACACAGCCTATTCCTTTATCCGATATGCCTATCCGCTCCGGATCCGATACGATAAGCTTTTCTTATTCATTACCTGTCCATATAGCATTAACACAGCCTATTCCTTTATTCGGTATTCTCTACCTTTCGGATAACCGGTTCTATACTTACCCGATATCTTCGCTACATGTCTATTACCGGTACTCGGTTGTTTACCTATCCGATACGCTTACTGATCCATTATCCTTTGACTGCGCTAATGTACATAGCCTCGGACACTGCCTCTGATAATTCCGTTAGCTACCTACAGTATATAAACTCTTGTACATCTTGATAGATCCTCAGTTCGAATATTATTGTCTTGCAGCATTCTTGTCCTCACACATTAGTGTTGTAAGGACCCCTTCTCTATCCTTTGGGCCTAGGGATTGATTCCCTAGGCCAGAGCTCCGCTCTTCCGCATTTCCGGACTTCATTCATTCCGGATTCTATCTTAAGCCTAAAGGATTGTATCCTTAGGTTAAAGTCTTGTCTTCCGATACTTACACTCTTTCCGATCCTTATCCAACTCCGTCCCTTCCTAAGGGTAGTCTATATCCGTCCGCGTCCACTCTGGAACCCCTATCCGGAACTCCGGACCACTCTTCCTGCCTTGGACTGTGTCCATTGCAGTATTCCACCCTATGCCTTCACCAAGGATTGATACGCGCACTTATTCTACTTCCTATCAAGTAGACGGAACTCTATCCAAGTTTCCAATGCTCATCCGGAAGTTTCCCGCACTCATCCGGACGGTTCCCGCGCTCATCCGGAAGTCCTTCGGACACTCCACCAGAGTTGTCTGCCTCTGAAGTCCTCCAGACTTCGTTAGGACCTTATTGGACTTTATCTGAAATTAAGGGCACCGTACTCAGGTGAGGGGCACAGCGTACGAGCTGAGGCCAAAGCCCTTCTGAGTCAGTCACACTCGCCCCTCCGAGAGATTGTATGCACCAGCGTGCCACGGTCTTTAACAGTGACAAAAAAGGTGATACCAACTTGATTGGAGGCATAAATGATGGTCGCCATGTGGGATATGAAACACCATGCTCCTTTGCAACAGTGCAAATATTTGGAGAAGGAGAAGCAAGAAGAATAGCACAGACATCCTGGATTTTTTTCTCGCTCTTTAATGAGTTTCTGAGCTTTTGTTCTGAAAACATGAGCACAATGCACCGGCATCAGCAATGATATGTTTCACAGCCGCACTTAGAATTGGTTCTCCACTCCAACCTGTCACACTTGAGCATTTGTTGACATTGATGATTGCATTGTCAATAACAACTGCAACTCTGCTCAATTCTCACTGGAAAAATGCTCAGAAGGCAAGGGTATGCATAAAGTACATGTCGAAAAAATTTTGAATTTTTTGGTTGAAAACTTAGCCTTCCCCTGACCATTCTGCTTAAAAAAGGTAACTATGAGTGATAGATTTGAAGCCATACATGTTCCTCATCCTTTTTTAAGAATTAAAAAAATACAGTGCTATAAATCTATGCTAGAAGGTCCTAAGTCCAAAAGTAGAGAACTCGAGATGTGTTGTTGCGTGAGCTATGAGGCGTTTTGCAACTCCCTACTGTCTTGCAACTCTGGCCAAATGATAGTACCTTGTTTACGCCACGGCTTGGCAACCGAATGGTGACGGTAACAGGTCACCACACACTCGATTGCGGCTGCAATGCCATTGGAAGGTGCCGAAATTAGATTTTTCCGACATTGCACCGAGCCGCGGCTTTGCTGAATCAGCATACCATGACTCCGACTCAGAATCGTACCGTACGATTCTGGCCACTTCTGGTGCCGACATTCGAAGATTCCAATCCTTGATTGGCTGGGTCGGAGCTCTTGTCCAGCGGACATACCTTCTGTTGGCTGCAGGAGCCTGATCCTCGTTTCGCTCGTTTCCTTGAAGGGTTTGAAGTATTGAACCCGCAACGATAGGCACATATTGACGGGTCTACGTACTGTACTCATCCGAGGGGGCACACATTGCTATCTGGGGCACACCTGTGAAATCCGTGTAGTGTGACGTGCATGAAGTTGAGCAAAACACAGACCACACGCACATGGTACGTTGAAACATACCTGCACATGCGATCACATGTTCCTAGCTAGGAGAATATTTCCTACATCAGTGAGAACCTGGGATGCGGATACATTCAAGCCTGGTCATTTTAAAACAACTCTCGAAAAGAATGTTTTCCCCCGCAAATCCGAGGTGTGCCCACCTCCACGTGGGGAAACGTATGATCGACGAGACTTGGTCATCATATCGTCATGCACACACGTAGATCATCTGACGGCAAGTGTCATTCCACAATAATTCAAGGCGACTTGCCTCGAGGGCGAATCGATCCTCTCCAAACCATTTGTCATGCCGCTTTGGTCCCCCCTCACCTGTATGGTATAACTAGACACAAAGCCGGCGATCGCGACAATTCCTCTATATATCAATAGAAGATGATATTGGACTATAGCAGAGTTGACCCACGTTTGCCAAAACACCAGGTGATCATGATACGGTATTCCGGTCGCTTTCCACTTTTGGACTTGAGCAACGGGCTTACTGAGTTCATCACAGGCATTAATATTGCCATAACGCCTCCAGTGACCCAGGTCCCTAGTATAAAAGGCATCCGTTTGGGCGGCTAGATTATCGCGCCAAGTTCTTCTTTGCCCCACATGTATATCGAGCAAGAGAAGAAGTCTAAATCCTCCACAGAAAATGTGATCGATGATGACTTCAAGCTGTTGACTGCAGATGCCAGGCAGGCGGGAGAACGGGCACTGGTGCGTAAACTGGACCGCCGGCTGATGCCCACAATTATATTCATATACCTCTTGAATTACATTGACGTACGCAATCATCCATTTGTAAACCTCATCGTGCTCACGTGTATTATGCATAGCGTGTTGCTGTTACTGCTGCGCGGCTGCAAGGCTTAGAGCAAGATATCGGATTGACAAGTGAGCGAGGTGGACTACCGTAGTATCCATGCTTAATAGATCTACTAGCCGTTCAGTATGACACAATTCTGGCTATTCTTTATGCTACTTATTGCCCGACACAAGTGAGCAAATTTTCTGTACAGCCCATGCCATCTCACTCACACTATCTGCGACCAGATACCCTCGAACATGGTTTGTTTGTATACTATTCTTTATGAATACAAGCCTGACCTTGATTGTCAACAGATTATGAGCTATATTTCACGGTTGGTTGTGATTGCAGATATTTCGATCCAGTGAATACTAAGGAGATGCGCCTCAGACCATCACTTTATATTGGGGCTTGCGTTGTCACATGGGGTCTTACAAGTGCTTTAACTGGGGTCAGTTTGTTAGAAGTTGCAGCTCGTGTTTGCTAACCGCTGCGCAGGTCACAAAGAATTTTGCGGGAATCATGGTCTGTCGTGTATTTATTGGTCTCCCCGAGGTAAAAAATTCCATTTTGATAAGCATGTGCAAGCTGAACGAGTGTGGCTTTCCACAGGCTGCATTCTATCCTGGTATCATGTTTCTGCTTTCGCGATGGTATACCAAGAAGGTGAACATCGTGTTTTTAGAATCATAAATTGCCACTCATGCAACAAAATCAGGAGATCGCCGTGCGGTCAGCCTGGTTCTATTGTGGCTCTTTAATCTCGAATGCATTCGGAAGCGTGAGCTTGCTAACGTCACAGTGGATTATGACCCCTGATAACGCTCCATTTTAGTTAATTGCAGCTGGAATTCTCGCAAGAATGCAAGGCGTACTGGGACTTGCAGCCTGGAGATGGTAAGACAAACACCCTATTCCAGGAGCAGTGTCCTAACCGGAGTTTTGTATCGCAGGCTCTTCTATATAGAGGTATATGTGATGTTACACCACGTCTGGATCTTCCGTGCTGATCAGCCACTTTCTCGGCATAGGGCGCCATCACCATGTTCTTTGGCTTCTTGACAATGTGCGTTTTTCGTATTTTTATTCTTACTCAATGCTGACTGTCGCGGTCTTGTCCAGGTGGCTTCTTCCAGATTTCGTAAGCAGTCATTTTTAACCCGAGTTTCGGCGGGTCTGACACGGCATCACATAGCCCCATAACACTCGATGGCTTAACGCAGCGGAACGCCGCTTGAGTCAAGTTCGCCTTGCAGAAGACACAGGGGAGGCCGACAAGGATTCCAATGACCTCACGTAAGTCCAACTCGAGTTCCATCATTTCCTATTACTGACAAGGTGTTACTCCATACCACTTTTGTTAATTGGCATGTCACAGCATTTACGATGGCTTGGTGCTAGCTATCAAGGATCCAAAGACCGTTATTTTCATGTTTATGGCTTGCTCACAACTTCTGGGCCTGAGTTATATCAACTTTTTCCCCACGTAAGTATATAGGCAGTTTTGCAACTATTACGCTAACATCGAGCGGGATAGCTTGACTCAAACGCTTGGTTTCAACACTACCGTTACATTTGTGATGGCAGCGTAAGCATGACATTCTGTTGTTATATTCACAACTATGGCTCACCGTCGTCTGATCGCTAGTCCTCCATGGATATTCGCGTCAATCTGTTGCGTACTCGCTGCATGGCATGCAGGTACGTTTGATTTCTGGTAATGCACCACAGTCATTTTGACAGAATGAATAGATAGGTCCGGAGAGCGATTCTTCCATATTTTTGGCTGGTCGTGGGTGGCCATCGTCGGATACATCGTCTCTCTATCCACTATGGCTACGGGCGGGCGATACTTCTCCTTGTTCCTCATGACCACTGGATATGCTGGTAAGTTCTAACTGGAACGCTAAACTTAAGCTTGATATTTTCGAAAGGATTTGCCTTGATATTGACCTGGGTTGCAAATGCCATCCCTCGTCCACCGGCAAAACGCTCCGTAGCCATGGGTCTTGTCAATGGGTTTGGAAACCTTGGTTATTTGTGAGGTCTCTATGGCCCGTGTAATGTCGGATTGCTTACAAGTTTCCATAGGATGGGCTCGTATGTCTGGGATCCTTCGTGGAGTCCTCAATACCATCAATCCATGATTATAGCACTGTGTAGTCTCGTTTTGTCCACAGGATTAGGCTTCCGTGAGTAAAATCACAACTTGACCACTCTGATGTACTCACCTATTGATATAGTAATGCGATGGATTTTAATCAACGAGAATAAGCGCATGGATAAGGAGGAGAAAACCCTAATGGAAGGCCCTGGTCGCGAACGTATTGAAGAAGCTGCCAGATTGGAAGGGATTACGTTCGAGGAGGCTGTGAAACGAAGGAAGGGCTTCAGGTATCTGTATTGATCTTTTGAGAGACGCTCGATAGAGCTGGACTCCTGTATCTTAAACTTTGCGCTGTGACTTGATTGAAATTAAATAATAATGGGTACATGACCTTTACACTCTCGTGTGCAGTGTGATAGAGGCTATACACGAAGTAAGTCTCACTGTCTCAGTGGTCGTGGTCGACAAGCAACGCTGGGATAAACTGCGTACAAGAGAGACTTTAAATATTAGACTTCAAAAGGACCAAGACGGGAGGAAGCAACCGGCTATAGTAACAGCGAAAGGACAGTAGAAGGTGAAAGATTCACCCGGAGGCTACTCCTCCGGGACTCGCACCGTGTGTGCCCTGCTCTTCTCATCGCTATATTGCAGTGTTTTTTGAACTTGAAGTTTCATGCACATATGGTGTCAATTATCCGCAGCTGGGATTTTGTAACTTGGAGTGATGTACGGATATCGATCCGAGCGGCTATCTAGTATGCACTAGCACTATTAGTCTATTACATAACAGCCCACCAGCAACTTGACTTTCAGCTTCCAACAATCAATATTAATCGTGTTCCATATACCACACCCCAGAAATTTGGCCCTCGTGGTATCTGACCGAACACCATGTGTAATTCAAGCAACGCTGCCCTGTTTGATTGACCTAGTACATCAGGAAATCGGCGGGGACATGCTTTTGGTAGATAGAGTTAGCAAAATCAGACCACAAATTCATAACATTATATGTGATTATATGATTATATAAATTAATATACATGCATGATCACTTTGGCATGACAGGACAAGGTATTGTAAGAAAACTACAATCCAGACAGAAATATGTATAATCTCTTAAGTATGATTGTCCTATGACAAAACACTATACGAGCATGAACAAAATGATAGCGAGGGATAAGCAAATGCAAGAAAAGTATAATTCTGACGGAAATATGTAATTATCTCTCCAGTATGATTATCCTTAACAAAATAATATACAAGCCTGGACAAAATGACGGCGCGGGATAAGCAAGTGCAAGAAAAGTATAATTCTGACGGAAATATGCAATTATCTCTCCAGTATGATTATCCTTAACAAAATAATATACAAGCCTGGACAAAATGTCGGCGCGGGATAAGCAAGTGCAAGAAAAGTATAATTCTGACGGAAATATGCAATTATCTCTCAAATATGGTTATATCTTGACAAAAAATTGTAATAAAGCTACAATTCTGAACAGGTATATGTGTTGTATTGTAAGTGTGATTCTAGGTAGATACAACATTGCCTAAGCTTATCTTCAAGATGGCTATTTGCCAAGAATGTGCTCAGAAGAGCCTCCGACATAGATAACTAACGGCAACTCGAAGGTATCACATATTAAATTACACAAACGATATCTCAAGCAAAGATATATCATGACATCGATGTGCTCAGGGCATATCACCATTTCGTGTCAAACATGCTTGTCAAATAATAAAACTGGTAGAACAAGAGTAGCAGAAATAACTTAGATCAAGTCCAAACATACAACCAACTCATGTAAATGCCGATACAATAGTGGAAGTTATAGCGCCAGAGCTATGCCAGCAACTTTGAAAAGGAAGGGGAAAGGCTACAAACTGGCAGTAAAAGTACAAGTGAGATTGTTATAGGATATCAGAGGTATCGGAAGGCGCGTATGAGGTAGAAACCCAATCAAACCAATCATCAGGTGAACGTGACTCAGACGTCGCAGTCATTCCCGAAGACGTACCTACAGTTTCTTAGTGATGAAATTGGAGCAAAAGCTGCATACTTACCATCATCGGTAGCCTCGAGCTCAGCAATGCGTACAATGGCGTCGTACAACATGTCTACTTCAGCCTCAGCGCGCTGTTTCTTCAGGTCTAGAACACAAAAAACGGACATGAGCGCATCTGGCGTTTCCTCGTCCTTTCGTATGAACCTGTTGCCTTTGACGGTGGGTAGGGGCTCATCGATCTCGGCAAGAGATGCGCTCATGTATGAGCGGTATGTGGCATTATCTACCCAGGCTTTCATCAAACGGGGCAGGGGGCAGGGTTGGTCGTCATGCTGTACATCGTCAGAACACTAGATTTCTCGTAATATTAGCACTTACCTTTAGCAGGTGTCCATGAAGACGAGGAGAGTCGGGGGGTGTTTGGCTGGCATCAACACTGGCTTCCATAATGTCTTGGATATTTGACTTTAGAAGCCACGCCTGGCATTTCTTGCGGGATTGAACTTGCATGTCATTTGGAGGCCGAAAGGGATCAAAATCGAGCGAGCGAGGAGCTAGGCATACCCCCATGTGCTCGATAGTGTTCACTGAAGGTAGAGCCAAATTTGGGCGAAGACGCCCCGACGCTGGGAATACATTTAGGGCTGGACGTAAGTCTTTCAATGACGTGGCTCACCTTTCTGTTTTCTAGTGTTAAGCTCTTCACACAGGTTTGCGATAGCTTTACTGAATAATGATACTTCCATCTGCGCGCGATACATCATCTCCTCCATAAAACAACACCCTCCTTGCTTAAGGAATCTCAAGCAATCTTCCTCTTCCTGGAGAGGCATCTGCATCGCAACTTCCCCGAGGATCACTTCAAGGAGAGACTTGATGTCATGGGAGTCGACCAATCCAAACAGCAGAGAAGCTGTGATAAGAAGGGATTCTGGAAGCTGTAGGTAAAGTCATGAGCAAAAAAAATATGAAAACGCGTATGGACACCGACAATTTTGGGCCCGTGTGTCTGGAGCCAATGTGCCAGGGTGTCCTCAGTGTGTTCAATCCTTAGAAAGACAGCTGTCAAATGGTCAACGGATGTAGAAGGAAAAGCTGGAATGATCTTCATGTCGAAAGTTAGTGGGTCGAAAGACCATGTCATAGAATGACAACCTATAATAATTTGCCACATTTTAAAGTTTGATCGCCATATCAGCCAGTGCACGGTGGCGAAAGGTGGCGAAAAAATGGCCATCAAAATAACATATGTTAGCCGAACGATCAAAATAATTATTGGTTTAATTTACATAGCTTTTGTGAAAATGCTTCTCGGATTACGAAACACTTTGGTGAAATGAATTCACTCCTAGTGATGTTTACTTTGTCAAGCGGCATATGCTCGAAGGACTCGAGAGCAACGTGATATTGAAAATACAAGAAGTACAAGTGAGAGCGGGCTCGAAAGAGATCTGGAAGATGTATCTACTTCTTGGGACGCGCAACCCGCGCAGTATTTCTCACCCTGTACAGGGCATTACCGTTAACCGTGAGCCAGTCACATAGGAATACACTCTGAGAGTAGGAACTCACGTGGGACGTACAACCCGCACAATATTTCTCAACCTGTACAGCATATGATCGTTAGCCAGTCATAGAATTACACTGAGAATGGCAACTCACGTGAGACTACAAAAAAGGAGCATGGTGGCCATGAAGTCGGGGTGTCCTGGGTCTTCATCCAGTTGGAATAAGATCTTGAGCGTCTCAAGGGCAGACTTGTAAATTGTGGCGGGGGATGGATAACGATTCCGGTCATAGGAGCTGCCAGGATTGTTGGTTACAGCTTCATCAAGTTTTCGGAGCAACGAGCCGTAGCACTAATGTAACAAGACATGTTCATAAACGAAAAACGCGTGGCAGTACACACAACTTACAAAAGATACCACCAAGGCCAGGGTCTCTACAGGCAGGTGAGGGGCATTCCTGAACAATTCGGGCGCAAGATCAGCCAAGATCAGTGGCACTTGGGGGTTCGAGTGTATTCGAACACCATTCGACCTGGTCTGTCTGAATACAATGTGCCAGACAAGCGCCTTGGAAAACTTCGAGCGGAAGAACCAAACCAAACCATTTTGCTGTGTGACGCAGTAAGGTCTAGACAATATGATCCAAATCAGGACACCCACATCGAGCGTGAGGCAGACAGATTTCGGTTGCAAGAAATTTTCTAGCAACATCTCAAGCTGAGCTTGGAGAACGGGACCAAAAATATCCTGGAGTCCAAATCCTGCCTCACGGTGATAGACTGCATCATCAGCTACTCGAGTTGTATCGTAGATAAATTGGCATATCCACTTGCCAGTCTATTTGACGTGAGACAGGAAACAAAATGAGGAAGAGAACATACCATTACGAGAATAACATCCCGAGTTATGGTCGAACCATCCTTACTGGAAACAACTATAAAGAAATCAGTATATGTAAAGTGTATTGCATGAACGAGCTTTCACCTGTTTCCAAATCCTCTTCAATTGTATTAGAACATTGGAGACTCTGGGCAAAGATACCGGCGATGAAGGCAGCCTTCACATCAGCATTACTTGTAGTAATCTCATGAGGGTTCTCAGAGTTTCCCGTGCAAATTGCCACTCTTAAAAGAAGTCGCAGGTAGGCCAGAACCAGCCTCCACTTGGGGTATCGGGTCATGATGTCCAGCAAGGTGCGAGTAGGCTGAGGAGGATTGTCTTCGGCAACGTGCGCTTCGGCAATAGGTGTATGGGGTGCGGGACAGGGCGCAGAGTGGGCAGGACAAGGCGCAGAGTGGGCGGGATAAGGCGCCTCATGGTTGGGATACACGCTGAAGCTACCATCGTCTTCTGACGCCATATTGACATCCGAGACAACCCAACCGTTGAAGAGTGAGTGGTCATTTACCGACATGGTTGAATAAACTTCCGACATCTCGGGAATACCATCAAAATCAAAGACGGGCATGTTGTACCCTAATGGATAGTCTGCCCAGTGGATGATGGTTCGAAAGTCGACTAAATTAACCCGTGCATCATAAACGACATGAATTTTCTTGTCGTGGCCCTGCCTAGTCCACTGAAGGGGCAGATCTAATGATATGGGGGCGATGTGCCCCTACAAGACTAATCAACAGGATGGCGAGGCGTAGTTCAGGTTCAACTTACTCTCATGGTGTAGACCAGTACCTCAGTGCTTTCTACGTCGAGTGCAGAAGTGTGGGCGCGTCCAGTCTCCAAATATGCGGCAAGTTTGATGTGTTGTTGTACCTGTAGACTTAATCAATATAACGCCCACGAGAAAATATACCCACTCACGACCTCAAGACCCAGCGGCGAACACTGTGGGCCATGGTGAGACGACAAGAAAATTTTCAGAAAAGATACACTCACATACAACGGACACAACCTTGGTTCCTGGCCGACTACAATATACCCGACGAAAGGGAAGGCTTCAGTTACGCCCACAAGATTCCCCTGAAAAAAATGAGCTAGGAACAAACAATTGGCAAGGCAGAAAAAATGTACGAGCAGCGGCATTATTGAAGGCAAGGTTTCGTTGTACATGTAGCATTTGGCATCGTGAAGGGCTGGGACATTGTGCACATGATATTCTGCTGAGAAAGACATTGTTAATCAATATTGAAGGTCAGACACAACTTTATAGAGGCGTTTACCTCCATCACACCTCATTACGTGTAACCTTATACCTTAAATGACCGCCATATTGTGCCATTCGAGTGCCACTCGGAGTGGCATGTATAATCTTGGGCGCTTTGAAGTTATTACGTGCACCACTACGGTAATAAAACATGTTCCTACCGCAAGGTCACGGACAACATTTAATTCTCGTAATCTACTTCTAGTTCAGTATCGTACATTTGACCAAATTGAGACAGCAAGGACTCGTTGCTGGAACTGAAGCGCTCCTCGAAGGTCAATTCACCGCTGGTACCATCTTCATCTTCATCTTCTTCGAAGACATCCGCACCTTCGGCTTCATCCGAAGTTTCGGATTCATCCGCATCTTCGGTCTTGTCTGTGACGACTTCTCGCAGCTCGACCTGCGTGGAACGATAGTGAGAGTAAACATGACCTACTCCAAAACCGAAGTGAAAGCGCATCAACATGTCGCGATCAACAAACCTGAAATCGTGAGCTCAGCATTGAGCATTTATGAACTGTGCCCCTGACTTACCGATTGACATAGTATTCACGCCAATCTTCCTTGTCCCCTGCACATGCCGATACCCCCGATCCATCATGGTGTCTCTTGCCCCTGGTGAACGCAGGTATAATATGGCAACCCCTAAGGATATCTTCTGGATCGATGAAGTCAAATGAAGATTCATCATTCATGGGCGGAAATCTAAGTCGATCGAGAGTAGAAGTGTCCCAGGAGGAGACTTGTTCCATGGGCTCGTACCAACGAACCCATAGGAACTCCACTCGGAAAGGAGTGAAGTCGACCATACCGATGCCAACATATATTACATTAACATGGTAAACGCCCAACACCTTACCATAGCTAAATCTATGGCCCTCGTGCCCCACATCATTGTCAGAGCTGAGAACCATCACGTTACAATGGGAAGTTCGTGGGTTGACGACGTCTTGAGCTCTACGAACATCATACGTAGTATAATTGAACCGGGCGATGTTATGGCGATACATACGATCGTCTTTGATGATGATGGTATTGGTGTCGTACTCCTCTCTCGCAGATGGGTGATCTGGGGACTTGAGAATTTGCTGTAATAAACGTTTCTTGAGCTTCGGAAGGAAATTCTGTAGGGATGTGTTAGAAAGCGTTCTTGGTGCAAGTATGACTAGACTGGCCTTGATCGCCGGATCACCTTCGTGGCTGCGCAAGTACGTTCCTATGTGTACATGATACTTTTGCGTCATCCCAATATGATGGTGAACATGTGGGCTTCTTGCTATTTCGGCGATTTCAACGTGCGGGCGGTCAACTATTTTGTCACCAATGCGACGGATGCGAGCCTGTCGACGTTCGATGCGGGTAAGCTGTTTTATAAACGATTTGCGGTCCGTGCGACGGTATCTAGCTTTGGGAGAACGGTGTTCGAGCTCACCCTGGAAAAAACGTCATTGAGTGAATTCTGGGAACGTCATAGGACTGACAGGTTCTGAGCTATATGAATCGGACGTGCCATACCGGCGAATTGTAGAAACGTAATCACCCAAAGCATGGAACTTATAAGTCTGAAAATTAAATACTTTGATGCGCTGTATATTCTTGGGTAATGAAGTTGGTTGCGCTGGCTGCCTTTGCTGGTCCTCCTGCCCTAACGCCAGTTTTGCAGTTCGCTTTACATTGTGTCGGGTGCGAGCCTCGACCTCCTGACGAAGTTCTTGTGTATCGTAAGCTGAGCAAACAGTAGCTTTGAAATTGCAAAACTGCTGGCCAATGCGGAAGTAACTTGGTCCATAATGTTGAGTGTCAAATCGGAGTGCATTCGAAGTTTAGCCAGTCCGTGCCAATGCGCCATAGTAAATAGCAATTGCAAAACAGTTTGATTGTGCGGTTCCGGGAGAAAGACTGTCAAAGACAGGGATAGAGCACTTCAAATGGAAGTAAGTGCCTGTCCAGCTTTAATGTGAGATCAAACGTACCTGGAGGAGGTCCTCAAAATTTCGAGCCGCCATATGACTCATGTCCGACGCGTTGGCCGAAAATTTTCGGATAGTTGCTGGGCCGAAGGTAGGTGTTTGCCTATATCTTGCGATGGAGAAGTCAGCTGAATCGGTGATGCGTGATCTTGTAACATACCTTTCGTCCAATTTTTGGACAAGATTCTTGTCCTCCGCCGTAAGAATTCGCAATAAATGCACAAAGAGCATCTTCCAAACGCCGAGCTCAAACTCGTGCAACAGGTCCACGACAAGCGCGCGAAAGATATTAAAACCTGAAGCAGCAAGGCGATCGGAAAATGCGTTCTATAGGTTGGTTAGTCATAGTCAGCAATGGAAGTTCGAGCCTCACCGAGGTGGGAACCCAGGACTGTGGCTTTAGTAAAGCTTCTACCGCTGTGCTCCCCACTCCATAGTCCTGCTCATATATCAATGAACGCGCAGTGCTTACCATAACTCTTCGTCTGTTATCATTGCGTTCCAGAGTCTCGCGCTGTTGCCTATCCTGAGGCATTCCATGTTCTGTAAGCGAACCTTTGGGATAAGGCAA